>CM047910.1:29101664-29223238 GCA_026229545.1 Pistacia atlantica
TTGGAGGTCTCCAATTTTTGATGGGATTTCACCAGTTAATTTATTTTTTGACAAATCCAATCTAGTAACCTTTCCAAGAGTATAAACCTTGTAAGACTCAAATCTATTTTTAATTGTAAATTCTACTCGGAAGATTACTTTTGGATTTGATGATCCACCGAATCCTTCCTCCTTTGTAAATGAAATAGATGAATCATAGTAGTAAACACCTAGTGCATCACTAGCGAAATCCTCAGAAATCTCCAAAGCGAAATCTTCCCAATCAATCTCTTTAACCATACTCCAAAGTTTCAAATTAGTAAAGCATGAAGGTATTTATCCATTGAATCTGTTATTTGACATAATTGGTTAGGCATATGGCCTTGTAGGTGATTGCCTGACAAAAGAAGAAAATGAAAAGCTGAACGATCATTATATGGTGTGATAACCTTGGTACTAGATCTTTTGCTGCGAATCATTTAAGAATGGTATTGGTAACTCCTATTCCAACTGCTATCGACACTTTAGGACCTTTTGGCACTTACATTCTAATCTTCTTCAGAAAAATATTTTCTTACTCTGAGATCAAGCTACGATTCCCTTGTCACAATCTAGTTGTAAAGCTTCTATAGCTTCTTCAAAATCTTTTACTGTAGATTTTCCTGCTATGCAGTTGGAAGTGGTAATTCCTATAAAGCAAAAAGAAGTCTCACATGCTGAGCCAAAATCAATATTCCATGATCACCAAGTCTAAGGCTTAGGCTCAAGCTTATCTTTCCTCTCTGCTTATTCATGCTGAGCCAAAATCAGTACAAGAAGTGGAAAGCTTCCGTGAACTCGGAATATCAAGCTTTACTCAGATATCAAACTTCGGGAGTTACTTATTCACCTAAAATGAACATGGTGGGAAATAAATGGGTGTTCAAAGCTAAGTTGAATGCAGATGGCACTCATTGGAGATACAAAGCAGCATTAATGGCCAAAGGTTTTCAACAAACACCAGGTTTGGATTATTTTGAGACTTGTTGGAGATTTGTTGACTTTATTATGACTTAGATACAATCTAATTTTAATTCCAACTTTGTTTCCTGAACAAGTATGTATTTCAGTGAGAAGTTATTTATTACTCTCATATGAAGAAAAACAAAATTGTATTAATGGTCAGCTTATAATGCTAAGCTATGGAACCTGAGTTTTTAGCTTCCTTTAAAGTTCATGGTTGTGTTCTTAATCAAGACACGAATATTGCGAATGTTGAGTATAAAAAAATAGAGTAATATAATTGACTTATTCCTTCTGTTCCCTAAAGATTACTGCAATCTCCATAATATAGCCTTAAATGTTGCTTTACATTCACTTAAGTAAACCTAAGGGCTCGGTCAAACTGATAGTAAATAATATCTAACATTGTTCTTAACATCGTGAATGTGATTAGCTCCATTTATATGCATCAACTTTGCTTATCCATGGCATGAAGTGAATTTTGATTTTAGGGAAGTTCAAGCCCCCTTAATTGGTATTATACGTATGCCTATATGAAAGGATTTTGCTATTTCAAGAAAAACAAGAATAGAGAAGAAGAACACGCAACAGTGAAATGGGTGAAAAACTGTTAATCTCAATTAACACGCCTAACTGTTTTTATACAGCACCAACAATCTAAAACGCACCGCATTGGTAAACAATATGACAAATTACAAAAGTAACCCTCACATCTATTCAAACAAAATTTTCAAGTCTTAGTCTAATATCTCCACTTAAGCTCAACTTGGTCTAATATCCTCTGTTAAACTGAACCTTCTTTCTATTCCTTAGTTCAATACCACATGAAAAACCAAACTCCATTCCACGATGGCTTTGAGCACTATTCATTTTTTACACCACATTCTTCAGTTTGCAGAACTAACTTTAACCTGTAAATCACCTTACTATGAGTAGCAGTAAGCAAACCACCATTTGCACAGCATTTTAGCCTCATGGCCAAGACACCATTAGCAGCAACAAATAGCATATGGAACAATAACATTCACCAATATCCATCATGGCCAAGACACCATTAGCAGTAGCAAAGAGCATATGAAGCAATAACATTCACCAATTTCCATACAAGATCAGTACGAGTGGTAAGAAAAGCATCACCACAGTATTCATCAGCTTATCACACCATGTTGAGCAACATCAAACATATCAATCAATTTAGAGTAGAAAACAGTACCAAATCAGTTCAAGTGAGGAACAGCCCAGATTAGTAACAACACTAACGAGCTGAAACTAGTAAACAACACTAATCAGCTCAGATCAGTAAACAACACCAAGAAGCTCAGACCAATACTTTGTCAAGTAAAATGGCAGATACATTGACCTTTTCTTGTGCAACATAGCAAATTTTTATTTGCAACAAGCTTTCTAACATAATGTACATCTATTTCAATATGTTTAGTGGGGCATGAAAAAAGGGATTGGATGATAAAGCTCCAGCACTCATATTATCACACCATATAATAGGGACATGTGGAAGATCAATACCAAGCTCTTTAAAAAGATGCTGAATCCATAAAACTTCAGTAGCTGCTTGACTTAATGCCTTATATTCATCTTCAGTAGATGATAGGGAAACTACCTTCTGCTTCTTCGAACTCCACAACACCAAATTATCACCAAGAAACACAGCATATCCACTGGTTGATCTGCGGTCATTAATGTCACTAGCCCAATCGGCATCAGCATAGGCTTCTAAATGAAGAAACTTATGTTGTTTAAACACCAAGCCATATTGTAAAGTGTCTTTAATTAATATACCGCAAGACTCTCTTATAAGCAGTCCAATGGAGGACAGTAGGATTTTGTAAAAAGTGACTCAATCTATTGACTATAAAAGCCATATGTGGTCTGGATAAGGTCAGTTACTGTAAGCCACCAACAATGCTTCTATATAAAGTTTGTTGATTAGACAAATCATCAGTTTCTTTCCCAAGTTTTGTACCAATGGCCATAGGAGTAACACATGGTTTAGAATCTGCCATTTTTGCTATTTCTAACAAGTCATATGCATACTTTGTTTGAGTAAGAAGGAGGCCTGAATCATTTCTCTTAACTTCAAACCCGAGAAAGTAACTTATTGCACCCATTGTTTTGAGAGCAAATTGGCTATTCAAATCCTTGATTACTTGGTCAATAAGCTGAGAATTATTGCCAATAACTAGAATCTCATCGACATACACTAGTAAATAAACAACTTGAGAATCATTCTTATAGTAAAATAAACTCACATCAGAAGTGGAATTAAGAGTTAGGTAGTCCTTAGTTTATCAAACCAAGCTCTTGGAGCTTGTTTGAGTCTATATATGGCTTTACTAAGCTTGCAAACTTGTGGCTTAGCAGAGGATGAAACAAATCCCTCAGGCTCCATCATGAACATTGTTTCAGTCAACTCTCCATTCAAGAATGCGTTGTTAACAATCAAGTTGTTGAATCTCCCAATGATGATGAACTGCCAAAGAGAGCACAATTCTGATACTAGAGAGAAGGTATCTAAGTAATCTAAGCCGAGGGTTTGCTGGAACCCCTTAGCCACCAACTTGGCCTTATATTTTTCTAAGGAACCATCTGAGTGTAGTTTAGTTTTATAAACCTATTTACAACCCACTACATGCATGCCTTCTGAATAAGGGACAAGATCCCAAATGTAATTGTTCAAGAGAGCTTGATATTCGCTTCCATAGCATTTTTTTATTCTAGAATGGTTAAGGCCTCCTTATCAGATTTGGGCTCCTTAAGTATAATAGTAGTGGAAAGATAAGCATGAGCGGAGGAGGAAGGAACACAAGATTTTGTTTTTAACCTTGTAAGCATAGGATGTATGTTGGCAGAAGTAGATTTAGACTATGGTATAGACAAGGGAAGAACTACTTTGAGATGAATATCAAGAGGACTTTGCTCTTGTGGAGAATTAAGAGAAGAAGCACTATAGTAGTGAAGTAATTTGCAGAATCAGAGGCAGTAGCTGGTGTTGAGAACTAATCTAGTTAAGAACTAGTAGGATTGGCTTCTCTAATACAACCAGATGAATGAACAGAACTAGCTGGAAACTTAGACTGAGCTCTAGGTACGCTATTGTGCACTTGTGAATCTGTAGTGAGACTGATAGGAACACTAGTCGGCTAAGCTCCAATTGAACTACTAGGCACTTGTGAAGCTGTAGGGAAATTGATAAGAACACTAGCAACCTGAGCATAAAGACTAGCGGAATTAGATAATTCCCCCAAAACCTTTCTGTTGTCTTGAGGATTCTCATTCTTAGTTGATTTTGGAATCCTGTTAAATATGAGGTCATTGTTTCATCTTTTTCTTGATGAATATTGCTTAGATTATTGAGTGGCATTGCAAAATATCTTCTTCCTTGGAATTGATGTACGTATAGCAAGGAGAATTATTGCCAAGACTGAATTGAGTTTGCCTTGACCCTCTTGTACCACCTCTTGGCATCCCCTACTAACGTGACTACGAAACAGCGGCACTTTGCCAAGTCATAGACCTAATGCAGCTTCATTAGGTCGTTAAAAGAGTCAAGGTGGTATTTGTGATCCCCTTTCCCGTCGAACTTGCTCTCTAGCGCCCTAAATCCCTAGGGAGTAGGGCTTCACAAACTTCCTCCGTGAATGGAGAACTCACTATCTCTTCTGCCATATTGTTCTAGTGGGCTCTTAGGTCGTCAAGCTTTTTTTGCACTTGATCTAAATCTTCATTATGAGTACTCTGGTTGCGGGCTCTATTTAGCCTTACCTTGAGCAGGTGAGTTCGGAGATCAATTGCTTGTGAGCCTCCTCTATCGTGCGCATTGATACACGAAGTTGAGTCATGATGGTTGGGTTGGTATGTATTACCCACATTCAAAAATATGGTAGAGATTATTTTATAGCCATAGTGAATATATTTAACTAGTTTTATAGTGGAATTCCATAAAAGTTTCAATAGGGGCAAAATGGTCATTTCACATATAATCACGTGTTCAAGTGAAAAGTGAGTATGATAAATATAATGTATTAAGTGTGCTACCCATGAAATAGAGTGGTAGAAAGGTTATGGACAATACATGTGATGTAATGCCGAGATAAATACGTGTTTGTAAAGAATAGAGAGAAATTAAAGAATAAGGGTAAAATGGTCTTTTCACCCATAATTAGAGTTTATGATGGGAAGTGAAAACGACCAAGAACATGTGTTAAATCCATTGAAAGTGAGGCTATATCGGTAAATGCACGTATGACATAATTGAAATTATCATAAAAGTGCAAGGGCAAAATGGGAATATATATATTTATTTAATTATAAGACTTCAATTGACAAAAACCCTAACCATTTGCACACCAAAAATGCTAGGCACCTTCTTCCTCCATTTCTTCAAAGTCTTCCAAGAGAATTACATGAGAATTCATGCCTAAGTGAATATATGTTCATTTTATGGCTTTCTAAGTTAAGAATTTTAACAAAAGTTTGTGATTTGTGTTTTATAAGTATGAGTTCTCATGAATTTATGTGTTTTAGCATGAATCAATGGAGAAAGCGAGCAAAGGAAGCAAAGAAATGGATTCTTGCAAGAAAAAAATAAGTGAATCAAACTTAAGCCTTGTTTTGAGTCATAATTGTAATTGTTGATTATTGTATGGTTGTATACTTGTATATGATGTATGGTGAGAATTCTTGGCCATTTAAATGCTTGAATGATGTGTAAAAGTTCAGCCATGAAGAGTAGTTCATGTGTATGTGATGATTTGGCGAATTATAGATGAAATATGGAAGAAGTATTGATGGAATGTGGGAATGATGATTTTGGCCAGATTAGGAGCTGAGTTTTGTTTCAATTTTGAGGTATTTGGAGAGATGTGAAACTGTGGCCAACCAAGTACTTGTATGTGCATATAAATTGTTTGATGAAAATTAAAAAAGAAATGCATGCATAAATGTGTTAAATATTGTTGAAGATATTGTTTGAGAAATGAAAGAATTGATGTTAAAAGGTGGTATTAGACTTGACCAAGTATAAGTTTAAGTGTTTAAGAGTGCATTTTGTTATGCCAAAATTTAGAATAACACTTGATTATGTTAGTTCAATGAAATGAATGGCCTTTAGTGCATGGTTCAAGTTGCTTGAAAGGTGGTATTAGACTTGACCAAGTATAAGTTTAAGTGTTTAAGAGTGCATTTTGTTATGCCAAAATTTAGAATAACACTTGATTATGTTAGTTCAATGAAATGAATGGCCTTTAGTGCATGGTTCAAGTTGCTTGAACTTTTAGCATTAGTATGAATGTCATATTGTATTTAGTCATTGAATTATGAGTTTTGAAACTTATGACTTTAGAAAAGTGATGGTAAGAATTGCATATTAAATTATTGCAGTAGTGTAGTATTGATGATAGTAAAAAATGGGTGATTATATTATAATATTACAATATACCACAATAAGTTGTCAAGCTTGTATGCTTGAAATTAGAAAGGTCATCCAAAGGATGGCTTGGCCAAATGAGTATATTGTTGTTTCTTGTTTTGAGATTAGTTATAAACAATATGTAATAAGTGATTTTATTGTATAAAGAATAGAAAAACTTTCCCAAGTATAGATATCAAAAGAAACATCAAAGAAATAGAAGTTTGGTTTATGTATTAAATACATGACCATTTTAGAAATTGATTGGTATGAGTATAGTTTTCATGCCTTATTATATGTTACAAGCCATAGAATTGTGCTAGAAGATCTTGAGAATATTTTGTATTGGCCAAAAGTCTAGTTAAGAATGCTAGAAAAAAAATTAGTATTTGGCCAAAGTATATATATTGTGCCATATGTTAATTGAATTTACAATGATTAATATCGCAACATAGATTAATGTATAGAATGTAGCCAAAAGAAAAGAAGAAAGAAGGGCATGTATAACAATTGAAGTTGATGGTCATGTTAAGAGAATGCAAATTTATGGCATTAAGATTTGTATTTAGGAAGTTGTACAAGGCATGTTTGTTACATTAGAAAAATATTAGAGAGTTGTTTAATGACATGGTTATGTGATATATAAATTTGAGAAATCTAGTAGCATAATTGAGCAAGTTAGTAGACTTAATACCTAAGGGTGCGTTTGGTTTATTATTTTGGATAGAATTTTGGGAATAATATTAGGTAGTTGAATAGTGGAGTATTACGAGATAAAATTTAAAAATTTATAAAAAAGCCACTAGGTTTACTAATTTAATTAAACACCCCAACATGTAAAATGAAAAAAATACCCCCACCACCTGCAATGCCTGATTCCAGCCATCACCGTCGAAATCTAGCTGAAAAATCGCATTACGACACAGACTAGTCGGATCTGTGTCGTAATGCGTCGTTATTGCCTTTTCCGGCCAGATCCATGGTGGCCGTCGACGGCCGAAAAAGGCCAAAACGACGGCCAAAGATATGGCTGTCGTTTTTGGTCAATGACCCAATTTCTTTGGCCGTCGCTGATGGCCAGATCTAGCATTTTCCTGTGGATCTTGCTGGAAAATGCGGATCGGTGAAGGCTGGCGATTCGATCGGTAATTCACCGTTGTGGCGATTCCGCTACCATGCGATGGTGGCCGTTAGAATCACGCAAGATGATGTGTCACGGGGGTATTTTTGTTAATTTTCAAACTTTTTTTTAGGGGGTATTTAATGAAATTAATAACCTTATGGGGTCCAAAAGTAATTAAAAAATAAGGTAATATTTCTGGAATAATGTGCCAAACATTATTTCGAGAATAAGATTGGGAATATGGACAGAAATAATAAGCCAAACATGCCCTAAGTTGTGGCATAGATTTTTATAGAAGAAATTAGATTGCCCAAAATGTAGAATTCATTCCCTAGTTGAATTGTGCTATTTTAATATCTCACTAATAGAATTATAGAAAAGTAGAATTTTGAGAGATAATATAATTGTGTACTTGTACATTTTACATAGCATGATAGAATTGAAGAATTACATAATTATGTAGAAATTATAGAATCGCGTACGTACACACGATGCATAAATAAAGAATAAAATAGAAAATGTTTAAGTTAAGCGTATTATTAGAATAGAACTTTGAGCTTTCTAGAAAAGTATAGAAATAAAAGCCTTAGAATTAATAGAATCCATACTAGAGTCAGACACGTATTTTGGGATCATGCATAGACAACACATAAATACATGACATAGCATAGCATAAATCTCAGAAATTTTAAAATTATTGGAAAATGTCTAGCTAGTTATTTTTCAGATTTACAGAGCATGTTTTCAGAGGGCTGTTACGATGGGAAACCTATGAGCTTTCCCTACATTAGCTAGAAGCGACAGAGATGCAGAAGCTTCCCATATGCACGTCGCCATCAGTGAGCGGCCTTAGAATAGAAAATAAAATTGTACAGTCCGCTAGAAGTGCATGTGGATGAGGACTGTACCTAGAAAGAATTTCAGCATACACTCACACGGCCAAGGTTCCAAATCCATGCCTCAGCCTAGTCCGATCAACAAACCAGAGCAGAATACGGAAAGAGAAAACGAAAGAAATATAGAATAAGAAATAGAAAAAAAAAAAAAAAAGAATTTCAGAAAGAATTAGAAATTTTTTTTCTCAGAAAGAATACAAACATGATCATTTGCATATGCATCAGACATTTTATGTGCATTGCATCTTATGCATTTATGCATAGACTAAAGAGTTTATTTTATTATTGTGTGTCTGACTAGCCAAGAAAAGAAAATAGAAGCCCATGAGAACAGAGAAGAAAAGAAAATAGAAGCCTACAAGAATAGAAAAGAAAATAGAAGCCTACGAGAATAGAAAAGAAATTAGAGATATACAAGAAAAGGACAGAAATTAGATACATGCTAGAAAATAATAGAAATTAGAAATATGGCAAATGGCAAGGAAACTTAGTGATTTGTTGAGTAGAGAAGGAAATAGAAAGATGTAGTCTAGTAGAGAAAAGAAATAAAATGATAAAGAATAGCATAACACTAGAAAGATTTGAGAAAAAAAAAAATAGAAGACTACTATTAGTATGCCTGAGAATAAATAGAGAAAGCAAGCAGAAATTTAAAAGCAGTACAACGAAAATGGGGACAACGAAGTAAGAGCATAGTTAGATTTAATTTACTTACTTTCTTTATAGCTCATCCCGTTGCTTTCTTTATTTTCGTAGGTATTAGATTGTAGCAGTCAGGAGACGTCAAGCTGGCGATAGGATTGCACACACTGTCTCAATGAAGGAATTAATATGGATTTATGTATGTATTTTTGGTAGTAATAATATTTAGAAAAAACATCTTCACGCTTTTCGATTCATTAGAAAATAATTCTTATTATTTTTATATATGTGAGAAATGGTCATTGTGTAAGAGTATTTTATAACTGGATTAAGGATAAAAAAAAAAAAAAATTTAGACGAACACCCCTTTTTAAGCTAGCAATTCTCTGGATTTTCTCTATAGGATACTTAGTGAATACTTGCCTAGTGAGAGATTACATTTTTGGTATCAAACCTAGATTTTAGAGACCTTAAGATGTTTTCTAAAAGAAAGTTAGATCATAAGCTGGTTAAGGAAAGTGACAGTGTGCCTCTCAAGCCACGATGACGTGCTCCGTAAGCTGACTGCTGTAAGTAATTTACTTGTGTGGGTTGATTGTTATTGATGATTAATAGTAGTTGTGTTATTTTATCCGATAGTAAGAATCAATATAGAATGTGGGTGAGATGTCTAATCCCGCTAGCATTTGTACACACAGGTTTAGATGAAGCAGGGGTTGCAGTCTCATATATTTAGTAGCGGGAGAGTAAGCCTCTAAGTTAGCAAGATTAGTTTTGGATCCAATGACTACAAACCCATTGTGAAGTTAACTCTAGAAAGAAAAACTTGAAGGTAAGTGGGCGCAAGGCCTAGATAGTGGTTTAGAGAGAATGGTAGCCTATTAGAGATGTGGTACGGTAAGAGACTCACACTTGAGAATGGTACTGTGCCAGCCACTGACATTAGTTACAAATCCGTGGGGTTCTAGAGAACCATGGTTAGTTAACCGATCCAGATAAATTTGTTAAAGCGGGGAGAGGTAAGTATGAATCTAGTTATATTAAATATCCTCGATTAAAAGGATTATTTTGAGTATAAATTTCCTAGGGAGACATGAAGTAGAGAATGAGTACCATTAGAGAAGAGTGAGATTCAATTTAGATGATTGTGATAAGTTTAGTTTTAGAAAGGGCTATCAATTAGTCTCTGTTTTAAAACCCGGACCGGCCTTGTTCGCCTGGAGCCACCTTTATACTCAGGGTTAACATAAAAACTGGGAATGTCATTAAACCTGCTTTGGACTAGAAATGGACCGACGAAACAATACAAAACCGCCGGTCCGGGGCTTAAAACGGTTCGCTATTTTTGCGTATCTGATCCTAAAAAATTCATATTCCTAACTCCTAAACCAATTTGCAGCACCGTTTCATTCTCCATTTCGTTTGAATTAAAAAACCAAATTGCATCTTCCATTTTCATCTTCTACTCTTTTTCACTTACTCCAAAATCTACAGTGTAAAGAAGAAGAAGTAAAGGGAGGAGAAGGAAGAAGAAAGAGAAGAGGAGACAAGAGAAAGAGTAAGGAAGAAGATTAGAAGAAAGAAAAGAGGAGATGAAGAGAAAGAGAAGGAAGAAGAAAGAGAAGAGGAGAGAAAAATTACAGTGGAGAGACGCGAATGTGTTAGAAGAAAGAAGAAAGTGATAGGGAGTGATGGGGAGAGAGAGAGAAAAAGGGAGAAAGAAGAAAGTGATTGGGAGTGAGAAAAAAAGGAGAAAGATGGAAGTGATGGGGAGAGGAAAAAAAATAATTAATAATAAAATCTGTAGGATGTATTTGCTTTATTTTAAACTTACAAAGGCTTATAGGTAAATTTTAGGGATGTATTTACTGGTTTTTAAACTTATAACAATTAATGGAATTGTTTAAAGATGTGTCTACTATATACCGGTCAGACCGACCGGTCCAATCGATTGGACCAATCAACCTGCGAACTGACCCCTTGACCGAGTCAACGAGTGGTTCGGTTTTTAAAACAATGCAGTTAGTGTGATGATCAGTAATATGAGGGCCAAAAAGCAATTGAGAAAAAAAGATGTATGGAGTATTTTTGCCCAGATGGTGCATAGCAGGGTGGTTCCCAATCTAGAGATCAAAGATGTGTTAGTAATCCAAGAGTTTTCATTCATGTTCCCGAATAAGTTATCGAGGTTGGTTCCCAGAGAGAGAGAGAGAGAGAGAGAGAGAGAGTTTAGCAGTAAATTGACACCTGGGATAGCACCAATTCCTAAGGCTCTGTACTGGGTGGCCCCAGTAGAACTCTAGAAATTGAAGGAGTATTTCTAACAATTTTCTAAGCAAGGGTTTCCTCTAACCCAACCAGTCTCCTTAGAGTGCAACAAATTTATTTAGTGGAAAAATAAAATAAATAATAATGGATCACTCCATATGTGTATAATTAATTAATTAGATAATAAATATTAATTTAAATTAATTTAAGTATTCTTTTATAATGAATATCCACAAAATCTAAATAAATATTTTAATTTTTGATAAATAATTAATTATTATGCTAATGTAATAAAGTGGTTTTTGTTATGTCATGAAACACAAGGAGATTATCAAACGGATATAGTTAAATCTCGATAAATTAACACTCAATAAATTAATAACCTTGATTAAATAATATTTTTGGTCAGTCCCGACTTGGGACCAATGTGGTAAATTGATAATTTGCTAAATTTATATAATAATATATTAAGAAAAACACATAGATATCACTTGATATATAAATTAATAACCTCCTTATATATTAAAATTATATATATACATGACTAAATTAGAAGACCTTTAAGTTATTCCATATACCACATTAACTCCTAGCTATAAAATAGGTTAATAATGTTATTTTCAACCGCTATTCTCTATACTACATTAATTGTACACAATGTGTACATAAATTAAATTAAATATTTTGGAAAAAGAAAATAAAGAATGCTTCCTTAAATTAATAATTTATTAATTTATATGATTAAATAATATATCGATTAATTAATAAATTTTCATAGTTCCAAAGATGTTAATTTATCGAGGTTTAACTGTATATAAGATAAGAAAAAATTATCATTTTAAAATATTATATTAAAGATATATAATTAAGAGTTTGTTCAAATTTGTTGGATTTATTCTAAAAGGAAAAGGAAAAGAGTTTTATTCTAAAAGAAGGGTACATAATGATATATTTTTCTGGAGTTTGGGTTATTGGGGTGGATATGGGGCAAGTACAAGGGGAGGGAACCCATCATTCGCATATGTTGCCACCCGTAGGTTCTACTTCTAGGAAGCCAAAAGTGTGGGCGTTCACAAACAAGAGGTAAATACTCAGATGTCTCTCAGCTATGCATTTTTTGATGGGCATCAAGGTTGTGCGGTAAAAGGTAAGCTTTTAGTTTTGGGTCCTAGCTAGATCGTCCAAGAAATTGTTCTTCAATCTTCCTTGCAAATATGTCTAAAATTTATATGAAACAAGTTGTACTTTTCACACATTACATTCCCTTTATTTGTACTTGATGATTGGGTTAATTTTTGCCACCTCAGCACATATATTTCTGTTATTATTGGTCTTTAGTTGGCTAAGGGACTAAGGCTTGGCAAGTAGGAACGGAGAAGTGGTTGCAAACTTGGCACGGATTTTTTTAGAGAATCTGTTTTCACATAAGTCCACTCTGTATGTAGTGAAGGGTTCTAAGTGGATTACAAGAAAATTATGTTGTTTGTTTTTATTCTTGAGTGAAGAAAATTAAATTTCCTTACAAATTGCTTAGTGGAGATTTTGAGGGTCAGAAGACCACCTGTAACAGTGTAGAAGGAGAGTGATTAGCAAAGGGAAGACCTTTAATAGTTGGAGCAGGATAAGGAAAGGAGAAGAGGAATCGTTAAGGAAGAGTTTCCTTTTGAATAGGCATGAAAACATTATGCAGTTGGTATGATAGCTATAGCTTTTTGGCTCAATTTTATACTGTAATATAAAGTTCAGCAAAGTGAGTAAAGTTTGGCCATTTGGCGCATTCAATGAAAGGAAGAAAAAAGAAGATAAAAGAAATAGAATGGCATTGTCTAGGACAATACTTCTTTGGCTGTAATACGAAGGAGCTGTCCTTTGGACCAATATTTTCAGTTACAGTTAATAGATTTTTACCTGTATAATGGGAATGGAGAAACATTTTTTGACATAATGCAGTCACTTGGGCTGTACTAATAGCAACCCTCATGGAGTATTCTTTGTCTTGTATCCCATTGTCATGAATAAAATGTAATTTTACCTTGAGGCTTAGGAAGCACTTAACTTCCAAAGACATATTTATGGCTATGCCCCCATTCTCTTTCTTAGGCAGATTGCCTTTATGACTGATTGATATGTTTTGCATTTTGCCTTACTGGTGCCAAACTTGAAGACAAACTAGTTCCTTTATTTTGCTAAGGCCAACTTGGGTTGGGTTAAGGAATTTCTATAGTGATCCTAATTAAGTCAGTTTTGAAAAATTGACGTTAAGCAGACCAAATCTGATAGAAAGACTGTTTTCCTTATGCTCAATTGATTATGTAAGTTTTCAAAAAAAGAATTGAATTCTTATATTAATAATTTGATTTATGCATGCCTATCATGTAAGCATCTCGTGTACATGTCTATTTAATCGAATAAATAAGTCAAAACCTGTCAAAAAATTTCAGAGTAGTATATAAAAAATACTTTTTATACCTTAGGTGACCAACTACATGAACACTTGTGTCTCTGTCGGTGGATACATGGTTTTTGACATGGGTACATGTTGACAATGATGAATATTTCTTGTATCCTGCCTCATGTTACCCAACAATGGGACCCCTTTGAGTGATAAATATAGTGATATACTATATTTTGATGGGAATTAAACCAACCATTTTTGAGAATGATAAATAAGCCGAATTAATCGGGTTATATTTAAGGATAAATTTGCATCACCTCATATCTAACCATGAGATGCTGGATTTGTACAGGCATTTTTTGCATTCTCGTTGTCATGTTCAGGAAATATTATCATTTTTAATTGATGAACTTGACATTGTATCACTGCAGGCAATTATTTGAATGTCCTTGTTTCAGAGAAAAAAAGTGGCTAATTATCCCCTAAATCAGATGGCAACAGAGAGCCCTATGAGGATGGTGGAAAGCGGTAGAGCTAGAAACTGGCCCTCTTCCAAAGATTCTGCAATGTGCGGTTCCCAATTGAGGAATATGGTAACAGAGGAATTGGGGTTGCTTTTGAAGAGGCACAGATTTCATGGAGACCAAGCACACATTATTCCGAATCGAAGTGGTAGTGCACCACCAAGTTGGGAAGGGTATGGAAACCTTTTAGCTAAACAAAACTCTGGTCTGAATTTAGGCTTGGAAAGTTTAAGCGACAATCTTGGACATTTTGAATCTGAGGAGCAACTGCGTTCTGATCCAGCCTATATTGCGTATTACTGCTCTAACGTGAACTTGAATCCACGACTTCCTCCACCTCTTATTTCACAAGAGAATCGGCGCTTGGTACGCCATATTGGTGTGTCTGGCAATAATTGGAGGTCTACTGCATTAGATGATAATGGCAGTGGAGCCTTGCATCTGTCTTGAAGTTGTCTTTCTATTCATAAGGAGGAACTAGAGGATGATAGGTCTCCCAGACAAGCTTCAGACAACTGGGCAGAAAACAGTCCTGCATTCATGTCAGGACAGAAAACAGCTGTCGTTGGGCAGCACAAAAGTTTGGTTGATCTGATACAGGTAATTTTTTTGGTAATTATTAAATGCTAGTGAGGTGCCAGGAAAGTTCTGAACCAATTGAGGCTTGATAATTGGTATAAGTGGTGTTTACATAACAATACAATATAAAACAAATTCTCTAGGGCATTTTGTTAGTGAGTTGGAAACAATTTTTAAAGCTTAGACAGCTTTTGGATATCATATGACAAGGAACATCGAAAAAAAGTTTATTTATAGATTTTAAAGTAGTTCTTAAGACTGTATCCTAAAACTTTTGAAAACTCCCAAAGACACTTTCTTAAGATTTCTCAATATTTGGTTTTCATAAACAGAAAATGTATTGGGATTTCATACTAAATGTTTCCTTTGTTTCTTAATCATGTCAGTCTGAATTAACGACCATCATGCTTGCTGATACTCTTGAATCTTCTTGGGCATTTTCACTTTTGTTGTGACCTGGGATTTGGATGTTTTGTACCACAAACAATTGGAATCTTCTTTATATTTTGCAATACCAGTGTCGAGTTGTGTGATATTTTATCCTTTTAGGCTCTGCTCTCCATTAAGCTAAAATCTTGAGTTGACAAAATAATGTTGTCTTTTTTATTTGTGTTGTTGATTTTTTGCTTCATTTTTTGGTGTGTTTGTAGGAAGATTTCCCTTGTACCCCTTCTTCTGTCTATGATCAGTCTCGCTCCTCAAGCCATGCAACGACAGATGAACCAACTGATCACGATGTCCATGCAGTTACTTTGGATGTTTCTGCTATCAACCTTTCAGAAGTACCAGGATCAAGTGGCTCTGCTGATGTTTGGGTGGATAAAGCTGCCTTAGATTCACATGATACTGCATTAATATCCAAAAATGATTCTCTAGCTATGTCTTTTTCTAGTTTAACAGCTCCTGATGGAGCAGGGTCTTCTCAGAACTGACAAATTGATGATACCAACACTAAAACTGCTGGATTGGGGGATGATGTGTCAGTTATTTTTGCCCCTCAAGCGGAGAGAATTAGGAAGAAACAATAAGAGCAGCAGTATCATGGGAGAATTATGCTGCAACAGTATCCATCGGCACAACAAGGAACCCCATATCAGGTTCAGGGTCAAACAGCATCAGGAATGAATCATATCGAAAGTGGCATGGAAAACACTCCGATGGACATGCTAAGTTCTCTTCTATCGAGGTGCAACTATCAATGCAATCCCCTGTTCTAACTACTCCCTTGTGTGCAACAGTGGGAACCTATATGCCATCAGGTAATCCATTTTACCCAAAATTTCAGCCATCTGGTGTGTATGCTCTGCACTACAATGCAGGTGGATATGCTCTGAATTCTGCATTTCTCCCAGAATTTGTTGCCGGATACCCTCCCCATGGTCCTGTTCCTATGCCATTTGATGCTACTTCAGGTCCAAGCATTAATATTCAAACTACTGGCATTTCAACAGCAGAAAACATACCACGTATGGGTGATTTGCAACATCAGAAATTCTATGGACACCATGTAATGATGCTGCAACCTTCTTTTGTGAATCCTCTTCAAACGCAATACTTTCAACACCCTTTTGGGGATGCATACGGTGCTTCAGTTCAGTATGTTAGGTTGCCCTCAAGTAATGGTACTGGGGCTCAGGTTGATTCTTCTATACTGAAAGAGCCACCTTCTGCTGCTTATTTGGGTGATCAGAAACTTCTGTCTCCACCAAATGGGAGTCTGGGTATTCCAAATCCTAGAAATCTGGGAATTGCATTGGTGGTAATTATGGGGGTCCTCCAGGCATGGGTGTCATGGCACAATTTCCAGTATCGCCTATTTCTAGTCCACTTTTGCCATCATTACCAGTTGGTGGAACAAGTCATCCAGGTTGGCGAAATGATTAAGGTATCCTCAGGGTTAACAAAGAAATATAGGTATCTATCCTGGATGGCAAGGGCAAAGAGGAGTAAACATCTTTGATGACCCCAAGAGGCATTCATTTCTTGAAGAACTGAAATCCAGCAATGTGCAAAAGCTTGAGCTCTCGGACATCGTAGGGCGTATAGTAGAATTCAGGCAGTGTTCTTTACTGAGTTTGTTTGCCTAAAGCCTTACATCATGAGATTGTTGTACTGTCTCCTATATGAAAATCAATTTGCATGCATATCTCACTTCAATGTGGATCAACATGGGAGTCAATTTATTCAGCAGAAGCTGGAGCACTGCAGTTTTGAAGACAAGGTGTCTGTTTTCAAAGAAGTTCTTCCACATGCTTCAAAATTAATGACTGATATTTTTGGGAATTATTTTATTCAAAAGGTATGCTTTTCAACAATATTTGGTCCTAAATGCATATTATTTTAAGCAAATTATCTTACTGGACTTTTGAACTCTGTAATTATTATGCTATTGATTATTTCTTGTTGAATTCTGATTTATTACAGTTTTCTGAGCATGGAAGTCCTGAGAAGAGGAAGGAGCTTGCAGAGAAAGTTGTTGGCCAGATGCTGCCTTTAAGTTTGCAGATGTATGGCTGCCGTGTGATACAGAAGGTGGGCTAGTTATCTCGAATATATCTCTTTAAATTTAGTGGTACATTGGCTTCTTCTAGAGCATTTGTTTTGTGGTTATTGGGAGCCTTCAAGTGCGAGAGGTTTGAGCTGTTTGTGATATTCAGCTGATTGGTGCTGGCTTTAAAAGCTTTTAGCCTTCTTTTATAGGCCTCACAGGCCTCATAAAGGATTAAAGGGCCTTTAAGGTAATTTAGTCATTTAGAGATGTTTGACTGGAAAGTGAGACAATCAACAGATACAGCACCACCCTTTTTAGGAGTAGATTGGGCAATATGAGAAAGCATAGTAAATTCCAAAGGGAAGGCTTTCAGTGCGGAAGAAAGATACCAAATTAAATAAGAACTTTTGCAGGGAATATTGTGGGGGAGGGGGGCAGAACTGGACTCCCTCTTTGAAGGAAGATCTGTCTTGTATATAAAGAAGAGGGATCCTTAAGGTAGTGACGGCAAAGTGAGGGCTATACTCCTCATTGTGGATTCATTATAACTTATTTATCTGATTTTGTCTACTATGGTTATGTCCAAAGTCGAAAACTATTTATTGCCACACCTGATTTTGTGAGACAGTGAAGCTTGCTTTTTTTCCTTCCCCTGAATTGCTCGAGTCTTTCTTTCCCTCACAGTGCTATACTTAGTCCATTGATTTTGATAAAATCTTTAATTCATCCCATTTGTTTAAATTGACTTTTGATTTTTCAACAAGTGGGGGAACCATTGAACCATTTGGATGTTATATGCTTTCGTAGCAACAGGTTGTTGCATTATAGATTTTGTAGGGTAGGCAACTTGTCTAGACTTTTGTGTGTTAGAGGTAATAAAACTCTCTGAATTTTCATCATAGCTTTGTATGTATATTCTTGCTTTTAGTTAATCTTGTTATTCCTTCTATATTACATATTATCTTATGATCTTTTCCTTTTCTTGGTGTTTATATCTGTGTGGGTGGGTGGGGGTTCTTTTCAGTTCTAAGGGCGTGTGAATTTATTTTTCTTAAAACAATGCATCGATTTTTGCTTGAATGAGTTCCAAGTATAACCATATATTCTTCAGTTTGAAATTTTAATATCATTTTTTTTTTTTTTTTAATCTAGGCCCTTGAAGTCATTGAGCTTGATCCGAAAACATAATTAGTCCTTGAGCTTGATGGGCATGTGATGAGATGTGTACGTGATAGAATGTGATACAGAAGTGTACAGAAAGTGTTCCTACAGAAAAAATTGGATTTATTATTTCTGCTTTTCGAGGTCAAGTTGCCATGCTTTCTACACATCCATATGGTTGTCTTGTTTTTCAGGTAATAGAACACAATTTCTTGGCTGTGCAGACTTCTTTTATTTATTTATTTGAATCCCATTTTGTTTGTTGAAACTATTATTTATTTTTCTTTTCAATAGAGTTTTGGAGCATTGTTCAGATGAACAACAAGGTCAATGTATAGTGGATGAAACTTTGGAATCTGCTTATGTTCTTGCTCAGGAGCAGTATGGGAACTATGTTACCCAGGTAGGTATTGTGTGCTTTGTGCTGTTTACTTAATTCTTTAATTGTTGTTGGATAGCATCAACTGTCTATTAAGTGCTTAGAAACAAGTCAATTTCTCATAAAATGGTGTGTTTTTGCTTCTTTATTCCAATCACAAATAGTTTATTGTTGTATATGCCTCAAACTGACTTCTTTGAACTAGTTGATCACCAATCTTATTTGCCTTGATTAGACTTGTAGTTGTCTTTAGCTTTTACCACCGAGTTCATATACTTTGTCAAATAGTTTAGCATTGTTGGCCTTCATTCACCAATGGTCTTATGATCTCACCAGTTGGTGATGTAGATGATTCTTCATTATTTATTTGGTAGTTATCTGTCAAGATGGTTTGCATAACTAATTTGTACTAGACAGATTATTTGATGGGCTAACAGCATCATACAAATCTAATTTTAATAGTGACTTTGTTTCCCGCACAAGTTCATATAAGGACTTGCATTTGGAGTGTCTTTTTCAGGCAATTTTTGGTGGAGCAAACATATGGTGACAAATTTGCTCTAGAATCGAGAATTTTTTGGACTTTTCTACTCACCATGATGTATGTTTTTTCCATTTTTTTTTTTTTATGAATTATGGATTTATTGATTCTTGGATTTTTGAGTTTTGCTTTGTTGCATTTTTTTTTCTTCTCTGATGTTGGATTGAGAATTTCATGCCCTTGCAAAAGGAGTTTTTATTCCTACTTCCATATCTGATATTATTTTGTTTCCTAGTGACAGAGATGAAGGGAAAGGGTTTCTCTTCTTGTGAACTAAGGCTAAAGCACCCTCTAGAAAGTCTGCCTGTGGTCATCCCCCTTTTACTTTAGTATATGTAGTCCTTGACCTATGAGTAGTATGAATTCTGATGTTACATTTATTAGCTTGCTTTGTGAATTAGGTGTGTGTTTGCAATATTATTCTTCCGTCTTTAGTGCTTTATGAGGTTTCTGTTTTTTAGTTGGTCAAAGTCATTGTTTGTCTGAGTTTTTTACTGCCTAAAATTACCCACCTGTTCTGTTTTGTTTGTAAGATAGTTCTGATCTCTCTGATGGTTTCATCAACTTTAATATGAATTGGTTATACTGCTCGTAGCATGTTCTGGAGAGGGGTAAATCCAATGAAAGAAGCCAAATTATCAGCAAGGTGGCTGGAAAAATTGCACAGTTGAGTCAGCATAAATATGCATCAAATGTTGTTGAGAAGTGTTTGGAGTCTGGTGATGCTGCTGAACGTGAGCTATTGATTGAGGAGATTATTGGGCAATCTGAAGAAAATGACAATTTATTGGTGAGACAAATTTAAATCATAATTTACAAATTCTACTATTAGCATTTCTACGTCATTAGCCTTTTTTGAGGTGATGTCTTTTTTTCTCTTTGCTGACTCTTGAGTTCTTGAATTTCCATGTATCAGATAATGATGAAGGACCAATATTCTATGTGGTAAAGAAGATTCTTGAAAAATGTAATGATATACAATGGGCAGCATTGATCAATCGGATAAAGGTTCATTGTCAGGCTCTGGAGAAATACATTTATGGGAAGCACATAGTTGCTCGGTTTGAACAGCTTTATGGTGAAGGTACATAAATCTCCTATTGGTGCATGCGCATATTTACAATCTTCTGTTATGTTATTTTTCATGTTTATATGCTTGAGAATGTTTGTTTGCTCATGTAAGCACACTATGCATGGCTAAATGAAAGAAGCAAAAGTCTCTGGGCGGGACAAAATATTTGCATTTAGATAAATCATTTTGGAGGAAATGTGAGCTTTCAAAGCAATGGCCTTAGCCTTCATCAATTCATCAACATTTTTTTTTTTTTTCCTTCAACTTCCTTAATCAACACACTTCTATCATACATTCTTTTATCAAGATTTCAATCTAAAATTCACTACAGCCATTAATTAATACTTTTGTTGACAATCATCGGCACATTGCCGTTTCTATGATATCACCAGGGTCACATGCATTTGATATCATTATGTATATATAACATCAAATGTAGACACTGTACGCTTTATCGTGGACATTTACAGAAGGTCCATGCCTACCAGTGTGGATTTGTGTATTCAATTTTATTACTTCATATTTTATCCTCTGTGGCATGATGATTATTCTATTCTTCAACCAGAGTATTTTGTCCATTCTTGAATTTATATGACAAATTCTTCACTCAGACATTTGGTACACTGTTGACCATCCTAGTTACAAAATTATCAAAAACCTCCTTGTAGGAGAGGTGTGTATTTAAGTAGGACGCCATAATTAGCCAAGCTTCAAGTTGAATGAAATTTATCCTTGAAGATAATGTTTCTTTGGGGGTGCCACACTGTTGTCATTGCTTGCATTTGGTGCACTAAATAAGATCGTTAAAGAAGTGTCTTTTGCTAATGTAATTTTTGTTGAGAAAGATTAAGAAAGTACATGGCGTGTTCGATTTTATGGATGCATGTAAGTATAAGATATTTTGTTATCTGACTCTAATACTTGCCAGTTTGATAAAGCTAATTAGTATGTAATATATAAAATATGGTGATTGCTTGGAGTTAACTTTTTCTATTTTCATATTTGAAGAGGGGCTTTCTTAGAGTGTCACATATCAATTTACTACTTAAAACTCAGGCATTTAAATTAATAGCATTTGAAGTTTATTTTTAAATTCCAATATTTCTTTAATGGAGTTTGGTTTTTAATAAAATAATCTTTTATTAATTTATATAAGCTATATTATTTCACAACTTCTAGATTTTAAGTCAATACACTTAATGCAAGCCTGGGAATCCATCTCTCCTGGTCACAACTATAAACTTTTGTCCGCCCAGTTGGAGCAAACCAATTAAATATCTGTAATAACTGTAAATTTACTATTGATTTAATTTCATATTTCTTGAGATTAATTTTTTTATACACTTGAAGGCAAAAATATTTACTAAAGTTTCTAAAGTAAGTAGGAAAAAAAAAAAAAAACCTTGAAATGTGTAAACAAAACACATAGACCTTCCACATATAAACTTAAAATGCAATTAATTAAAATTCTCGGAATTCTCTTCTGGACTCAAACTGTGCAAACCAAATTAACAATATAAAAATAATTGTTTCCATCAAAATAAATATAAAAATAATTGAAATGAAATGTATTCAACCACTAATAGCTTCTTCACTGCTTATACTTTAAAATTACAATGTTATCTAACTTAGTATGACTTATATCAAAATCAATACTAAACATACTTGAAAAAACCACTAAAAACAAAAATCAATATATATATCAATGAAATACAACCATAACCTACGCCAATATGGGTTGATCCAAAGGATCATTATTAAGGCCATTATAGTTGTGGTATATGATCCAACAAAACTCCAGCGGAATGCTACCATGTCAATAACAGATTCATTATCATCTTCTTCTTCAATGGATGCTAGCGGTGGTGGTATTGGTGCATTAGTGCAACTTTTCTTAATTAATTGACCACAAAGATAAGGATTACCTTCATAATCGCTTTCATTAAAAGTTGCGAACTGAGCTTGATCAGGAATGGATCCAGATAAGTTGTTGTGTGCCACATTGAAGACCTCCAAATAATTTAATTGAGTTAATTGTGGGGGTATTTGGCCACTTAAATTATTGTGGGAAAGGTCTAGGCTCTCTATCTCTTTCAGATTGGAAAAGCTCTTTGGAATAGGTCCTGATAACAAATTGTAAGACAAATTCAATGCTAATACTCCTTGGAGGTCTCCAATTTTTGACGGGATTTCACCAGTTAATTTATTGTTTGACAAATCCAATCCAGCAACCTTTTGAAGAGGATAACCCTGGTAAGATTCAAATCTATTTTTCATGGTAAATTCTACTTCGACGGTTACTTCTGGATTTTTCGCTCCACTAGATTCTTCCTCCATAACAAATGAAATAGATGAATCATAGTCGTAAACACCTAGTGCATCATTACCAATACCCAAAGAAAACCCTATAACGAAACCTTTTGGATAAATCTCTCCTGTCGTACTCCAGAGTGTCAAATTAGTAAAGCATGAAGGTATTGATCCATTGAGTCTGTTATGTGAAAGATCTAAGAGACTTAGGCTTCTTAGTTGACACAATTGGTTAGGAATATGGCCTTGTAGGTGATTGCTTGACAAAAGAAGAAACTTTAGAGTTGAATGATCATTAAACCAACGCGGATCGATATTTCCAGAAAATTTGTTCTCTCTCAAATCAAGTGTAATCAAGTTAGAGCTTTCGAACAATGAATTTGGAATTGATCCACTAAGAGCATTCTTTTGCATGTAAAGATAGCCCACCGATGGAAGATTAAAGTCACTTGCTATGGATCCAAACAACCTATTTTCAGAGACGTCTAACATTTCAAGGCGTTCGAGATTGTTTAGTTGAATGGGAATAGTACCTTCTAAAAGATTCTTTGACATTAAAAGATAAGCAAGATCTGAAAATTTGCCAATCCAAAAAGGAATTTGACCAAATACCTTGTTGTTGGAGATATTTAAGAAATATAAAGAAGTTGCGTTCAAGAGCCCATCTCCAATCTTCCCACTAAAGTTGTTGTTATCCAAGTTCAACCACTGCAACTGAATTAGGTTCATCTGTCTAGGAAAAATCTGCCCATGAAAATTGTTATCCGATAGTCTTAGCAATACTAATGAGAAGCAACCATTAACAAAATGATCAGGTAGCTCTCCCGAAAAATTATTGCTAGACAAATCCAGAACTCTAAGTCTTTTCATTTCACCCATTGAAAAAGGAATATTACCTTCTAAACAATTCTTTGACATGTCTATATACAACAGTTTAGGCAAAATTGTACCAATATTCTCGGGCAACTTACCTGTGAAATTGTTGTAAGCAATATCTAGATGAAGTAGATTTCTCTTAGAGTTGGGCACTTGAAGGATTCCTGAGAATGAGTTATTCCTTAAACGTAGAACTTGTAATCTGGTGTTATTTTGTAACAACCAAGTGGGAAAAGTTCCAACCAATTTGTTATCACAGAGGTCAACAGATCGTAGATTGGAGTGGTATAAAAGAAAACCAGGTATGGCATCCAAGTTGCAATTCCGTACTTTGAGTACCTTCAATGGATATGTTTGAAACCGATTTTCACTTATAGGTTGAAACATATCATATGTGGAGGGACCTTTTAAATTGTTATCGGAAAGTGACAAATATTCGAGGGATCTAAGGTCAGCAACAATAGATGACAAGCACTCTGCACTTAATTGATTGGATGAAAGATCAAGAAGCTGGAGATAAGTCAAGTTGCTTAGGCATTTAAAGTCATGACCATCGAAACTATTGAAACTGAGACCCAATTCAGCCAAGTTCTTCAATTCACATATTCCTAAAAATGGGGATCAAATAGATAAAAATAAAAGGTTAAACACTCATACACAGATAGGTGTGCGATTATAAAGGGAATTTTAGAATCAAATAAAAAAAAAAATTAACAAAACATTGATAATAAGAAATGGATACATATAGTTGAGGTCAATTCAATTTACCATTTAAAGATCAATTAGTTTTAATTGATTCAGAAAGTATTGAAACACCCTCACTTTTAGTACAAAAATGTTAAAATTAATATATTAAGGGTACTATAGTTGTTTTATAGACTAAAAAAATGGAAGACAAACAATTTTTTTTTTTGTGGTGGGGGGTGTGGGTGTTGGGGGGAGATGCCCAAAAGAAGTTCTATTTCCTAAAGTTTAGTCAAGAGAAAGGGGTTAGAGTTTAAGATACAAAGATCACCCTCCAATTACTCTTTCAGATGAAAGTTCAATTAGTTTACTTGAGCCAACTAGTTGTAGTTAAGTAATTGTCATGCTATTTATTTTACATTGTCTTCCTAATTGATTGTTTTATTGTCATTTATCCAGGTATTATGCAATTAGTACTTGGAATGAAAGTTGAATTGTAAGGGTGTCATTATTTATTTTAACATAAAATTAAAGAATTTTTTTTCAAAATTTTAGATTTTACATACCTAGGCTTGCCAAAGAGTTGTTGATTTGATTATAAGACAAATCCAGTATTTTCAAATTTGTCAAATTTGCTGAACCTGAACCAATGAAAAGAAGAAATATAATTTGAAAATCACATAGGAAATCATAGAATTGTTCTCAAAAATTAATTAGGGCCAACAACTAAAACAATGAATATTTTACCTAAAGTAAGAGAGTCACCGCCCATTGCATTACGTCCCATATACAACTCTTCCAAGTTTTCCAAATTTTTTAATCCTGCACCAAGAGATAAATGGATGACAAAAGAAAGATCAAACTATACATTACATTCCCACTGTTTTTGTATTGGGGACCTTGAGCCAACTACTCATATACAATGAAGTGATTTGATCAACTAATCATGCAAATAATAATATTCCAATCTTAATTTTTAGAGTAGTGCCATACTATTAAACCATGTATATAAATTCTTCTACATAAATTGATATGTTTATTTAATAGACCCTGTCTTATATCTATATAAATTATTATTACCCAATAATCCTATCCCAATAGAAAGAATTAGATATTAAAACACAAAAATACTCTCCGATAACATAGTTTATTTGAGCCAACTAGCAAATACAATGAAACATAGTTTAATGAGTAAAAACACAAAAATACTCTCCGATAACATAGTTTATTTGAGCCAACTAGCAAATACAATGAAACATAGTTTAATGAGTAATGCTATACTATTGGTTGATACAAACTCTTCAATGTATATTGATATGATAGACATGTTAAGTAATTGTCACTTTATTTATTTTATTAGTTTGTTTAGTTAATTCATTTTTTTTATTATTGTTTGTCCACATATCATGCAAGCAGTACCTGGAATAAAGGTTCATTTATAAGGGTGCTATTATTCGATTTAACATTAAAAGAAAATCTTGAAATTTTTTGATTTTTCATACCTCTAGCATTTGCGATTTGATTACCACTTAAATCCAATCTTTTCAAATTGGTCAAATTTACTAAACCTGCACCAATGAAAAAGAGAAATAGAATTTAAAAATCAAATAGGAAATTATAGAAAAAAAGAGATAATTATGTATTCTCAAAGATTAATTGAGTCCAATAGTTAAAATTACAAGTAATTTGATATGATTTTTCAGAAAACCGCTTTAAACTTAAAAGGTCAAGTTATTATAAAAATTTTCAATATTAACATATTTAAATTAAAGGTTTTAAAGTATTTTGGCAATGGATAAGATTATTAAAATATGTTACATACCTAAACTTGCTAGAGAAGTGTTGATTTGATTATCACTTAGATCCAACCTTTTCAAGTTTGTCAAATTTACTAAACCTGCACCAAAGAAAAAGAAGAAATATAATTTAAAAATTAAGCAAATAGAATTAAATTACATAAAAAAGTAAGATTGACTACATCTCTCAAATATCAATTGAGCACAGATAGTAAAAAATTTTATAGATATTGCATACCTATGCTTGATAGAAAATTGTGGATTTCATTCCCACCAAGATTTAATACTTTTAGGTTTGTCAAATTTGCTAAACCTGTGCCAAACCATAAAAGAGATTTAGAGTTAATTAAAACCAAGATTGATGGAAAATTTTAAGAAAAGGAAACTGATTTTAAGAAAATATTATCTTTATATATAAACATTAATGGAAAATTAAAATATTTGGGCACTCTATCATGAACATTTAGAAAATATTAGTTTTAAGATGTTTATCATCTATAAAACAAATAACCAAATTCAGATTTACGAAGCCATAACTTTCTAGTATTTATTCAAATTCCGACCAATTACAATGAGCCATTAATCTTGAAATGAAAAGGATAAATTTGTATTTTACCTAACCAGGTTAGATCACTGCTTATGATGTTGTCGCTTAGATCCAACGTTTCCAAGGCTGTTAGATTTTCTAATCCTATACCAATAAGAAAAATATTAGACTTTATAAATTAGAAAACTAATTCAGAAAATTATAAGATTAACTCTATGTTCCAAAGGAATGAATATCCAGAAAATCATTAAGATTAACTCAACATATCTATCTAAAAGAATATATCAAAGAAATAGAATTAGGAAATTAATAATATAAATATATTAATTTCACAATCTTTAAAAGGTAAAAAGATAACTATCTTAATTTTTTTTTTTTTTTAATATTTTTGAGCCAATTATCTGATTATCATTTAGATACAACACTTTCAACCTTTCCAAATTTGATAAACCTAAGAGAAATGAAAAATTAAATGAGATGGGATATTACAGAAAATAAGGTCGATTATATCTCAAATATCAATTGAGAACACAGGTAAATAACTTGGATATACTTATTTAAATTGGATATTAAAATACAAAAGTACTCTCTGATAACATAGTTTATTTGAGCTAACTAGTAAATATAATCAAACATAGTTTAATGAGTAATACTATACTATTGGTCTATACAAACTCTTCAACATGTATTGATTTGATAGACATTTTAAGTAATTGTCACTTTATTTATTTTTATAAGTTTGTTTAGTTATTCATTTTTTTATTATTGTTTATCCACATGTCATGCAAGCAGTACTTGGAATAAAGGGTCATTTATAAAGGTGCTATTATTCGATTTAACATTAAAAGAAAATCTTGCAATTTTTGGATTTTTCATACCTCTAGCATTTGCGATTTGATTACCACTTAAATCCAATCTTTTCAAATTGGTCAAATTTACTAAACCTGCACCAATAAAAAAGAGAAATAGAATTTAAAAATCAAATAGGAAATTATAGAAAAAATGAGATAATTATGTATTCTCAAAGATTAATTGAGTCCAACAGTTAAAATCACAAGTAATTTGATATAATTTTTTAGAAAACCACTTTAGACTTAAAAGTTCAAGTTATTATAAAAAATTTCAATATTAACATATTTAAATCAAAGGTTTTAAAGTATTTTGAAATATTTCGATCTAAAACTTTGACAATTATTAGTTGTCATTAATGTTACCTAGGGAATTAAGAGCACCGCTCATTCCATTATCTGTCATTTTTAACTCTTCCAAGTTTTTTAGATTTTGTAAACCTGCATCAAGAGAGAGTTGGATGAGAAAATAGGACAATGAAGTAATCATGCGAATGATAATATTTCAATCTTTGTATAGTAATACCATACTACTAAACTACTTATATAAAACCTTTTAAATAAAGTAATTGATATATTTGTAATGTCATCTATTTAATTTTTAATTTTATGCAATAGTACTTGTAATTATACTTTTTTTCAAGTGTGATATTTATAGCATACCTAATATGTTACATACCTAAACTTGCTAGAGAAGTATTGATTTGATTCCAACTTAGATCCAAGCTTTTCAAGTTTGTCAAATTTGCTAAACTTGCACAAATAAAAACAAAACCAAAAAACAAGAGAAGAAATAGAATTTGAAAAGCAGGTAGAAAACACCAAATGATTGTAACTTTGACAAATATTGGTTACCTAGTGAATTAAGAGCTCCTCTGAGTCCATTTTTCATCATATTCAACTCTTTCAAGTTTTTCAAATATTTTAAACTTGCATGAATAAGAGAGAAAGTAAAATATAACTCTGACTACTTATTTGATGGGTCTTGGGCCAATTTATAAAATACCTATTAATATGTTTGTTATGTGATTGTAATGTCATCTATTTTATTAACTCACTCATTTTTATATAGCACTTGATCTAACTTCTTACTTCTCTAAGTTTTTCAAATATTTTAATAGGCTGAATGATATTTTCTCACCCCAAAGTTTGGCGAATCTATATTTTCCCACCCATTATTAAAATTCATACGTTAGTTTTAATGGTTAAAAGACATTCTTATCAGTCTAGTCTGCACAAATTTTATTATAAAGTTAATATTACTTACAACCCTAAAATACAAATAGATGGTCATTACCTTCATTAACTTGGAAATTAGTCACTTAAACTCCTATCTTCAATTTCTATTAAAAATTATATTTTTATTAAAAATCATGTTATTAAATAAAAGAAAAGTTAAGTTTTATAAAAACAAAATAAAAAAATTTATAAATATTTAAATAACCAGTTTTTAATAATTTAGAAAAAAAATATATAAAAAAAAATAAAAAATTTGCCCTAGCCCATTTTATCCTTCTCCCACACAACACCACCACAAAATCCTCCACCACCAATATTCTTTCATAATCACACCTGCTGCGCACCTTCCCTCATCCCCAAAATCTAACAACCTCCAACAACCCTAGCGCCCCACCTTCATCATTTTTCGAAACCACTACGAACTCTAGCAGGGCCACCTCCTCTAATTTATTTTCTTCTTTCTCTTCATTCTTGTTTTCCCTCTCTCACTATTAGTTTAATGTTTTCATGGATTTGTTCATTTTCAAGGTAAATTTGATGGTTGTTTGGGGCGCTCTGGTTGCTTGTGTTGGGTTAATATAATGTTTAGTTTGAATATTTTAGTTTGTTGTGGTTATGGTTTAAGGGTACATTGATTCCCGGAATCGCACTTGGCTTGGTGCTATTCTAGGCTTGGTGCAAACTGGACGGTGATGGAGGTTATGACGACAACGGTGGGTATGGAGGCTGAAGAGGAATGGGCGACAGCGGAGGGGATTGTCACCAGGGAGGCGGCGCCTGTGTAGGAAGGAATGGTGGTGGCGGCAGATGTCTTTAATTGGTAATATATCCTACTCTCTTTTATTATTATTATTGTTATTAGGACAATGAAGTAATATTCCCTCTTTGTATAGTATTACCGTACTACTAAAAGTTATGTGAATGTAATGCCTTTTAATAATAGCATAAAACACAACTTTTTGCAAATTTTTAAATGCTACATACCTAAACTTGCTAGAGGTGTGTTGATTTGATTATAACTTAGATCCAACCTTTTCAAGTTTGTCAAATTTGCTGCACCAAGGAAAAAGAAGAAATATAATTTAAAAATTAAGCAAATAGAATTAAATTACATAAAAAAGTAAGATTGAATACATCTCTCAAATATCAATTGAGCACAAATAGTAAAAAATTAAGGTAATATCTAAATATAATTACTTAAGCAATTTGAGAAGATGATTGTAACTTAATATTTTGATGGTTGTGGTTATTGTTACCTAGCAATGTTAGAGAGCCGCTCATTCCATTCTCACTCAAATCCAACTCTTCCAAGTTTCTCAACATTTTTAATCCTGCACCAAGAGAAATAATTAGATTTTTAAATTGAAAAATTCATTTTTAATTTTTATTCATACGTTATCATATTGCAAAGAGTGTTTCAAAAATTTAATAGATATTGCATACCTAGGCTTGATAGAGAGTTGTAGATTTCAATCCCACCAAGATTTAATACTTTTAGGTTTGTCAAATTTGCTAAGCCTGTGCCAAACAATAAAAAGAGATTTAGAGTTAATTAAAAGCAAGATTGATGGAAAATTTTACAAAAAGGAAACTGATTTTAAGAAAATATTATCTTTAATTAAAATATTTGGCACTCTATCATGAGCATTTAGAATTTTATCTATAATATGAGCATATATTATCTTCCGATTTGTCACTATATATATCAATCATGTCATTATATATAAAAATTGTAAATTATTATATGCCATCAAACTTGAAATTTTAATTACTTGGAAGAGAATTTAGGAAAATGAACCCAATTCAAATATCATAAATTCATTCAACTTTTAAAAAAATATATCTCAAGAAAATGATTAATAATATCTACAAGGAAAATCCTCTAATATCAAGGTGAAGTTTCTATATACCAATATAAATTTGAATTTTTAACTTTGAATAATTAAAATAAAAATAAAAATTGCTTCATGGGAGGTACCTAGACTTGATAGAGATCCATTTATATAATTCCAACTTAAATCCAAGACTTTCAGGTTTTTCAAATTTGCTAAACCTGCACAAATAATAATAATAAACAAAAAAAGATAAATAGAAGTTAGAAAGTCATATACAAAAATCAATAATTGCAAGAGAAAAATTAACCATATTTTCTCAAAGATTTTAGAGCAGTAATAAAAAGATGGTAGTAATTTGATATACTGGTTAGAATTTTACATATTCAAACAATAATTTTTACCCAAACAAAATTGAACAAATTGTAATGTTATTTCCTTTATTCTTCTCTTATAAATCTATTAATTCACCATAATTATATATATATTCTCGTTTGTTTTTATCACTTAAATTCTTTTCTATAATATTTTACACATCAACTATAGAACTTTCCATTGAGAAATATTATAATTATTAATATATTTAATATAAGAGTATATTAGTAAATATAAATTTAAATGTCATTAGTTTAAAAACACATTATGTGTCCAATAATTACTAAGTTTTTTTGAAAAAAAAAAAAAGCCCCCATGTATATACCTGCACCAATAAAAAGAGTTATTTTTTTTTAAAATAAGAAATAAAAAGATTAAGATTAATTAATATGAAATTAAAGAATAATACTTAAAACATATATACCTTGTTTGGCCGAGTTGAGACCTTCTCCCATTTTATTCCCAAAAAGATTCAAAGTGGTAAGTGAAGTTAGGTTGTTCAAGTATGGTAAAAGAGTGGCATTGAACCGATTCTCACTAAGATCCAAGATCTTGAGTTGTTTCAAACACCTGACGCCATCATATGCTGTAAAGGTAATGTCAACATATTATTGACTCAATATATTTATTATTTACTCAACATATTTATTTATTATCCAAAGAAAAACAATTAATGCATCAGCATACATATATAGCTCATAATAATCTGCATAGCTTATTTAATCAATTTTTTAGATAAAATTGTTGACCTATAAATAGAAGACAAAATAGAAATTGTTTAACACATCAAAACAATACTTTTACAATTAATTAACAAATTAATAAGCATGTTTTGTAATTTAATTAAGGGTGTCAACAATGACATAAATTTTTTGTATGGCCCATATACTGAATGTAAACTATGAAAAAAGTTTAAAATATATATATATATATATATATTGCTAAACTATTGCAAAAGTAATTTAACTTGAGCATATATTTTAAGCTAACTATTTAAATAATATACATACCTTTATTCTCATGCCAACCTCCAAAGTAATTATGAGATAAATAAAGACTTTTCAACTCTTCAAAAGGATGAAACAAGGATAAATTTAGAGTTGGACGTCTATCAAAAGAGTCGTATGGATTGAACTGCCTTGTATTATTAAGGGAAAGTTTGATGACACGTCCAGTAGTGGCGTTGCATTGAACTTCCTCCCAATCACAACAATTAGACATTTTATCATCAACCCATGAAACAAGAATTTCTTTCGTTTGAAAAACACTGACTGCTTTTATGAAAGACTTTAAATCTAACAGACCAACCCTCTCATTCTCCAAACAACTATTGAATCCAGATGTTTGAACCAAAACTAATACAACCCAAAATGACAACTTAATTAACACCCTTTCCATTATAACAATTCTCTCTCTCAACACCTATCAATTTGCTTGTTTACTCTCTTCAAGTTTTTCTTTATTCCCATTTTTGTGTTGATTTATATAGAACTAAATTTGAAATCTCTATCAACTTTTGTGTTTGTAGTCATGACAATCTCAATCAACTAATGGAGTAAATTGGACGGCTAATAAGACTATTTAATATGGTCATAGTAATCTCAATCAATCAATGAGTCAATAGTTTTTGTTTGTTTAGTTTACCTCAAACTTGAAATGTCATTTATTAAGTAATATTAAACAAAAATGATTAATTTTTTTATTTTTCATTTTTAATCAAATTATATAGAAGAACAAAGTTTATTTTTTAAATTTTTTTATTAAGGGGTCAACTTTTTTTTTTTTTTTTTTTTAAGTCATGACAACATCAATCAAGTGGCGGAATAAATGGAACGACCAATAATTTTAGTTTTGTTTTTCGTAACTGATTTGCTAAAATATTAATAGAAATTATTAGGCTTTTAAAAATTTTATATAAAAAATGATCACTGGTTATGATATGGTAGTAATGGTTGATTTAAATTAATTTACTACAAATATATATGCACTCACTCACATACATGCAGGGAATTAATTACTTGACATTAAAACATTAAATTTATATATCATAAAAGAATTCTGATAATCTTTTAATCCATTATATTTATTTAGATATCAATTGATATTTAAAATCATAAGTCAATTCATATTTTGGTCTTAACGATCTCAATCAATTGATGACCCAACCTTTTTTGTTTTTTTAGTTTACCATAAATTTGAAAGCTCAGCTAAAGACTTTCTCATTATTCACTCGTCAACTTTTATAATTTCAAACAAATAATGGAATAAATTGGTTGGCCACCAATTTTTCTTCCTCTAATTTTTAATAAAAGGGAAAAATTTCCTTAACCCCCATGTGTTTCATATAATTATCCAAGCACCTAGTGGTTTTTGAAATAGACTTTTGTTCAACTATTAAAAGACATTTTTACCCTTTAAACTAAAACTAAGAATATAAATATTATCCCAAATCTTTTAAATGTCATCAAATTTTCACAAAATTTATTTTTACCTAAAAAAAAAATTTAAAAATATTCCCTTTTGCCCAATAATCTTAAAATCCAATTAAAATTATTAAATTCAAATCTCCAAAGCAATAAAATTTGGCCGCCAACGTGGTCACATGTATGAAAATGGAGGGAGAAAGATTAAAAAAAAAAATGTATGGTTCTTTTTAGAAGCTAAAGGTCAAATTTACCTTTTTTTTTCAAAGAGATATATCAATTATGCTTGTCTCAGTCCTAGTTTTGAAAATATGACCCTATCATTTACCCTTTAACAGAATGAGAGTTAGGGTCCTATTTTCAAAACTAGTGGGTGCTTGCTTAATAGTTGAAACACACCAAAAAAAAAAAAAAAAAAAAATGTTAATAGTCAAGTCTTGCATAAGAAAAAAAAGAGGAAGAATATATTATTGGAATCTATTCAAAGGAAAATATTTTTCGGCAAATTAAACATAGAAAAATCATAGGTCGTTCAAATCACTTCACAAGTATGACAAAAAGAGATAACTTTAAGTGATCCATTTATCACTCATACAAACTGTTCTTTTGTATAATATAAGATCACAAGCATAATTTAACGATGAATAAATGGTCTAGCTTCATGTTGTTCTGAAGATAGTTTTTACTTAACTGTAAAGGTCTCTGTAAAAGTAAATTATTAGGCTCATGTTCTTAATCAATTGATGTAGTAAATTCAAGTGCCAACTATTTGTGTTTATTTAGTTTATCTAAAATTTACAAAGTTAGTCAACAACTTTCATATTTTTGGTCATGCCAATCTTAGTTAATTAAATATTGGAATTTAACAATCATTGAAATTTAAATAATTTTTTAAACATAATAATAAATATTGAAAATTTAATAACTTTATTCAATACAAAAAAAAAAAAAAAAATTATCCTCAGTGAAATTTGATTTTTTTAAAAGTGATTATTTCAATATTATTAATCACATTAAATAAAAGAAATCAAGCTAACATAATGAAACTCATATAAAATACTAATTTTCTAAAAGTAATCTAAATTAAACAAATCAGTTAGAAAAGGATTTCTATGGTAGTAAGAAATTTTTCTACATTAAAAACCTAATAATCAAGTTTAGGGAAAAATATAAACTTTATAATTTTTTTTACATATAACGAATTCAATTAAATTTGTATAACATGGACCTTATTTATTTGTAATCTATGTATTGCATTTATCTTGTTTTAGAGTTTGATGATTGATTTAGTAATTTAGAAATTATATAAATTGATTAAGATGTTTTTGAAAATTCCAGGGAGGGCGCTGGCCCACCCTAGGCCAGTGTTGGTTGTGTCACTAGAAATTATTGTTTTTTATTTAAATTGAATGGAATCTTAATCAAATAATGAAATAAATTGAATGGCCAACAACTTTTTATCCTTCAATTTGTGACAACACTAGTAGTCAAGTCTTTAAAAAATATATATATCAGTGTGATTAGAGGAAAATATATGTTGACAAATTAAACAAAGAAATATCATATCTTGCAAATTTATCATTTAAATTACAAAAATGTAAATAAGAGAAAAAATGGAACCATATGTCAATACATAGCTTAACCATATATATCTTGAATGGACAAAAGAAGAAATATATTTTCAACCCTACGTAATTGGAGGGTTTCTAAATGTTGAAATGTGAATACATAATGACAAATTAAACAAAGAAATATCAAATGTCGTTGAATTCACGCTATTAATTGAAAGCTCATTAAGATTTCAAGACTAAATAAAAAATTAGGTTTGAGATTTCAATTTTGTAGTTATGATTAAACAAAAATAGAAATCATATATAACCTTGATATATATAAATTGGTTGCATCATTAAATTCAAGTAAAATTTCAACATATATCTCGAACTAGATAAAGACAGATAACAAACTTAGAAGTGATGGATTCCTTATGAATTACTTGCCAATTTCCTTTTTTTTTTTGTCACAAAAATCTCTATCAAATAATGGAATAAATTGAATGGTCAACAACTTTTCATCTTTTAATTTATTATAAGATTAGTTGTCAAGTCTTTCATTAAAGGAAAAAGAAAAGAAAAAAAAAAAAGAAGACATTTATTGCAAATTTGTCTTTTAAATTACGAAAATGTTAATAGTCATGTCTTTTATTAAAAGACAAAGAAAAAAGGAAACATATGCCAATTCATATCTTAATAATATATATCTTGTATGAATAAAAAGAAGGAATTTGCTTTCAACCCTACATAATTGAAGGGTTTTTAAATGTTGAAATATGAATATACCAATGTTTCCAATGTAAAAGCAATGATTTAGTGAACAAATACTAAGGCTTGTTTGTTACACTTTTTAAAAAATGTTATTGTGATAAAGTGTTTTAAGTTAAGTTAGTTGAATCAAATCGAATTGGATTTGAATTTGAAAAAGTCTTTGATAAAATATTTAAAAATTACATCAGAGTTAAATAAAAAGCCGAATAGTTATTTAGTACATTTTAAAAAAAATATTTTTAAGACAGAATAATTATTTAATACATTTTCTAAGAATGTTTATTATTTGATTTTGAAACTTTTGTTTTTCCAATTTAAATAATATTAAGTAGTTTGGTAATTTTTTTATCATTAGATTTTAAAAAAATTCTCCATAATAATTTCAACTTCATACTAATACATAATTTAAAAACTAGAATTGAGAACATTACAATACCGGTGCCATAAAGGAGTCATACAACGTATCTGAATAAGAAAAGATACTCATACTGTATTATAATAAAATTATTAAATTCAAATCTCCAGAGCAGTAAAATTTGGCCGCCAACGTGGTCACATGTATGAAAATGGAGGGAGAAAGATTAAAAAAAAAAAAAAATTATGGTTCTTTTTAGAAGCTAAAGGTCTAATTTACCTTTTTTTTCAAAGAGATATATCAATTATGCTTGTCTCAGTCCTAGTTTTGAAAATATGACCCTATCATTTACCCTTTAACGGAATGAGAGTTAGGGTCCTATTTTCAAAACTAGTGGGTGCTTGCTTAACAGTTGAAACACACCAAAAAAAAAAAAAAAAAATGTTAATAGTCAAGTCTTGCATAAGAAAAAAAAGAGAAAGAATATATTATTGGAATCTATTCAAAGGAAAATATTTTTCGGCAAATTAAACATAGAAAAATCATAGGTCGTTCAAATCACTTCACGAGTATGATAAAAAGAGATGACTTTAAGTGAAACATTTATCCCTCATACAAACTGTTGTTTTGTATAATATAAGATCACAAGCATAATTTAACGGTGAATAAATGGTCTAGTTTCATGTTGTTCTGAAGATAGTTTCCACTTAACTGTAAAGGTCTGTGTAAAAGTAAATTATTAGGCTCATGTTCTTAATCAATTGATGCATAAATTCAAGTGCCAACTATTTGTGTTTATTTAGTTTATCTAAAATTTACAAAGTCAGTCAACAACTTTCATGTTTTTGGTCATGCTAATCTTAGTTAATTAATAATTGGAATATAACAATCATTGAAATTTAAATAATTTTTTAAACATAATAATAAATATTGAAATTTTAATAACTTTATTCAATACAAAAAAAAAAATTATCCTCAGTGAAATTTGATTTTTTTAAAAGTGATTATTTCAATATTATTAATCACATTAAATAAAAGAAATCAAGCTAACATAATGAAACCCATATAAAATACTAATTTTCTAAAAGTAATCTAAATTAAACAAATCAATTAGAAGAGGATTTCTATGGTAACAAGAAATTTTTCCTACATTAAAAACCTAATAATCAAGTTTAGGGAAAAATATAAACTTTATAATTTTTTTACATATAACAAATTCAATTAAATTTGTATAACATGGACCTTATTTATTTGTAATCTATGTATTGCATTTATCTTGTTTTAGAGTTTGATGATTGATTTAGTAATTTAGAAATTATATAAATTGATTAAGATGTTTTTGAAAATTCCAGGGAGGGCGTTGGCCCACCCTAGGCCAGTGTTGGTTGTGTCACTAGAAACTATTGTTTTTTATTTAAATTGAATGGAATCTCAATCAAACAATGGAATAAATTGAATGGCCAACAACTTTTTATCCTTCAATTTGTGACAACACTAGTAGTCAAGTCTTTAAAAAATATATATATCAGTGTGATTAGAGGAAAATATATGTTGACAAATTAAACAAAGAAATATCATATCTTGTAAATTTATCATTTAAATTACAAAAATGTAAATAAGAGAAAAAATGGAACCATATGTCAATACATATCTTAACCATATATATCTTGAATGGACAAAAGAAGAAATATATTTTCAACCCTACGTAATTGGAGGGTTTCTAAATGTTGAAATGTGAATACATAATGACAAATTAAACAAAGAAATATCAAATGTCGTTGAATTCACGCTATTAATTGAAAGCTCATTAAGATTTCAAGACTAAATAAAAAATTAGGTTTGACATTTTAATTTTGTAGTTATGATTAAACAAATATAGAAATCATATATATATATATATATTATTGACAAAAAAAATAAATCTCTTCTTAACCTACGTATTTGAAGGGCTTCCAAATGTTGAAATGTCAATATATATCTCGACAAACTAGATAAAGAAATATTATAAACCTCGAGGTGATGGATTCCTTATGGGTCATTTGCAAATTTCCTTCTTTTGGTCACAAAAATCTCAATCAAACAATGGAACAAATTGAATGGCCAAAAACTTTTCATCCTTTAATTTGTGATAAGATTAGTTGTCGAGTCTTTTGTTTAAAAAAAAAAAAAAAAAAAAGAGACATAGTGGTCAAGTCTTTTATTAAGAGACAAACAAGAAAATGAACCATATGTCAATACATATCTTAACAATATATACCTTGAATGGACAAAAAAAGAAATCTGTTTTCAACCCTACGTAATTGAAGGGTTTCTAAATGTTGAAATGTGAATATATATTGACAAATTAAACAAAGAAAAATCAAATGTCGTTCAATTCACGCTATTAATTGAAAGCTCATTAAGATTTCAAGACTAAATAAAAAATTAGGTTTGAGATTTCAATTTTGTAGTTATGATTAAACAAAAATAGAAATCATATATAAACTGGTTACGTCGTCAAATTCAAGTAAATAATGGAATTTGACAACAACTTAATCTTTGTTGTTTAATTTGTGAAAATGTTAGTTTTCATATCTTTTATTTGAAGACAAATGAGGAGAAAGATATATATATATTATTGAAAGAAAAATAAATATTTTCTTAACCTACATGTTTGAAGGGCTTCTAAATGTTGAAATTTCAACATATATCTCGAACTAGATAAAGAAATATCATAAACCTCGAGGTGATGGATTCCTTATGGGTCACTCAAAAATTTCCTTCTTTTGATCACAAAAATCTCTATCAAATAATGGAATAAATTGAATGGCCAAAAACCTTTCATCCTTTAATTTGTGATAAGATTAGTCGTCAAGTCTTTCATTAAAAAAAAAAAAGACATATCTTGCAAATTTGTCGTTTAAATTATGAAAATGATAGTGGTCAAGTCTAACTATCAAGTTTTTTTATTAAAAGACAGAGAAAAAAGGAACCATATGTCAATACATATTACAACAATATATACCTTGAATTGACAAAAGAAGGAATTTGTTTTCAACCCTACGTAATTGAAGGGTTTTTAAATGTTGAAATACGAATATATATTGACAAATTAAACAAAGAAAGATCAAATGTCGTTAAATTCACGCTATTAATTGAAAGTTCATTAAGATTTCAAGACTAAATAAAAAATTAGGTTTGAGATTTCAATTTTGTAGTTATGATTAAACAAAAATAGAAATCATATATAACTTTGGTATATATAAATTGGTTGCATCATTAAATTCAAGTAAATAATAAAATTTGACAACCACTGAATCTTTGTTGTTTAACTTGTGAAAATGTTAGTTTTCGTGTCTTTTATTTGAAGACAAAGGAGTAGAAAAATATGTCAATATATATATAATGTATTGATAGAAAAATAAATCTCTTTTTAACCTACATATTTGAAGAGCTTTTAAATGTTTTTTAAAATATATCTTGACAAACTCGATAAAGACAGATCACAAACTTAGAGGTGATGGATTCCTTATGAATTACTTGCCAATTTCCCTTTTTTTGGTCACAAAAATCTCTATCAAATAATGGAATAAATTGAATGGCCAACAACTTTTCATCCTTTAATTTTCTATAAGATTAGTTGTCAAGTCTTTCATTAAATGAAAAAAAAAAAGAGAAGACATTTATTGCAAATATGTCGTTTAAATTACGAAAATGTTAATAGTCACGTCTTTTATTAAAAGACAAAGAAAAAAGAGAACATATGTCAATTCATATCTTAATAATATATATCTTGTATAAATAAAAAGAAGGAATTTGTTTTCAACCCTACATAATTGAAGGGTTTCTAAATGTTGAAATGTGAATATATATGAATAGATTAAACAAAGAAAGATCAAATGTGGTCCACGCCATTAATTGAAAACTCATTAAGACTAAATAAAATAATGAAGTTTGAATTTTCAATTTTGTAGTTATGATTAAACAAAAACGGAAATTATATGTAATTGAATCAAAACACGACTATAAACATTAATGTAGGCGAAACGTGTTCCACACTTGGTGGTTAGCCATTTTTTTGAATGAAAGATAATGGAATTTGACAACCACTTAATCTTTGTTGTTTAATTTGTGAAAATATTAGTTTTCTTATCTTTTATTTGAAGATAAAGGAGGAGAAAGATATATATATCTTATTGAAAAAAAAAAAAATCTTTTCTTAACCTACGTGTTTGAAAGGGTTTTTAAATGTTGAAATTTCAACATATATCTCGAACTAGATAAAGACAGATAACAAACTTAGAAGTGATGGATTCCTTATGAATTACTTGCCAATTTTTTTTTTTTTCTCACAAAAATCTCTATCAAATAATGGAATAAATTGAATGGCCAACAACTTTTCATCTTTTAATTTATTATAAGATTTGTTGTCAAGTTTTTCATTAAAGGAAAAGGAAAAAAAAAAAAAAAGAAGACATTTATTGCAAATTTATCGTTTAAATTACGAAAATGTTAATAGTCACGTCTTTTATTAAAAGACAAAGAAAAAAGGGACATATGTCAATTCATATCTTAATAATATATATCTTGTATGAATAAAAAGAAGGAATTCGTTTTCAACCCTACGTAATTAAAGGGTTTTTAAATATTGAAATATGAATTTGCCAATGTTTCCAATGTGAAAGCAATGATTTAGTGAACAAATACTAAGGCTTGTTTGTTACACTTTCTAAAAAATGTTATTGTGATAAAGTGTTTTAAGTTAATTCAGTTGAATCAAATCGAATTGGATTTAAATTTGAAAATGTCTTTGATAAAATATTTAAAAATTACTTCAAAGTTAAATAAAAAGCCGAATAGTTGTTTAGTACATTTTTTAAAAAATAATTTTAAAACAGGATAATTGTTTGATACATTTTCTAAGAATGTTTATTATTTGATTTTGAACTTTTGTTTTTCCAATTTAAATAATATTAAGTAGTTTGGTAATTTTTTTATCATTAGATTTTAAAAAAATTCTCCATAATAATAATAATTTCAACTTCTTACTGATACATAATTTAAAAAATAGAAATTGAGAACATTACAATATCGGTGCCATAAAGGAGTCATACAACGTATCTGAATAAAGAAAGATACTCATACCGTATTATAATAATGATTACAATTGAAAATGAAAATGAGTTGATAACTGTATTATAATATTCATATAATATACTAACCGATCCAATGGAAAATTGTGATAATATTTTAGCCCTTTTTTAACTACCGATGCCAATTCAAACGGTCAAGCCTATTAAAACCATTCACATATCTTCTATGATCCATCCATGAAGACAGCACCATGGCCACTGTATTTCATAAACTTCTTCAGCAAAAGAGCCAAAATTGCAGTCGTAAGTCCACCAGCAGCCCACGTGAGCAGGCGATCATCAACAGGTTTTTGAACCCTCATCTCTGCCCTTGGCGGCAGAAGATGATCACTTGAGCCTCAAGCATAAATCTATCTTGATGCTCTAACTCCTGAAGGGCTGGGATTAGCATTGGCAGGAGCCTCTTGTGATATGCTCTAGAGGCTGTCGGGCTGGGATTAGCATCGGCAGGAACCTTCTGAATTTCTTCAGTAATCCTTTCACCCACAGCAGGATTTGGAAGCCCTTCCTGGGAGAGCATACCCCCAGCATCTTGGGAACTTTCTTCAGCCTCACCCTTCCTGTTGCCAGGGTGTTCTTCAGAGCACTCTAAAGGGCTGAGTTGAGGAACAGGGGGTGCCTTGCTTAACATATATTCATGAATCTGTCATCCAAAAAGTTAATTAGACCAAAGCATGCATAATGTTAAAAACACACAAGAAAGATTTGGCTAAAACATACCTCATCAATAAGCTTCTGACGTTCAGGAGTCCCAAATCTTTGGGCAGCTTCTCGAGATTTGATAGCCTAAACACACCTCTCTTCTTTCTTATAATCTAGTGGTCCCCATGCACCATTTGGGTTGGTAGACATGAATGCAATTAGTGCTACAAGGGCAGTACGCACTGCAACAAGGCAAAAATTAAGAATAAACAGATGTTTGTGCATATGCCAAGTTGAAAAATCATTCAGCATTTTGGAAAATAGACTTTGCAGCATAGGTTCAAGCAAACCAAATTCATTCCAATATGAGGCAGATATCTAACCAATCTGCGAAGCATTACCATAACTAAACAAAATTCTATGCAGGCTGACAATGGTCGACAGTCCTGATATATCAAGCTAAATGATTTACTACAAGAGAATGAGCACCACTAATAAAACGAATGCTACATCACAAGCCTTTAGAGAAAGTGGTATTTGCTAAGCTACTTTAAATGTAAGATGTATAAGATACAAGAAGCACAGATATGTCTTTACTCAAAATAGTTGCAAAAAGCCAAGAAGAATAAAATTTACCACTTCATGATGGTTGCCAGTGCTTTGGATGGTGATTTGAAATGCTTAAGCATATCTTAGTCTGGGTTTCACAGCGCCCATTAGGCTGAAAACCAAAAAGCATATAAAAGGCAATTAGCACATAATAACCAGGAGATAAGGAGCAATGCTTTTTAAAAGGGCAATATCCGTACAGTCAACAGCATAAATGATGGGGGCTTAAATGGATATTCAGCCGGCAACTGAATCCGTCCATGATAGATTCCACCTTCAGATTCAGTATCACACAGACCCCTGATGGCGAATTGCCATTCAAATATATTCTCCTGTGAACAAAAACCATAAGCTTAACAACACCAAAACTTGCATAAAGCACAGAAACAACCAAAATTGAAAGGGAAGACTCCCTTTCAAAAGAAAACTTCACTAATCGGATTAGGCATATTTTTAAACATCATAAAACTTCTAAGTGTCACTAATTTTTTGGTTTTTTTTCCTGGATCACATTCAAAAACTTAAGCCAAATGATAATGACCAAATCCTTGAATAAAAATTAATCACTACTCCTTTTCTCTTCTAAGTTATAATAAATCACTCGTAATTAAACAAACTTAAATGAGAAAACTGTAATTTATAAACTTTATGTATCCCATTCAGCTACATTTGTAAATTCAACTCCAGGAAGCCCTAATTGATTTTAACTCATTTACGTTACACTTATGCGACTAATAAATAAATTCTGCATGAAAGACTCCAATTTTTCAATTCAACAATAATAAAAACAAAAACACAAACACACTTCCAAAAAATCAAAATTTATTTAATAAATCTATAAATAATTGAAATAAACAACAAAATTAAGTAATCCATACAAGCCATTGAAATTGAACAACAATAGATCTCTTCGCTAATTATTTTCAAAAACCAGGAAAATTTTAAAAAATTAATGAAAATATATAAAACTTATACGAAATAGTCATACGAACCTCGAGTGGAAGGCCGATGAAATCATCCGATGGATTAGATTTCATCTCTTTAACCTCCTGTAAGATTCTCTTCACAGCTGGATTCTTCAAATTGTACTTATCATCCGCCATTGGATTTCGAACTTATTTATGATCGATCAACCACCACCGTCTGATTTGAAGACCAAATTCTTCTCTACAATGAGAGAAAAGGAGAGGAGAGGGGAACTGATTTTTTTTAATCTAGCTGGGAGTCGAGGGAGAGCGATGGAAGAAAAGAAAATATTTTTTAACTTGAATAGGAAAATTAGAAAACAAGTCCAAGTTATTTTCAGTTTTAGGGGTAAAATATTATTTGATAATTAAGAAATACATTTGGAATTGGAGTCTACAGTTATCTTCTTTTTAAGTTTTTTATTTTATTATTTTTACTCAATTTTATGATATTAGATTATGGATAGGCTTTTTTGGCCTTATGGATAGGCTTTGGCCCTGGTTTCGCACCTGAACCATCACAAGTCCCACAACTCCCAAGGCGTGTTACCTCGATCTCTTTTTCAACTCCAAAAACTGCTTCCTTAAAATTTATGACAAGGCTGTAATATTCATCATCTGACAAGACCTTCACAGTACAGAACAACTTCATCATTTGAAAAATCAAAACAGTTCAGAGAATTAACCCTGGCTCAACCGCAAATAACAAACTAAAATAACCACATGATTGAACTTTCTACCTCATATGCATTGCTTATTTCCTTGAATTTCTGTTCTGCACCGGGTTCTCTGCACAGAAATTAAAAAAACTACAAAAGAGCAACATTAATTAGATGGGTCGAAAATTTATAAAGACAATGTAAGTAGCAAAACAGACTGAGCAAGCTGAGACTACTAGTGTTGTAACCAGGGAAAAAAAAAACAGATTAGAGAAATGTAGGGAACTTACTTGTTCACATCCGGGTGATAACTACTAGCAAGCTTCTGATAAGCTGAAAAAGGAAAAGTATATAAGAGCAAGTAAATATTAATTGTAGAAAAATAAGAGGCCATTCCAAAGCTGTTGATTAAAGTACAGGAATAAACTTGTAGAAATGATAAATGTGTCTAATTTGAATAAGATTACCACTTAATCAACCCAGTATGTATATAATTCAACAGAACATCTTTTCCAAACTTCAATGAGAGGATTTCTCCAACAAGGCACACAATCATCTTATAAAGTAAAATAGGGCATATGGGAAGGATCAAAGGGCTATTTAGTCCTTGTTTCTCAATATTTTAGAATTGAGTTGTCTTAATTAAATTCAACCTTTATTTCCATGTTTTGTTAGGATTAGAATTATTACATAGTGTTGTGAGTAGGATTTGGTTTCTTAAGCCTATGAATAAAGGCGTCTAACATTGACATGCATGGTTGATGAATAAATAAGATTATTAGTTTCTCCATATAGATCGTTATTCTGCATTTCTCCTCTTTCAAGTTGTTATCCATAATCTATCCTTCTTATTCTCTCTATCTCTTCTATTTCTTTTTTCTGGTTCTGTATCACCAAGTCTCTTCTTATCAATAGCCTAGTTGATTTAGATCTCTTACACTAACCCACAAGTTTAACTAGTGTTTATGCAAGGATGGAGTGGGGTACGGTCTGTGAATAAGGAAACAAATGTTTCTTCTTCATTAATTTTGGATAATTCAAGTTTCCACCTAGCTGGATATATCATCATAGGCCACTGTACCCAGAAGCAAATAAATCTGTTATTTTACATAGATCAAGTACTTAAGGACAGGAGCGAAACAAATCCCACCATAATATTTCCTCCAATCACCCACCCAAAGACCCAGAAAAGAAAAGTCATATTCTAGCACAATAACCTAATGCTCAATTTTTTCAAGTTATGAAACTGCTTCCTTTTAAAAGCACAATAAAAGGAAAACAAATTAATGTTAATTCTGCCACAAACACAAAACAAATTCTCTATTACCATGGACTTGAAAGAGCATAAGGATAATGTAAAATAAAAGTCTCATCATATACAGAGTTAAAAAAAAAAAAAACAAACATTGAGAAAATGTGTAATAGAACAATTTGGACAAAATAGAAAAGAAAAGAAAAAGAAAATCTACATACCACTTTTATTTCAGATTTTCTGGCATTTTTTGACACCCCTAGGACAGAACAGTAGTCCTGCATGTGAGACAATATTAGTCATTAGCTATGTAATGGGACAGTTAAACAGCATATCAATTGCATTACAAAGTACATCAAACATGCATCTAAAGACCCACAAAATGTATAAACTATATAATAAAAATAGAGATTCCATCATCCCAAAAGAAAGCTAAAGCTTATTCCTATACTCACCGCAACAACTCTAACAACAAATCGTGCTCCTCTCTTATTCTTTTGGATTAGAGAAGTGAACCAATGACATTTACTTGAGTGAATCACTTCGTAGTTTAACCAACTAATCATACAAATATTAAAATGCCAATATTTAAGAGTAATACCATACCACTAAATTATCTATTCAAACTTTTTCACATAAACGTTTTCTTAAATATTAAAATTCCAATATTTAAGAAAACTAAGTTTCTGTTTTTAAGAAGTTAGTTCAGTCAATTAAGAAGTCCATGTCAGATTAATGAAAATGTTGACTTGGGTTAGTTACTGTAGCTTTTCCTCTTCAGAAACAATGTGTTGTAGCTTATATAAAATGAATTAAAAAAATACACACAAAGAGGACAAATTAAAAAAATACACAGCAGATTATAAAATGCTGAGAGTATTTGGCTACGGCTATTACCCTTTTATAAGACCTTATCAAAAGCATAATTTTGCTTATCACTCTTAATAACTCTGTATTCATTAGATATAGATTGGATCAAACCCACAGGCTGCTAGAACACAAAGAACAAAATCCCAGCATACAATATTAAAAGCTTTAGTAATGTCAAATTTGAGACCAATGTTGTTGACTATGACCTTCTTCCCTACAAGCTGAACATTTTCGAAAACCATGCCAATACAATAGGAGAATTATAAAGCTTCTTATAAAAATCAACAATATATTCACTAATAATAACCTCATTTAAAACAGTGACTCCATCCATATCTAAGCTGTGCATTTTGGACCTAGCATACGTCACTTTAGCATGGGCATGAAAGAAATGAGTGCATTTGTCACCATCTTTAAGTTAAGAGACCTTATATTTTTAAAATAAGCCAATCAAATCCCACGCCACAACAAAATTTAAACGAAGAGAGAAACAAAAACACAAACTTCAAATTAAAGCATTTCCAAAGTCGAACAACAAACAAAACACAAAAACAAAATAAAGAATCAACAGCAAAAACTAACCAAAGAGATCGAGAAGAAAAGGGGATCAAGTGACTGATGGAAACAACGAACTGAATCTGTTCATTGCCCCAACATTGAAAACCCTAACCTATCGGAGTCATCTCCGATCGACCGAACACTGTGTTGGAGTATTGCGAGGAAGCTTTTGAGGCCGAGATTGACGGAATCATCTGAGCGGAGACAGTGTAAGAGATCGAGAGGCGAAAGGCTGTGGTCGAACAGAGATTGGCAGAGGTCTGATAAGTGTTCTACTGCTACATTAGAAAGAGAGAAGAAAAAGAACAGTGTAAATATTTTATTAGTTGAGTAAGAATCATACAAAATTTTAAATATGTATATAAATTAAAATTTTAAAAGTCTTGTAATAAGAAAACTTTGACATTTGTATTAATAAATGAATTAAGTTTTTTTTTTAAATTAAAATTATTATTTTGATTATAAAATGATTTTGCATTAAGGACTCGTTTAAAATCACTTCACTATATATACAATACTTTTTTAAATTAAAAAAAAGTTGAGCTCGAGACAATGAATGCTTTTGTCATTGGCTCTTTCTTATTTCTACTCAAATAAATCTAGACCATTAACTTATTTAACCATCTCTCCACTAACACTGTCTCAAAACCTGGTTAACCTATAATGATTATAACTTAGTTACTAATCTCTCCATTACAACACTTTTTTAAAACGTCATCAACCCATAAAGATGATAACTTAATGACCTTAGTCTTCGTCAGTTCATCAACTTTTTTTTTTTTTTTTTCCTTCAACTTCCTTAATCAACACACTTCTATCATACATTCTTTTAGATGATTGTGACATCCCCGATTAAAAGGATTATTTTGAGTATAAATTTCCTAGAGAGACATGAAGTAGAGAATGAGTACCGTTAGAGAAGAGTGAGATTCAATTTAGATGATTGTGATAAGTTTAGTTTTAGAAAGGGCTATCAATTAGTCTCTGTTTTAAAACCCGGACCGGCCGATTCGACTGGGAGCCGGCCTTTACTTCGCTCCAGGTTATCATAAAAATCGAGAACGTCATTCAACCCGCTTTGGATTGGAAATGGACCGGCGGAACAATACAAAACCGTCGGTTTGAGGCTTAAAACGGTTCGCTATTTTTGGATATCTGATCGTAAAAAATTCATATTCCTAACTCCTAAACCAATTTGCAGCACTGTTTCATTCTCTATTTCATTTGAATAAAAAAAACCAAATTGCATATTCCATTTTCATCTTCTATTCTTTTTTACTTACTCTAAAATCTACAGTGTAAAGAAGAAGAAGTAAGGGAAGGAGAAGAAAGAAGAAAGAGAAGAGGAGACAAAAGAAAGAGTAAGGAAGAAGATTAGAAGAAAGAAAAGAGGAGATGAAGAGAAAGAGAAGAGGAGAGAAAAATTACAGTGGAGAAACGTGAATGTGTTAGAAGAAAGAAGAAAGTGACAGGGAGTGATGGGGAGAGAGAGAAAAAAAAAAGGAGAAAGAAGAAAGTGATGGGGAGTGAGAAAAAAGGAGAAAGATGGAAGTGATGGGGAGATAGAAAAAATAATTAATAATAAAATCTGCAGGATGTATTTGATTTATTTTAAACTTACAAGGGCTTATAGGTAAATTTTAGGGATGTATTTACTAGTTTTTAAACTTATAACAGTTAATGGAATTGTTTAAAGATGTGTCTATTATATACCGGTTAGACCGACCGATCCAATCGGCTGGACCAGTCAACCAGTGAACCAGCCCATTGACCGAGTCAACAAGTGGTCCGCTTTTTAAAACAATGCAATTAGTGTGATGATCAGTAATATGAGGGCCAAAAAGCAATTGAGAAAAAAAGATGTATGGAGTATTTTTGCCCAGATGGTGCATGGCAGGGTGGTTCCCAATCTAGAGATCAAAGATGTGTTAGTAGTTTGAGAGTTTTCATACAAGTTCTCGGATAAGTTATCGAGGTTGGTTCCCAGAGAGTGAGAGAGAGAGAGAGAGTTTAGCAGTAAATTGGCACCTGGGATAGCACCAATTCCTAAGGCTCCATACTGAGTGGCCCCAGTAGAACTCTAGAAATTGAAGGAGTATTTCTAAAATTCTAATAATTTTCTAAGCAAAGGTTTCCTCTAACCCAACCAGTCTCCTTAGAGTGCACCAATTTTATTTAGTGGAAAAATAAAATAAATAATAATGGATCACTCCAGATGCGTATAATTAATTAATTAGATAATAAATATTAATTTAAATTCAATTTAAGTATTCTTTTATAATGAATATCCACAAAATCTAAATAAATATTTTAATTTTTGATAAATAATTAATTATTTACTTTAATTATTATGCTAATGCAATAAAGTGGTTTTTGTTATGTCATGGAACACAAGGAGATTATCAAACAGATATAGTTAAATCTCGATAAATTAATAACCTATATTAAATAATATTTTTGATCGGTCCAGACTTGGGACCATTGTGGTAAATTGATAATTTACTAAATTTATATAATAATACATTAAAAAAAACACATAAATACCACTTGATATATCAATTAATAATCTCCTTATAAATTAAAATTATATATATACATGACTAAATTAGGAGACTTTTGAGTTATTCCCTATACCACATTAACTCCTAGCTATAAAATAGGCTAATGATGTTATTTTCAACCACTATTCTCTATATCACATTAACCGTACACAATATGTACATAAATTAAATTAAATATTTTGGAAAAAGAAAATAAAGAATGCTTCCTTAAATTAATAATTTATTAATTTATACGATTAAATAATATATCGATTAATTAATAAATTTTCATAGTTCCAAAGACGTTAATTTATCGAGTTTTAATTGTATATAAGATAACAAAAAATTATCATTTTAAAGTATTATATTAAAGATATATAATTAAGAGTAATTTGTTCAAATTTGTTGGATTTAAATCTTAAGAGTAATTAATATTATTTTCTTTAATTGAGATGTGGTTGTTGGAAAAAAGGAATAGAGTTTTATTCTAAAAGAAGGGTACATAATGAAATATTTTTCTTGAGTTTGGGTTATTGGGGTGGATATGGGGCAAGTACAAGGGGAGGGAACCCATCATTCGCATATGTTGCCACCCGTAGGTTCTACTGCTAGGAAGCCAAAAGTGTGGGCGTTCACAAACAAGAGGTAAATACTCAGACGTCTCTCAGCTATGCATTTTTTGATGGGCATCAAGGTTGTGCGGTAAAAGGTGAGCTTTTAGTTTTGGGTCCTAGATAGATCGTCCAAGAAATTGTTCTTCAATCTTCCTTGCAAATATGTCTAAAATTTGTATGAAACAAGTTGTACTTTTCACACATTAGATTCCCTTTATTTGTACTTGATGATTGGGTTAATTTTTTGCCACCTCAGCACATATATTTCTGTTATTATTGGTCCTTAGTTGGCTAAGGGACTAAGGCTTGGCAAGTAGGAATGGAGAAGTAGTTGCAAACTTGGCACGGATTCAATGAAAGGAAGAAGAAAGAAGATAAAAGAAATAGAATGGCATTGTCTTGGACAATACTTCTTTGGCTGTAATACGAAGGAGCTGTCCTTTGGACCAATAATTTTCAGTTACAGTTAATAGATTTTTACCTGTATAATGGGAATGGAGAAACATTTTTTGACATAATGCAGTCACTTGGGCTGTACTAATAGCAACCCTCATGGAGTATTCTTTGTCTCGTATCCCATTGTCATGAATAAAATGTAATTTTACCTTGAGGCTTAGGAAGCACTTAACTTCCAAAGACATATTTATGGCTATGCCCCCATTCTCTTTCTTAGGCAGATTGCCTTTATGACTGGCTGATATGTTTTGCATTTTGCCTTACTGGTGCCAAACTTGAAGACAAACTAGTTCCTTTATTTTGCTAAGGCCAACTTGGGTTGGGTTAAGGCATTTCTAGAGTGATCCTAATTAAGTTAGTTTTGAAAAATTGATGTTAAGCAGACCAAATCTGATAGAAAGACTGGTTTCCTTATGCTCAATTGATTATGTAAGTTTTCAAAAAACGAATTGAATTCTTATATTAATAATTTGATTTATGCATGCCTATCATGTAAGCATCTCATATACATGTCTATTTAATCGAATAAATAAGTCAAAACCTGTCAAAAATTTTGAGAGTAGTATATAAAAAATACTTTTGATACCTTAGGTGACCAAGTACATGAACACTTGTACCTCTGTCGGTGGTTACATGGTTTTTGACATGAGTACATGTTGACAAAGATGAATATTTCTTGTATCCTGCCTCATGTTACCCAACAATGGGACCCCTTAGAGTGATAAATATACTGATATACTATATTTTGATGGGAATTAAACCAACTATTTTTGAGAATGATAAATAAGCCGAATTAATTGGTTTATATTTAAGGATAAATTTGCATCACCTCATATCTAACCATGAGATGCTGGGTTTGTACAGGCATTTTTTGCATTCTCGTTGTCATGTTCAGGAAATATTATGATTTTTAATTGATGAACTTGACATTGTAGCACTGCAGGCAATTATTTGAATGTCCTCGTTTCGGAGAAAAAAGTGGCTAATTATCCCCTAAATCAGATGGCAACAGAGAGCCCTATGAGGATGTTGGAAAGCGGTGGAGCTAGAAACTGGCCCTTTTCCAAAGATTCTGCAATGTGTGCTTCCCAATTGAGGAATATGGTAACAGAGGAATTGGGATTGCTTTTGAAGAGGCACAGATTTCATGGAGACCAAGCACACATGATTCCCAATCGAAGTGGTAGTGCACCACCAAGTTGGGAAGGGTAATTTGCAGCTATTGGAAACCTTTTAGCTAAACAAAACTCTGGTATGAATTTAGGCTTGGAAAGTTTAAGCGACGATCTCGCACATTTTGAATCTGAGGAGCAACTGTGTTCTGATCCAGCCTATTTTGCGTATTACTGCTCTAACGTGAACTTGAATCCACGACTTCCTCCACCTCTTATTTCACAAGAGAATCGGCGCTTGGTACGCCATATTGGTGTGTCTGGCAATAATTGGAGGTCTACTGCATTAGATGATAATGGCAGTGGAGCCTTGCATCTGTCTTGAAGTTCTCTTTCTATTCATAAGGAGGAACTAGAGGATGATAGGTCTCCCAGACAAGCTTCTGACAGCTGGGCAGAAAACGGTCCTGCATTCATGTCAGGACAGAAAACAGCTGTGGTTGGGCGGCACAAAAGTTTGGTTGATCTGATACGGGTAATTTTTTTGGTAATTATTAAATGCTAGTGAGTTGCCAGGAAAGTTCTGAACCAATTGAGGCTTGATAATTGGTATAAGTGGTGTTTACATAACAATAGAATATAAAACAAATTCTCTAGAGCATTTTGTTAGCGAGTTGGAAACAAATTTTAAAGCTTAGACAGCTTTTGGATATCATATGACAAGGAACATCGAAAAAAAGTTTTTTTATAGATTTTAAAGTAGTTCTTAAGACTGTATCCTAAAACTTTTGTAAACTCCCAAAGACACTTTCTTAAGATTTCTCAATATTTTGTTTTCATAAACAGAGAATGTATTGGGATTTCATACAAAATGTTTCCTTAGTTTCTGATAGGACCTGACCTGCAAATCAGACATTGCTACCAACAAACAATCCACACTCACACGCTAAAATCACAGTTCAATGAGAGGACCCTGTTATATTAATCTCAACAGAACAATACAGCCCTATATATATGGCTAATAGTCCTTTCCTAGCAATATTCAACAACAAACAACTCAGAAAAATAGTGCATGTACACCAGAAAATGATAAGCAACAGACTGACTTCGAGGGTCAGCCACCTCCCCAAATACTGACTTCGAGGGTCAGCAGCCTCCCTTCCAATTTACTTCCTAATTCCTAATACCTTCCCATTTTCTCTCCTCTTTTTATTCTGTCCTGTCACCTGTCTGTTCTAACCGAATTCCACCCACATCCCATCATATCATGCCACCTGTTCCACAAATATTCCCTCATAACAAATCCCAACTTCCTAATATTCCCCTACTTCCTACCACTACCCTTCCTGTGGTACACCAGCTTCGTTGGATGCTCATCAGTTTCTTAATCATGTCAGTCTGAATAAACGACCATCATGCTTGCTCATACTCTTGAATCTTCTTGGGCATTTTCACTTTTGTTGTGACCTGGGATTTGGATGTTTTGTACCACAAACAATTGGAATCTTCTTTATATTTTGCAATATTGATTTTTTTTTTTTTTGTTTTCATTTGCCATCAACTTGGGTAACTTTATGGAATGAAGGTGGCTCATACCAGTGTTGAGTTGTGTGACATTTTGTCCTTTTAGGCTCTGCTCTCCATTAAGCTAAAATCTTGAGTTGACAAAATAATGTTGTCTTTTTTATTTGTGTTGTTGATTTTTTGCTTCATTTTTTGGTGTGTTTGTAGGAAGATTTCCCTTGTACCCCTTCTCCTGTATATAATCAGTCTCGCTCCTCAAGCCATGCAACGACAGATGAACCAACTGATCACGATGTCCATGCAGTTACTTTGGATGTTTCTGCTATTAACCTTTCAGAAGTACCAGGATCAAGTGGCTCTGCTGATGTTTGGGTGGATAAATCTGCCTTAGATTCATATGATACTGCATTAATATCCAAAAATGATTCTCTAGCTATGTCTTTTTCTAGTTTAACAGCTCCTGATGGAGCAGGGTCTTCTCAGAACTGACAAATTGATGATACCAACACTAAAACTGGTGGATTGGGGGATGATGTGTCAGTTATTGTTGCCCCTCAAGCAGAGAGAATTAGGAAGAAACAATAAGAGCAGCAGTATCATGGGAGAATTATGCTGCAACAGTATCCGTCGGCACAAGAAGGAACCCCATATCAGGTTCAGGGTCAAACAGCATCACCAGGAATGAATCATATCCAAAGTGGCATGGAAAAACACTCCGATGGACATGCTAAGTTCTCTTCTATCGAGGTGCAACTATCAATGCAATCCCCTGTTCTAACTACTCCCTTGTATGCAACATCGGGAACCTATATGCCATCAGGTACTCCATTTTACCCAAATTTTCAGCCATCTGGTGTGTATGCTCTGCGCTACAATGCAGGTGGATATGCTCTGAATTCTGCATTTCTCCCAGCATTTGTTGCTGGATACCCTCCCCATGGTCCTGTTCCTATGCCATTTGATGCTACTTCAGGTCCAAGCAGTAATATTCAAACTACTGGCATTTCAATAGCAGAAAACATACCACATATTGGTGATTTTCAACATCAGAAGTTCTATGGACACCATGTAATGATGCTGCAACCTTCTTTTGTGAATCCTCTTCAAACGCAATACTTTCAACACCTTTTTGGGGATGCATACGGTGCTTCAGTTCAGTATGTTAGGTTGCCCTCAAGTAACGGCACTGGGGCTCAGGTTGATTCTTCTATACTGAAAGAGCCACCTTCTGCTGCTTATTTGGGTGATCAGAGACTTCTGTCTCCACCAAATGGGAGTCTGGGTATTCCAAATCCTAGAAAACTGGGAATTGCATTGGTGGTAATTATGGGGGTCCTCCAGGCATGGGTGTCATGGCACAATTTCCAGTATCGCCTATTTCTAGTCCACTGTTGCCATCATTACCAGTTGGTGGAACAAGTCATCCAGGTTGGCGAAATGATTAAGGTATCCTCAGGGTTAACATAGAAATACAGGTATCTATCCTGGATGGCAAGGGCAAAGAGGAGTAAACATCTTTGATGACCCCAAGAGGCATTCATTTCTTGAAGAACTGAAATCCAGCAATGCGCAAAAGCTTGAGCTCTCGGACATAGTAGGGCGTATAGTAGAATTCAGGCAGTGTTCTTTACTGAGTTTGTTTTCCTAAAGCCTTACATCATGAGATTGTTGTACTGTCTCCTATATGAAAATCAATTTGCATGCATATCTCACTTCAATGTGGATCAACATGGGAGTCAATTTATTCAGCAGAAGCTGGAGCACTGCAGTTTTGAAGACAAGGTGTCTGTTTTCAAAGAAGTTCTTTCACATGCTTCAAAATTAATGACTAATATTTTTGGGATTATTTTATTCACAAGGTATGCTTTTCAACAATATTTGGTCCTAAATGCATATTATTTTAAGCAAATTATCTTACTGGACTTTTGAACTCTGTAGTTAGCATGCTATTGATTATTTCTTGTTGAATTCTGATTTATTAAAGTTTTTTTGAGCATGGAAGTCCTGAGCAGAGGAAGGAGCTTGCAGAGAAACTTGTTGGCCAGATGCTGCCTTTAAGTTTGCAGATATATGGCTGCCGTGTGATACAGAAGGTGGGCTAAGTTATCTTGAATATATCTCTTTAAATTTAGTGGTACATTGGCTTCTTCTAGAGCATTTGTTTTGTGGTTATTGTGAGCCTTCAAGTGCGAGAGGTTTGAGCTGTTCATGATATTCAGCTGATTGGTGCTGGCTTTAAAAGCTTTTAGCCTTCTTTTATAGGCCCCACAGGCCTCATAAATGATTAAAGGGCCTTTAAGGTATTTTAGTCATTTAGAGATGTTTGACTGGAATGTGAGACAATCAACAGATACAGCACCACCCTTTTTAGGAGTAGATTGGGCAATCTGAGAAAGCATAGTAAATTCCAAAGGGAAGGCTTTCGGTGCGGAAGAAAGATACCAAATTAAATAAGAACTTTTGCAGGGAATATTGTGGGGGAGGGGGGCAGAACTGGACTCCCTCTTTGAAGGAAGATCTGTCTTGTATATAAAGAAGAGGGATCCTTAAGGTAGTGACGGCAAAGTGAGGGCCATACTCCTCATTGTGGATTCATTATAACTTATTTATCTGATTTTGTCTACTATGGTTATGTCCAAAGTCGAAAACTATTTATTGCCACACCTGATTTTGTGAGACAGTGAAGCTTGCTTTTTTTCCTTCCCCTGAATTGCTTGAGTCTTTCTTTCCCTCACAGTGCTATAATTAGTCCATTGATTTTGATCAAATCTTTAATTCATCCCATTTGTTTAAATTGACTTTTGATTTTTCAATAAGTGGGGGAACCATTGAACCATTTGGATGTTATATGCTTTCGTAGCAACAGGTTGTTGCATTATAGATTTTGTAGGGTAGGCAACTTGTCTAGATTTTTGTGTGTTAGATGTAATAAAACTCTCTGAATTTTCATCATAGCTTTGTATGTATATTCTTGCTTTTAGTTAATCTTGTTATTCCTTTTATATTACATATTATCTTATGACCTTTTCCTTTTCTTGGTGTTTATATCTGTGTGGGTGGGTGGGGGTTTTCTAAGGGCGTGTGAATTTATTTTTCTTAAAACGATGCATCAATTTTTGCTTGAATGAGTTCCAAGTATAACCATATATTCTTCAGTTTGAAATTTTAATATCATTTTTTATTTATTTATTTTAATCTAGGCCCTTGAAGTCATTGAGCTTGATCCGAAAACATAATTAGTCCTTGAGCTTGATGGGCATGTGATGAGATGTGTACATGATTGAATGGGAATCATGTAATACAGAAGTGTGCAGAAAGTGTTCCTACAGAAAAAATTGGATTTATTATTTCTGCTTTTGGAGGTCAAGTTGTCATGCTTTCTACACATCCATATGGTTGTCGTGTTTTTCAGGTAATAGAACACAATTTCTTGGCTGTGCAGACTTCTTTTATTTATTTATTTGAATCCCATTTTGTTTGTTGAAACTATTATTTATTTTTCTTTTCAATAGAGTTTTGGAGCATTGTTCAGATGAACAACAAGGTCAATGTATAGTGGATGAAACTTTGGAATATGCTTATGTTCTTGCTCAGGAGCAGTATGGGAACTATGTTACCCAGGTAGGTATTGTGTGCTTTGTGCTGTTTACTTAATTCCTTAATTGTTGTTGGATAGCATCAACTGTCTATTAAGTGCTTAGAAACAAGACAATTTCTCATAAAATGGTGTGTTTTTGCTTCTTTGTTCCAACCACAAACAGTTTATTGTTGTATATGCCTCAAACTGACTTCTTTGAACTAGTTGATCACCAATCTTATTTGCCTTGATTAGACTTGTAGTTGTCTTTAGCTTTTACCACCGAGTTCATATACTTTGTTAAATAGTTTAGCATTGTTGGCCGTCATTCACCAATGGTCTTATGATCTCACCAGTTGGTGATGTAGATGATTCTTCATTATTTATTTGTTAGTTATCTGTCAAGATGGTTTCCATATCTAATTTGTACTAGACAGATTAATTGATGGGCTAACAGCATCATACAAATCTAATTTTAATACAGACTTTGTTTCCTGCACAAGTTCATATAAGGACTTGCATGTGGAGTGTCTTTTTCAGGCAATGTTCGGTGGAGCAAACATATGGTGACAAATTTGCTCTAGAATCGAGAATTTTTTGGACTTTTCTACTCACCATGATGTATATTTTTTCCATTTTTTTTTTTTTTTTTGAATTATGGATTTATTGATTGTTGGATTTTTGAGTTTTGCTTTGTTGCATTTTTTTCTTGTTCTCTAATGTTGGATTGAGATACAACGGGCAGCATTGATCAATCGGATAAAGGCTAAAGCACCCTCTAGAACTGTCTTTTGCTAATGTAATTTTTGTTGAAAAAGATTAAGAAAGTACATGGCGTGTTCGATTTTATGGATGCATGTATAAGTATATTTTCAAATTCCAATATTTCTTTAATGGAGTTTGGTTTTTAATAAAATAATCTTTTATCAATTTATATAAGCTATATTATTTCACAACTTCTAGATTAAGAGTGCACCCGTACCCTATATATATTTGTACTCTTATTATTTTCCATATTTGTACATATGACCCGTTTTTTCCGATATACCCGTAATGAAACCTTGTCAACTCAGAATGATGATAACTTAATTAATAAGCTCTCTACAAATGTGAAACCAAAAATATTTATCTTTTTTAAATAATACTGATTTATACATAATTTTAGATGAATGTTAATAGTATGTAAATATTTTATCAATTGAGTAAGAATGATACAAATTTTTAAATATGTATATAAATTAAATTTTTAAAAGTCTTGTAATAAGAAAACTTTGACATTTGTATTAATGAATGAATTAAGTTTTAAAAAAAAAATTAAAATTATTATTTTAATAAATGAATTTAATTGCCTAAGAATTAAGAAATAGACAAAACATAAATAGATGTTGTTGGACTTAATTATTGATAAGGGTAAAAATGTTATTTAAGAATTATATAAATTTTTAATGATTTTTTTTATTTCTTAAATTTGTTTATTTTATAATAATTTGAGTTCCTTTTTAATTTTTAATTTTTAAGTATTTTTTTAATACTAGTTTATAACTATTTATATCTTTTAAATTTTTTCTTTAAAATTAATGGCAACTAATGGTTTTTGCCATTTTCTGTGTATGTAGAAACTTTTATCCTTTTTTTTTTTTTTCAGAAAAAAAATCTCCTAGATAATAATATCCATTTATTACATTTTTCAATAGTGAATAAAATAATAAGTAAAAGAGTTCATAAGAGTTGATATCCGCTTGTAGTACTAACTAAATTTAAAAGGAGTAAAAATAAGAGTTATTATTTAATTTCGCCAAAATTTGAGGGAATTATACACAAGTGACCAACTCTACTAGCCTTATGCACTTTCCAATTTTACCCTAATAAAAAACCTAATATTTCTTTATTTTTCTCTCTTTTTCAAATTTTTTTTTCCTTTGAAACCGTTTTGGATTTTAAAAATTTAATCACTGATTGAATAGTGAAACTATCTCGTATAAATATTTCTTTCATATTATAAAAGATGAATAGTGAAACTATCTCGTATAAATATTTCTTTCATATTATAAGAGATAAGTTATGGATGATATCAACACATGATACAATTTATAAAATAAAAACAATAAATTAGTTGAATAAAAATAATTAAATATAATGTTAAAGGATAATACTGTGGATTAAGTTTAAGAAAAATACCACTTTTGAGTTAGGAATTCAAAAATAATTATGATATCTATAAAACAAAAAGAAAAAAGAATAAATTATAATAAAACTATTAAATTTAATGATATACTATAATTTTAGGATCCTTATACACATACTAAACTTTATCAAAAGCATAATTTTGCTAATAGTTGTATATATAAAGGACACTACTTTGTAACAAACATATCTTCTCATTAATGGAAAATCAGAGAAATTCAGTTTTAACATTTCTCTCAACTTGACATATGTCATCAAAAATGGAAAACTTTCCTTCATTTTCCTCTTCACCAAACACTAATGAAATTTAAATAAATGCAAAGAACTCGAATCTGATGAGTTCTTTAGCAAAAGCAAATCAACCTTCCTCTGAAAAATCTCTTGATTACAAGGATTTTGTTCTACATTTCTCGACTCCAGTTCAGATCACTCTCAACCAAATGTTGTCAAGCTTCAGAAATCAAATCACAATTTCTGGAAATCACTGGTGTTATCTGGATCTAGAACTCATGGTTTGGAACCCTATCTTACTGGAGTTAAAGCTTGTCCTGCACTATTTGTTGATGTAAAATCTGAAAACTCGAATGAGGTAACACTTCAAGAAAACCCTAAGTTTGTGATTTGGTAGAAAATAGACCAAATTCTTATTGATTGGCTTCTTTCTTCAATTACAGAAGTTATGTTTGGTTATGTTGTTAGATTCATTAGTGTTGCTGAAATTTGCTTAACTCTAGAAAATAGCATTTTCACTAAATCAATATCTCGAATTTTACATTTGAGGAATATGCTACATAGTACCAACAAGGGAACACTTAGGGTTGGCGATTATATTCATAAAATGAAAGAAGTGGTTGGTTTCTTATCAGCATCAGGACATATTGTTACCATAGAAGAGCTAATTTTGTATATCTTGGAAGGACTAGGGTCTGAATTCGATCCAGCTATTGTGAAATTGCAATCAAGTATTGTTTTAGTCTCTCTTCATTAAGCACAACTTGTTCTGGAAAGTTATGAGGTTAAGATAGACAAAGCTCAAACTATTAGAGTTGTTGATCTCCATGCAGGAAACATACCTGCTAGGTTGTGTTATTCAGGTAATAGAACTCAATTTCTTGGTTGTGCAGACTTCTTTTATTTATTTATTTGAAATCCCATTTTGTTTTTTGAAACTAATATCTATTAATCTTTTTATTTATTTATTTTTCTTTTCAACAGAGAGTTTTGGAGCATTGTTCAGATGAACAACAAGGTCAACGTATAGTGGATGAAATTTTGGAATCTGCTTATGTTCTTGCTCAGGGCCAGAATGGGAACTATGTTACCCAGGTATGTATTGTGTGCTTTTTGCTGTTTACTTAATTCTTTGATTGCTTGGTAGAATCAACTGTCTAGTAAGTCAATTTCTCATAAAATGTTGTGGTTTTTGCTTCTATATTCCAACGACAAATAGTTTATTGTTGTATATGCCTCAAACGGACTCCTTTGAACTAGTTGATTACCAAGCTTACTTGTCTTGATTAGACTTGTAGTTCTCTTTAGCTTTTAGCACCGAGTTCATAGACTTTGTTAAATAGTTTAGGCATTGTTGGCCTTTATTCACCAATGGTCTTATGATCTCACCGGTTTGTGATATAATTTCCTGAACAAGTATGTATTTCAGTGAGAAGTAATTTATTACTCTTCTGCTGCCTCATATGAAGAGAAACAAAATTGTATTAATGTTCAGCTTATAATGCTATTGTATAATATGCTATTTTTCATACCCAAATTCACCTATATAAAGGGACATACCCTCAAACGTAGAGGCATATTTTTACTAATAACATAAGTAGACTGATTTTCTCTCAACTTTCCTTTTTATTTTCTTACTTGCCAAACATCTCTTACAATCCTTTCTTTAGCTTGTATCTCTGATGATGGCTTAATCACCTTCAGAAATGTTAGATTAATCTATCGGATGACAGCTAGAATAACAAATTTTCACCGAGATTAAAAAAGTAATTATAATAATAATTTACAAGCTATCTTTTTATTTGAATATTAATAGAACAATTGGTCCTTCTTTATTGTTAAATTAGGCATCTTTCATTGCATTGAATTATAACATGAATCCTTTAAATCGTTGCAAAATCTTCATAACAGTAAGTGAAAAAAAATAAAAAAAATGAAAAACATTATTTTTTAATAGAAAGCAACAAGCTAAATCAGCATGTATATGCTCCTTATTTATGACAAAACAATATATATCAAGTCGTTAAAATATAAACGAAATTCAAGGAAACAACTTGAACCGAAGGAATTATGGAAATTGACCACACCACATGGAACATGAAACTCCAGTAAGTGAAAACCAAATACAACAGAACAAAATGTCACAATAGCCAAAGGTAAAAAAACATTAGTCCGGTTGCTCTATTGTGGCCTAGCATGATACATATTTTGAAAGCCAATAAAAACACAAATCAATGCATTCACCAATAAAATAAAACCATAGCATACGCCAATGTGAGTTGATCCAAAGAATCACCAATAACCCCAATATGATGGTGACATATGATCCAAAAAAACTCCAATAAAATGCCACCATGTCAACTGCAGCTTCTTCTCCTTCTTCTCCATTGGATGGTAACAAGGGTAGAGCTGGCGTACTGGTGCAGCTCTTATTAACTAGTGTAACGCAAAGACCAAAATTACCTATATAACTGCTTTTATCAAAGGTAGCAAACTGACCTTCATTAGGAGTTGACCCAGACAAATTGTTGTACGACACATTGAAGACAGCTAAATAGTTTAACCCGGTCAATTGTCGAGGAATTTGGCCGCTTAATTTATTATGGGAAAGATCTAAGCTTTCTATACCTTTTAGATTGGAAAAACTCTTTGGTATAGATCTTGACAAGAAATTATTGGACAAATTCAATGCTTTGATTTGTTGAAGGTCTCCGATTTCTGACGGTATATTTCCGCTGAAGTCATTGTTTGACAAATCCATTCCAGTCATAAAGTTGAGAATGTCACCCTTGTAAGAATCGTACCTATTCTTTGTCAAAAAATTCACTTCAAAGCGATGATATAAAGATGGAAAATCATCGTCAAATGAACTCAATGATAAAGTGGAATTGAAGTGAATTGAACCAGAAAGCTCCAACTCTTGAACAAGTGCCAAATCATGTGTGGACCTATACTCATTATGAATATCACTTTGTCCTGTCCAAAATATCATTCTAATAAAGCATGAAGGTATTGATCCATTAAGTCTATTCTGTGAAAGATCTAAGATGGTTAGGTTTCTTAATTGACATAACTGATTAGGTATAGGACCTTGCAGGTGATTGCCTCCCAAAAGAAGAACACGTAAACTTGAATGCTTATTGATCAAATTAGGAATACTTCCTGAAAATTGGTTGTCCCTCAAATTGAGCATCAATAATTCAGAGCTTCTAAACAATGACTTCGGAATTGACCCCGTGAAAGCATTCTTCTGCATGAACACCTCTTGGATAAATGAAAAATTAAAAGAAGATGTAATGGGTCCAGTCAACCTATTTTCAGAGACATCTAAAATGGTAAGGGATAGCAACTTGCTTAATTGAACAGGAATATTTCCTTCTAAAAGATTTTTTGACATTAGAAGAAACATGAGGTTTGAAAAGTTACCGATCCAATTGGGAACTTGACCTGATACCTTGTTGTTGGAGATATCTAAGACTTTTAAATACGTAGAATTTTGTAATCCTCTTCCGATTTTTCCACTGAAGCTGTTGTTGTTCAAATATATGTACTCCAATTGCGGCAAGTTCATATATTGAGGAAATATTTGCCCATGAAAATTGTTGTTTGACAAGTTCAAAAGTTCCAATGAGAAGCAACCAATGAGAAAATCACCTGGTAACTCTCCTGAAAAATGGTTGTTGGACAAATCCATGAATGTAAGTTCTTTCATTTCACCCATTGATAAAGGAAGATTGCCTTCAAATCTATTATCGGACATGTACAAAAGCCATAAGGAATTTGAAAAGATCTTACCAATATTCTGAGGGAGTTGACCACTGAAATTGTTATGAGAAATGTCTAAAAACTCAATGGAATCATGTTTGGTGTTTGGCAGCTTAAGAGTTCCTGAGAATGAGTTGTTCACCAAATACATTCCTCTCAAGTTTGTGTTATTTACTAGCAACCAAGATGGAAATGTACCAACCAACTTATTATGAGAGAGTTCAAGGAATAATAAGTCATATTGGTATAGAAGAAAACTAGGGATGGCATGTAAGTTGCAATGAGTTAACTTGAGGGCCTTCAATTGAAATGCAGGGAACCAATTTTCATTTTCCACTTGAAACGTGTTGTTTCTAGATGAGAGTGCAAGTGCCTGAAGCTTTGAATGGTTAGCCCATGAACTTAGTGAATATTTTCCTTCAAAGTTATTTTCTTGGACATCCAAATATTCAAGAGATTTCATGTGAGTAAAGGCAGATGGCAAAGTTCCACTTAATTGATTTGATGAAAGAACAAGAACCTTGAGGTAGGTGAAGTTGGTGAGACATCGAGGGACTTCACCACCAAAATTATTGTGCGTAAGATCTAGTTCAACAAGATCCATTAACTCACATATTCCTGATGAAAAAGTTGAAGAAATCAGCCCACCGTTACAATTTGTGAATGTGTCTAACAGTTTTATATGCATCATTCAATAGTTTTATATTAATATTATATTAATTTGAAAACAATATGTAAGTTTTACATACCTGAACTTGACAAAGAGCCATTCATTTCATTATAACTGAGGTCCAATGCTTTCAAATTCATTAAACCTAAACCAATGAAGAGATAAAAAGAATTTAAAAATAAGATAGTTGGAAATTATAGAAAAAGTAAGATCAACATCTTCGCAATTGTCAATTGAGACCAAAAGAGATAAAAACTGAAAATAAATAATCAAACAAATTTGAATCAAGTATGAAATATTTGTAAAAGGTTATAATAATTAAATTTATAGATTGCTTTCTTCTACTCTAATATTATAAATATTTTAATTTTCGTACACCAATTGTAAAGAGTGTGGAAAGTTCCTTTTAGTTTAACTTTATTTTATGATATGTCAACAAAAGAGTTGTACCACATCAATATATATAAAAAAATTTATTTATATAATTAATTTCTTCAAGCAGTTCCACCCTTTAATTAATTAATTTCTCAATATTACTCTAATTAAATCTATTTAATCTTAAATCTAGTATAACCTTTCTACTTTATATTTTCTTTGCATTCTTTCATTTCATTACAACCACCAAAAACAGTAATATTTAGTCTTTATATTTTTTTAAATTACTAAAACCGTAATTAATTACTAAACTAAATCAATTTAGCTGTTTCTTTATACTTTTATTGCCATAATAAATTTCTCAAAATTATTTAAAAAGGACATATAACTAAAATTATTAGTTTTAAGATGTCTATCATCTATAAAACAAATAACCAAATTCAGATTTACGAAGCCATAACTTTCTAGTATTTATTCAAATTCAGACCAATTACAATGAGCCATTAATCTTGAAATGAAAAAGATAAATTGCTATTTTACCTAACCAGGTTAGATCACCGCTTATGATGTTGCCACCTAGCTCCAACGTTTCCAAGGCTGTTAGATTTTCTAATCCTATACCAATAAGAAAAATATTAGACTTTATAAATTAGAAAATTAATTCAGAAAATTATAAGATTAACTCTATGTTCCAAATGAATGAATATCCAGAAAATTATTAAGATTAACTCAACATATCTATCTAAAACAATATATCAAAGAAATAGAATTAGGAAATTAATAATATAAATATATTAATTTCACAATCTTTAAAAGGTAAAAAGATAACTATCTGAATTTTTTTTTTTTTTTAATATTTTTGAGCCAGTTAATTATCATTTAGATCAACACTTTCAACCTTTCCAAATTTGATAAACCTAAGAGAAATGAAAAATTAAATGAGATGGGATGGGATATTACAGAAAATAAGGTCGATTATATCTCAAATATCAATTGAGAACACAGGTAAATAACTTGGATATACTTATTTAAATTGGATATTAAAATGCAAAAATACTCTCTGATAACATAGTTTATTTGAGCTAACCAGTAAATACAATGAAACATAGTTTAATGAGTAATACTATACTATTGGTCTATACAAACTCTTCAACATGTATTGATTTGATAGACATATTAAGTAATTGTCACTTTATTTATTTTTATAAGTTTGTTTAGTTAATTCATTTTTTTATTATTGTTTATCCACATATCATGCAAGCAGTACTTGGAATAAATGTTCAATAATAAATGCGCTATTATTCATTTTAACATTAAAAGAAAATTTTGCAATTTTTTTATTTTTCATACCTCTAGCATTGGTGATTTGATTTTCACTTAAATCCAATCTTTTCAAATTGGTCAAATTTACTAAACCTGCACCAATGAAAAAGAGAAATAGAATTTAAAAATCAAATAGGAAATTATAGAAAAAATGAGATAATTATGTATTCTCAAAGATTAATTGAGTCCAACAATTAAAATTACAAGTAATTTGATATAATTTTTTAGAAAACCACTTTAGACTTAAAAGGTCAAGTTATTATAAAAATTTTCAATATTAACATATTTAAATCCATTTATAAATGTGCTATTATTCATTTTAACATTAAAAGAAAATTTTGTAATTTTTTTATTTTTCATACCTCTAGCATTGGCGATTTGATTACCACTTAAATCCAATCTTTTCAAATTGGTCAAATTTACTAAACCTGCACCAATGAAAAAGAGAAATAGAATTTAAAAATCAAATAGGAAATTATAGAAAAAATGAGATAATTATGTATTCTCAAAGATTAATTGAGTCCAACAATTAAAATTACAAGTAATTTGATATAATTTTTTTAGAAAACCACTTTAGACTTAAAAGGTCAAGTTATTATAAAAATTTTCAATATTAACATATTTAAATCCATTTATAAATGTGCTATTATTCATTTTAACATTAAAAGAAAATTTTGCAATTTTTTTATTTTTCATACCTCTAGCATTGGCGATTTGATTACCACTTAAATCCAATCTTTTCAAATTGGTCAAATTTACTAAACCTGCACCAATGAAAAAGAGAAATAGAATTTAAAAATCAAATAGGAAATTATAGAAAAAATGAGATAATTATGTATTCTCAAAGATTAATTGAATCCAACAATTAAAATTACAAGTAATTTGATATAATTTTTTAGAAAACCACTTTAGACTTAAAAGGTCAAGTTATTATAAAAATTTTCAATATTAACATATTTAAATCCATTTATAAATGTGCTATTATTCATTTTAACATTAAAAGAAAATTTTGCAATTTTTTTATTTTTCATACCTCTAGCATTGGCGATTTGATTACCACTTAAATCCAATCTTTTCAAATTGGTCAAATTTACTAAACCTGCACCAATGAAAAAGAGAAATAGAATTTAAAAATCAAATAGGAAATTATAGAAAAAATGAGATAATTATGTATTCTCAAAGATTAATTGAATCCAACAATTAAAATTACAAGTAATTTGATATAATTTTTCAGAAAACCACTTTAGATTTAAAAGTTCAAGTTATTATAAAATTTTTCAATATTAACATATTTAAATTAAAGGTTTTAAAGTATTTAGGCAATTGATAAGATTATTAAAATATTTCGATCTAAAACTTTGACAAATATTGGTTGTCATTAATGTTACCTAGTGAAGTAAGAGAACCGCCCATTCCATTCCATGCCATATTCAACTCTTCCAAGTTTTTTAGATTTTGTAAACCTGCACCAAGAGACAGTTGGCTGAGAAAATAGGACAATGAAGTAATCATGCGAATGATAATATTTTCTTTGCATTCTTTCATTTCATTACAACCACCAAAAACAGTAATATTTAGTCTTTATATTTTAAAAAATTACTAAAATCGTAATTAATTACTAAACTAAATCAATTTAGCTGTTTCTTTATACTTTTATTGCCATAATAAATTTCTCAAAATGATTTAAAAAGGACATATAACTAAAAATATTAGTTTTAAGATGTTTATCATCTATAAAACAAATAACTACTTTAGACTTAAAAGGTCAAGTTATTATAAAAATTTTCAATATTAACATATTTAAATCCATTTATAAATGTGCTATTATTCATTTTAACATTAAAAGAAAATTTTGCAATTTTTTTATTTTTCATACCTCTAGCATTGGCGATTTGATTATCACTTAAATCCAATCTTTTCAAATTGGTCAAATTTACTAAACCTGCACCAATGAAAAAGAGAAATAGAATTTAAAAATCAAATAGGAAATTATAGAAAAAATTGAGATAATTATGTATTCTCAAAGATTAATTGAGTCCAACAGTTAAAATCACAAGTAATTTGATATAATTTTTCAGAAAACCACTTTAGACTTAAAAGTTCAAGTTATTATAAAAAATTTCAATATTAACATATTTAAATTAAAGGTTTTAAAGCATTTTGAAATATTTCGATCTAAAACTTTGACAATTATTAGTTGTCATTAATGTTACCTAGGGAATTAAGAGCACCGCTCATTCCATTTTCTATCATTTTCAACTCTTCCAAGTTTTTTAGATTTTGTAAACATGCATCAAGAGAGAATTGGATGAGAAAATAGGACAATGAAGTAATCATGCGAATGATAATATTTCAATCTTTGTATAGTAGTACCATACTACTAAACTACTTATATAAAACCTTTTAAATAAATTAATTGATATATTTGTAATGTCATCTATTTAATTTTTAATTTTATGCAAGAGTACTTGTAATTATACTTTTTTTCAAGTGTGATATTTCTAGCATACCTAATATGTTACATACCTAAACTTGCTAGAGAAGTGTTGATTTGATTCCGACTTAGATCCAAGCTTTTCAAGTTTGTCAAATTTGCTAAACCTGCACAAATAAAAACAAAACCAAAAAACAAGAGAAGAAATAGAATTTGAAAAGCAGGTAGAAAACACCAAATGATTGTAACTTTGACAAATATTGGTTACCTAGTGAATTAAGATCTCCACTGAGTCCATTATCTATCATATTCAACTCTTCCAAGTTTTTCAAATATTTTAAACCTGGATGAAGAAGAGAGAAAGTAAAATATAACTCTTACTACTTATTTGATGGGCCTTGGGCCAACTACTAAACTACCTATTGATATGTTTGTTATGTGATTGTAATGTCATCTATTTTATTAACTCACTCATTTTTATATATGCACTTGATCTAACTTCTTACTTCTCTAAGTTTTTCAAATATTTTAATAGACTGAATGACATATCTCACCCCAAAGTTTGGCGAATCTACATTTTCCCACCCATTATTAAAATTCTTACATTAGTTTTAATGGTTAAAAGACATTTTTGTCAGTCTAGTGTGCACAAATTTTATTATAAAGTTAATATTACTTACAGCCCTAAAATACAAATAGATGGTAATTACCTTCATTAACTTGGAAATTAGTCACTTAAACTCCTATCTTCAATTTCTATTAAAAATTATATTTTTATTAAAAATCAGGTTATTAAATAAAAGAAAAGTTAAGTTTTATAAAAATAAAATAATAAAAAATGTATAAATTAATAAATAACCAGTTTTTAATAATTTAGAAGAAAAAAATCAAATTTAAAAAAAATATAAAAAAAAAAAAAAAATTGCCCCGACCCCTTTTATCCTTCTCCCACACCCCACTGCCACAAAATCCTCCACCCCCAATATTCTTTCATAATTCACACCTGCTGTGCACCTTCCCTTATACCCAAAATCTTACAACCTCCAACAATCCTAGCGCCCCACCTTCTTCATCTTTCGAAACCACTACGAACTCTAGCAAAATTTATTTTCTTCTTTCTCTTCATTCTTGTTTTCCCTCTCTCACTATTAGTTTAATGTTTTCATGGATTTGTTCATTTTCAAGGTAAATTTGATGGTTGTTTGGGGTGCACTGGTTGCTTGTGTTGCGTTAATATAATGTTTAGTTTGAAGATTTTTGTTTGTTGTGGTTATGATTTAAGGGTACATTGATTACCGGAATCGCACTTGGCTTGGTGCTATTCTGGGCTTGGTGCAAACTGGACGGTGGTGGAGGTTATGTGACGGTAGTGGGTATGGAGGCTGAAGAGGAAGGGGCGGCAGCGGAGGGGCTTGTTACAACTGTGAAGTGTGAACAGAGTAGTCATCTGGCTAGGGATTGTCACCAGGGCGGCGGCGGCAGATCTCTTTAATTGGTAATATATCCTACTCTCTTTTATTATTATTATTAGGACAATGAAGTAATATTCCCTGCTCTCTTTTATTATTATTATTAGGACAATGAAGTAATATTCCCTGCTCTCTTTTATTCAATCTTTGTATAGTATTACCATACTACTAAACTGCCTATATAAAATCTTTTAAATAAAAGTTATGTGAATGTAATGCCTTCTAATTATAGCATAAAATGCAACTTTTTGCAAATTTTTAAATGCTACATACCTAAACTTGCTAGAGAAGTGTTGATTTGATTCCGACTTAGATCCAACCTTTTCAAGTTTATCAAATTTGCTAAACCTGCACCAAGGAAAAAGAAGAAATATAATTTAAAAATTAAGCAAATAGAATTAAATTACATAAAAAAGTAAGATTGACTACATCTCTCAAATATCAATTGAGCACAGATAGTAAAAAATTTAATAGATATTGCATACCTAGGCTTGATAGAGAGTTGTGGATTTCATTCCCACCAAGATTTAACACTTTTAAGTTTGTCAAATTTGCTAAATTTGTGCCTAACAATAAAAGAGATTTAGAGTTAATTAAAAGCAAGATTGATGGAAAATTTTAAGAAGAGGAAACTGATTTTAAGAAAATATTATCTTTATAAATAAAACATTAATGGAAAAAGAAGAAATATAATTTAAAAATTAAACAAATAGATAACATTAGAGGCATTAGAGGCATGACACTAGTCAAGATTAGTTGGCTCACTGGAAACAACTACATTTGGTTGATCTTTCGTCAACTTTGTTGGATAGATAATTTAAAAGTAAGATTGACTACATCTCTCAAATATCAATTGAGCACAGATAGTAAAAAATTAAGGTAATATCTAAATATAATTACTGAAGCAATTTGAGAAGATGATTGTAACTTAATATTTTGATGGTTGTAGTTATTGTTACCTAGCAATGTTAGAGAGCTGCTCATTCCATTCTCACTCAAATCCAACTCTTCCAAGTTTCTCAACATTTTTAATCCTGCAACAAGAGAAACAGTTAGATTTTAAATTGAAAAATTCATTTTTAATTTTTATTCCTACGTTATCATATTGCAAAGAGTGTTTCAAAAATTTAATAGATATTGCATACCTAGGCTTGATAGAGAGTTGTGGATTTCATTCTCACCAAGATTTAATACTTTTAGGTTTGTCAAATTTGCTAAACCTGCGCCAAACAATAAAAGAGATTTATAGTTAATTAAAAGCAAGATTGATGGAAAATTTTAAGAAAAGGAAACTGATTTTAAGAAAATATTATCTTTAATTAAAATATTTGGGCACTCTATCATGAACATTTAGAATTTTATCTATAATATAAGCATATATTATCTTCCGATTTGTCACTATATATATATCAATCATGTCATTATATATAAAAATTGTAAATTATTATATGCCATCAAACTTGAAATTTTAATTACTTGGAAGAGAATTTAGGAAAATGAACCCAATTCAAATATCATAAATTCATTCAACATTTTAAAAAATATATCTCAAGAAAATGATTAATAATATCTACAAGGAAAATCCTCTAATATCAAGGTGAAGTTTCTATATACCAATATAAATTTGAATTTTTAACTTTGAATAATTAAAATAAAAATAAAAATTGCTTCATGGGAGTTACCTAGACTTGATAGAGATCCATTTATATCATTAAAACTTAAATCCAAGACTTTCAAGTTTTTCAAATTTGCTAAACCTGCACAAATAATAATAATAAACAAAAAAAAGATAAATAGAAGTTAGAAAGTCATATACAAGAATCAATAATTGAAAGAGAAAAATTAACCATATTTTCTCAAAGATTTTAGAGCAGTAATAAAAAGATGATAGTAATTTGATATACTGGTTAGAATTTTACATATTCAAACAATAATTTTTACCCAAACAAAATTGAACAAATTGTAATTATTTCCTTTATTCTTCTCTTATAAATCTATTAATTCACCATAATTAGAATATATATATATATATATATATATATATATATTCTCATTTGTTTTTATCACTTAAATTCTTTTCTATAATATTTTACACATCAACTATACAACTTTCCATTGAGAAATATTATTAATTATTAATATATTTAATATAAGAGTATATTAGTAAATATAAATTTAAACGTCATTAGTTTAAAACACATTATGTATCTAATAATTACTAAGTTTTTTTTTTTTTTTTAAAAACAGCCCCTAAGTATATAAAACAAGGAATAAAAAGATTAAGATTAATTAATAAGAAATTAAAGAATAATACTTAAAACATATATACCTTGTTTGGCCGAGTTGAGACCTTCTCCCATATTATTACTTCCAAGATTCAAAGTGGTAAGTGAAGTCAGGTTATTCAAGTATGGTAAAAGAGTGGCGTTGAAGTAATTGTAACTAAGATCCAAGATCTTGAGTTGTTTCAAACACCTGAAGCCATCATATGCTGTAAAGGTAATGTCAATACATTATTGACTAAATAAATTTATTATTTACTCAACATATTTATTTGTTATCCAAAGAAAAACAATTAATGCATCAACATACATATATAGCTCATTATAATCTGCATAGCTTATATAATCATTTTTTTAGGTAAAACTGTTGACCTATAAATAGAAGACAAAATAGAAATTGTTTAACACATCAAAACATTACTTTTACAATTAATTAACAAATTAATAAGCATGTTTTGTAATTTTATTAAGGGTGTCAACAATGACATAAATTTTTTGTATGGCCCATATACTGAATTTAAACTATGAAAAAGTTTTAAAAATAAATATATATATTGCTAAACTATTGCAAAAGTAATTTAATTGGAGCATATATTTTAAGCTAACTACTTAAATAACATACATACCTTTATTCTCATGCCAACCTTTAAAGTAATTTTCAGATAAATTAAGACTTTTCAACTCTTCAAAAGGATGAAACAAGGATAAATTTAGAGTTGAAAGTCTATGAAAAGAGTCATATGGACTTGTATGATCAAGGGAAAGTTTGATGACACGTCCAGTAGTGGCGTTGCATTGAACTTCCTCCCAATCACAACAATTAGACATTTTATCATCAACCCATGAAAAAAGAATTTCTTCTGTTTGAAAAACACTGACTGCTTTTATGAAGGATTTTAAATCTAACAGACCAATCCTCTCATTCTCCAAACAACTATTGAATCCAGATGTTTGAACCAAAACTAATACAACCCAAAATGACAACTTAATTAACACCCTTTCCATTATAACAATTCTCTCTCTCAAAACCTATCAATTTGCTTGTTTACTCTCTTCAAGTTTTTCTTTATTTCCCTTTTTGTGTTGATTTATATAGAACTAAATTTGAAATCTCTATCAACTTTTGTGTGTGTAGTCATGACAATCTCAATCAACTAATGGAGTAAATTGGACGGCTAATAATACTATTTAATATGGTCATAGCAATCTCAATCAATTAATAAGTCAATAGTTTTTGTTTGTTTAGTTTACCTCAAACTTGAAAGGTCATTTATTAAGTAATATTAAACAAAAATCATTAATTTTTTTTTTCATTTTTAATCAAATTATATAGAAGAACAAAGTTTATTTTTTAATTTTTTTTATTAAGGGGTCAACTCTTTTTTTTTTTTTTGTTTAAGTCATGACAACATCAATCAAGTGGCGGAATAAATGGAATGGCTAATAATTTTAGTTTTGTTTTTCGTAAGTGATTTGCTAAAATATTAATAGAAATTATTAGGCATTTAAAAATTTTATATAAAAAAGGATCACTGATGATGATATGATAGTAATTATTGATTTAAATTAATTTACTACAAATATATATATGCACTCACTCACGCACATGCAGGGAATTAATTACTTGACATTAAAACATTAAATTTATATATCATAAGACAACTTTGATAATCTTTTAATCCATTATATTTATTTATATATCAATTGATATTTAAAATCACAAGTCAATTACTATTTTGGTCTTAACAATCTCAATCAATTGATGGTCCAACCTTTTTTGTTTTTTTAGTTTACCATAAATTTGAAAGCTCAGCTAAAGACTTTCTCATTATTCACTCGTCAACTTTTATAATTTCAAACAAATAATGGAACAAATTGAATGGCCACCAATTTTTCTTCCTCTAATTTTTAATAAAAGGGAAAAATTTCCTTAACCCCCATGTGTTTCATATAATTATCCAAGCACCTAGTGGTTTTTGAAATAGATTTTTGTTCAACTATTAAAAGACATTTTTACCCTTTAAACTAAAACTTAGAATATAAATATAATCCCAAATCTTTTAAATGTCATCAAATTTTCACAAAATTTATTTTTACCTTAAAAAAAGCTTTAAAAATATTTCCTCTTACCCAATAATCTTAAAATCCAATTAAAATTATTAAATTCAACATCTCCAGAGCAGTAAAATTTGGCCGCCAACGTGGTCACATGTATGAAAATGAAGGGAGAAAGATTAAAAAATAACAAATTTACGGTTCTTTTTAGAAGCTCAAGGTCAAATTTACCTTTTTTTTCAAAGAGATATATAAATTATACTTGTCTCAGTCCTTGTTTTGAAAATAGGATCCTATCATTTACCCTTTAACGGAATGAGAGCTAGGGTCCTATTTTCAAAACTAGTGGGTGCTTGCTTAATAGTTGAAACACACCAAAAAAAAAAAAAAAAATGTTAATAGTCAAGTCTTGCATAAGAAAAAAAAGAGGAAGAATATATTCAAAGGAAAATATTTTTCGGCAAATTAAACAGAGAAAAATCATAGGTCGTTCAAATCACTTCACCAGTATGATAAAAAGAGATGACTTTAAGTGATCCATTTATCACTCATACAAACTGTTGTTTTGTATAATATAAGATCACAAGCATAATTTAACGGTGAATAAATGATCTAACTTCATGTTGTTTTGAAGATAGTTTCCACTTAACTGTAAAGGTCTCTGTAAAAGTAAATTATTAGGCTCATGTTCTTAATCAATTGATGCAGTAAATTCAAGTGCCAACTATTTGTGTTTATTTAGTTTATCTAAAATTTACAAAGTCAGTCAACAACTTTCATATTTTTGGTCATGCCAATCTTAGTTAATTAAATAATGGAATTTAACAATCATTGAAATTTAAATAATTTTTTAAACATAATAATAAATATTGAAATTTTAATAACTTTATTCAATACAAAAAAAAAATTATCCTCAGTGAAATTTTATTTTTTTTAAAGTGATTATTTCAATATTATTAATCACATTAAATAAAAGAAATCAAGCTAACATAATGAAACCCATATAAAATACTAATTTTCTAAAAGTAATCTAAATTAAACAAATTAATTAGAAGAGGATTTCTATGGTAATAAGAAATTTTTCCTACATTAAAAACCTAATAACCAAGTTTTTTGGAAAAATATAAACTTTATAATTTTTTTACATATAACGAATTCAATTAAATGTGTATAACATGGACCTTATTTATTTGTAATCTATGTATTGTATTTATCTTGTTTTAGAGTTTGATGATTGATTTAGTAATTTAGAAATTATATAAATTGATTAAGCTGTAATTACAAATTTAAAAAACCTTGTTGATGTTTTTGAAAATTTCAGGGAGGGCACTAGCCCACCCTAGGCCAATGTTGGTTGTGTCACTAGAAATTATTGTTTTTGATTTAAATTGAATGGAATCTCAATCAAACAATGGAATAAATTGAATGGTCAACAACTTTTTATCCTTCAATTTGTGACAACACTAGTAGTCAAGTCTTTCAAAAAAAAAAAATTATTGGAGTCTGATTAGAGGAAAATATATCTTGACAAATTAAACAAAGAAATATTATATCTCATAAATTTATCATTTAAATTACAAAAATGTAAATAATCAAGTCTTTTATTAAAAGACAGAGAAAAAATGGAACCATATGTCAATACATAGCTTAACCATATATATCTTGAATGGACAGAAGAAGAAATATATTTTCAACCCTACTTAATTGGAGGGTTTCTAAATGTTGAAATGTGAATATATAATGACAAATTAATCAAAGAAAGATCAAATGTCGTTCAATTCACGCTATTAATTGAAAACTCATTAAGATTTCAAGACTAAATAAAAAATTAGGTTTGATATTTTAATTTTGTAGTTATTGATAAAATTTGATGTGGGCTTGACTCCTCATCCAATAAGGTCTTGTTGAATGAGATGATTACCCTCTCTTATAAACTAGTAGGTTTGAGCGTGCCTAGTCGATTTGAGACTTTAACAGTCATGATTAAACAAATATAGAAATATTATATAACCTCAATATATATATATATATATAAACTGGTTGCATCGTCAAATTCAAGTAAATAAGGAAATTTGACAACCACCGAATCTTTGTTGTTTAATTTGTGAAAATGTTAGTTTTCGTATATATATATATATATATATATATATATATATATATACACGTATTTGAAGGGCTTCCAAATGTTGAAATGTCAACATCCATCTCGACAAACTAGATAAAGAAATATCATAAACCTCGAGGTGATGGATTCCTTATGGGTCACTTGCAAATTTCCTTCTCTTGGTCACAAAAATCTCAATCAAATAATGGAACAAATTGAATGGCCAAAAACTTTTCATCCTTTAATTTGTGATAAGATTAGTTGTCAAGTCTTTTGTTTAAAAAAAAAAAAAAAAAAAAAAAAGACATATCTTACAAATTTGTCGTTTAAATTATGAAAATGATAATGGTCAAGTCTTTTATTAAGAGACAAAGAAAAAAATGAACCATATGTCAATTCATATCTTAATAATATATATCTTGTATGGACAAAATAAGAAATTTGTTTTCAACCCTACGTAATTGAAGGGTTTCTAAATGTTGAAATGTGAATATATATGGACAAATTAAACAAAGAAAGATTAAATGTGGTCCACGCCATTAATGGAAATCTCTTTAAGATTTCAAGACTAAAGAAAATAATGAAGTTTGAATTTTCAATTTTGTAGTTATGATTAAACAAAAAGGGAAATTATATATAATTGAATCAAAACACGACTATAAACATTAATGTAGGCGGGACGTAATTGAAGGATATATATCTTAATCTTTGTTGTTTAATTTTTGAAAATATTAGTTTTCTTATCTTTTATTTGAAGACAAAGGAGGAGAAAGATATATATATTTTATTGAAAGAAAAATAAATCTTTTCTTAACCTACATGTTTGAAAGGGTTTTTAAATATTGAAATTTCAACATATATCTCCAACTAGATAAAGACATATCACAAACTTAGAAGTAATGGATTCCTTATGAATTACTTGCCAATTTCCTTTTTTTTGGTCACAAAAATCTCTATCAAATAATGGAATAAATTGAATGGTCAACAACTTTTCATCCTTTAATTTATATAAAATTAGTTGTCAAGTCTTTCATTAAAAGAAAAAAAAAAAAAAAAAAGAAGAAGAAGAAGACATATCTTACAAATTTGTCGTTTAAATTATGAAAATGATAATGGTCAAGTCTTTTATTAAGAGACAAAGAAAAAAATGAACCATATGTCAATTCATATCTTAATAATATATATCTTGTATGGACAAAATAAGAAATTTGTTTTCAACCCTACGTAATTGAAGGGTTTCTAAATGTTGAAATGTGAATATATATGGACAAATTAAACAAGGAAATATCAAATGTGGTCCACGCCATTAATTGAAATCTCTTTAAGATTTTAAGACTAAATAAAATAATGAAGTTTGAATTTTCAATTTTATAGTTATGATTAAACAAAAATAGAAATTATATATAATTGAATCAAAACATGACTATAAATATTAATGTAGGTGGGACGTGTTCCACACTTGGTGGTTAGCCATTTTTTTGAATGAAAGATAACATTTTTCTTTCCCTAAAACTAGTTTAGTTTTTTCTTTTTCTTTGTCATTTTATGAAAGATTGTCTTCACAAAGTAAACTAAAAAAAACAAGTAGGGACATTCAATTTAAAGGCAACCATTCACAAACAAGAGCTTTGGGCCCCAACTGAAATAATTCTATCATTCTCTCCAAAGGCTCCCCAAAATTCATTGAATACAACACAACTCTCTAGTACTGCCAATGCGGCAAGCTAATGTTTCCAATGTGAAAGCAATGATTTAGTGAACAAATACTAAGGCTTGTTTGTTACACTTTTTAAAAAATGTTATTGTGATAAAGTGTTTTAAATTGAGCTCAGTTGAATCAAATCAAATTGGATTTAAATCTGAAAATGTGTTTGATAAAATATTTAAAAATTACATCAGAATTAAATAAAAAGCCGAATAGTTGTTTAGTACATTTTTTTTTTTAAATATTTTAAGACAGAATAATTGTTTGATATATTTTCTAAGAATGTTTATTATTTGATTTTGAAACTTTTGTTTTTCCAGTTTAAATAATATTAAATAGTTTTGTAATTTTTTTATCATTAGATTTTAAAAAAATTCTCCATAATAATTTCAACTTCTTACTGATACATAATTTAAAAACTAGAAATTGAGAACATTACAATATCGGTGCCATAAAGGAGTCATACAACGTATCTGAATAAAGAAAGATACTCATACTGTATTATAATAATGATTACAATTGAAAATGAAAATGAGTAGATAACTGTATTATAATATTCATATACAATACTAACCGATCCAATGGAAAATTGTGATAATATTTTAGCCCATTTTTAACTACCGATGCCAATTCAAACGGTCAAGCCTATTAAAACCATTCACATATCTTCTACTATCCATCCATGAAGACAGCACCATGACACTGTATTTCATAAACTTCTTCAGCAAAAGAGCCAAAATTGCAGTCGTAAGTCCACCAGCAGCCCACGTGAACAGGCGATTCATCAACAGGTTTTTGAACCCTCATCTCTGCCCTTGGCGGCAGAAGATGATCACTTGAGCCTCAAGCATAAATCTATCTTGATGCTCTAACTCCTGAAGGGCTGGGATTAGCATTGGCAGGAGCCTCTTGTGATGCTCCAGCTACTGTCGGGCTGGGATTAGCATCGGCAGGAACCTTCTGAATTTCTTCAGTAATCCTTTCACCCACAGCAGGATTTGGAAGCCCTTCCTGGCAGGGCATACCCCCAGCATCTTGGGAAATTTCTTCAGCCTCACCCTCCCTGTTGCCAGGGTGTTCTTCAGAGCACTCTAAAGGCCTGAGTTGAGGAACAGGGGGTGCCTTGCTTAACATATATTCATGAATCTGTCATCCAAAACCAAAAGTTAATTAGACCAAAGCATGCATAATGTTAAAAACACACAAGAAAGATTTGGCTAAAACATACCTCATCAATGAGCTTCTGACGTTCAGGAGTCCCAAATCTTTGGGCAGCTTCTCGAGATTTGATAGCCAAAACACACCTCTCTTCTTTCTTATAATCTAGTGGTCCCCATGCAACATTTGGGTTGGTAGGCATGAATGCAATTAGTGCTACAAGGGCAGTACGCACTGCAAAAAGGCAAAAATTAAGAATAAACAGATGTTTATGCATATGCCAAGTTGAAAAATCATTCAGCATTTTGGAAAATAGACTTTGCAGCATAGGTTCAAGCAAACCAAATTCATTCCAATATGAGGTAGATATCTAACCAATCTGCGAAGCATTGCCAGAACTAAACAAAATTCTATGCAGGCTAACAATGGTCGACAGTCCTGATATATCAAGCTAAATGATTGACTACAAGAGAATGAGCACCACTAATAAAACGAATGCTACATCACAAGCCTTTAGAGAAAGTGGTATTTGCTAAGCTACTTTAAATGTAAGATGTATAAGATACAAGAAGCACAGATATATCTTTACTCAAAATAGTTGCAAAAGGAAACACTATTGCTTGAACTGCTTTCAATTGTTTATACTGCTTTTCAAAAGATATATACTCAAAGATATAAAACTTAGACAATAGACCCAACTTCATGATATTGTACACAGAATGGATCTTCGAGAAGACCACTCAAAATCATATCCACAAAAAGCCAAGAAGAATAAAATTTACCACTTCATGATGGTTGCCAGTGCTTTGGATGGTGATTTGAAATGCTTAAGCATATCTTAGTCTGGGTTTCACAGCGCCCATTAGGCTGAAAACCAAAAAGCATATAAAAGGCAATTAGCACATAATAACCAGGAGATGAGGAGCACTGCTTTTTAAGAGGGCAATATCTGTACAGTCAACAGCATAAATGATGGGGGCTTAAATGGATATTCAGCCGGCAACTGAATCCGTCCATGATAGATTCCACCTTCAGATTCAGTATCACACAGACCCCTGATGGCGAATTGCCATTCAAATATATTCTCCTGTGAACAAAAACCATAAGCTTAACAACACCAAAACTTGCATAAAGCACAAAAACAACCAAAATTGAAAGGGAAGACTCCCTTTCAAAAGAAAACTTCACTAATCAGATTAGGCATATTTTTAAACATCATTTAACTTCTAAGTGTCACTAATTTTTTGGTTTTTTTTTTCCTGGATCACATTCAAAAACTTAAGCCAGATGATAATGACCAAATCCTTGCATAAAAATTAATCACTACTCCTTTTCTCTTCTAAGTTATAATAAATCACTCGTAATTAAACAAACTTAAATGAGAAAACTGTAATTTATAAACTTTATCTATCCCATTCAGCTACATTTGTAAATTCAACTCCAGGAAGCCCTAATTGATTTTAACTCATTTACGTTACACTTATGCGACTAATAAATAAATTCTGCATGAAAGACTCCAATTTTTTAATTCAACAATAATAAAAAACAAAACACACTTCCAAAAAATCAAAAATTTATTTAATAAATCTATAAATAATTGAAATAAACAACAAAATTAAGTAATCCATACAAGCCATTGAAATTAAACAACAATAGATCTCTTCGCTAATTATTTTCAAAAACCAGGAAAATTTTAAAAAATTACTGAAAATATATAAAACTTATACAAAATAGTCATATGAATCTCGAGTGGAAGGCTGATGAAATCATCTGATGGATTAGATTTCATCTCTTTAACCTCCTGTAAGATTCTCTTCACAGCCGGATTCTTCAAATTGTACTTATCGTCCGCTATTGGATTTCGATCTTATTTATGATCGATCAACCACCACCGTCTGATTTGAAGACCAAATTCTTCTCTACAACGAGAGAAAAGGAGAGGAGAGGGGAACTGATTTTATTTAATCTAGCTGGGAGTCGAGGGAGAGCGATGGGAGAAAAGAAGATATTCTTTTAACTTGAATAGGAAAATTAGAAATACATTTGGAATTGGAGTCTACTGTTATCTTCTTTTTAAGTCTTTTATTTTATTATTTTTACTCAATTTTATGATATTAGATTATGGATAGGCTTTTTTGGCCTTATGGTAAAACACAAGTTATCAACAATTATTATTATTTTTCAAGTGTAAAAATAAAATTGAAGAGGGATGTATCTCCCGTTTCATCTTCTACTTTCCCTAAACAAGCTGAGACTACTAGTGTTGTAACCAGGAAAAAAAAAAAAACAGATTAGAGAAATGTAGGGAACTTACTTGTTCATATCCGGGTGATAACTACTAGCAAGCTTCTGATAAGCTGAAAAAGGAAAAGTATATAAGAGCAAGTAAATATTAATTGTAGAAAAATAAGAGGCCATTCCAAAGCTGTTGATTAAAGTACAGGAATAAACTTGTAGAAATGATAAATGCGTCTAATTTGAATAAGATTACCACTTAATCAACCCAGTATGTATATAATTCAACAGAACATCTTTTCCAAACTTATATGAGAGGATTTCTCCAACAAGGCAGCACAATCATCTTATAAAGTAAAATAGGGCATATGGGAAGGATCAAAGGGCTATTTAGTCCTTGTTTCTCAATATTTTAGAATTGAGTTGTCTTAATTAAATTCAACTTTTATTTCCATGTTTTGTTAGGATTAGAATTATTACATAATGTTGTGAGTAGGATTTGGTTTCTTAAGCCTATGAATAAAGGCATCTAACATTGACATGCATGGTTGATGAATAAATACGATTATTAGTTTCTCCATATAGATCGTTCTTCTGGATTTCTCCTCTTTCAAGCTGTTATCCATAATCTATCCTTCTTATTCTCTCTATCTCTTCTATTACTTTTTTCTGATTCTCTATCACCAAGTCTCTTCTTTATCAATAGCCTAGTTGATTTAGATCTCTTACAATTCTCACACTAACCTACAAGTTTAACTGGTGTTTATGCAAGGATGAAGTGGGGCACTGTCTGTGAATAAGGAAACAAATGTTTCTTCTTCATTAATTTTGGATAATTCAAGTTTCCACCTAGCTGGATATATCATCATAGGCCAGAGTACCCAGAAGCAAATAGATTTGTTATTTTACATAGATCGAGTACTTAGGGACGGGAGCAAAACTAATCCCACCATAATATTTCCTCCAATCATCCAACAGAAAAAAGTTCGAACATGTCCTACAGCATAAAAGGCAATGTTTTTTTCCAATATGCACCTCTACTACTTTTGGTTGTTCCTTAATCAGAACTTCAGGAAATTAAATGTAAAAGGTGGACCAAGTATCATATCCACAAACTATTAGAACAGGTTTCAGTACTCTGTTTCAGACCAGTTTTTTAATCTTCAATTCAACTTAATTTTATGTCATAATTCTCAAATAAAAGGTAAAATTGAGAATCACAAATGACTCATTACCATTATCAGCCATCAACCCAACCATTTTGGCACTGCCAAACCAGAAAAGAAAAGTCATATTCTAGCACAATAACCTAATGCTCATTTTTTTCAAGTTATGCTATTTCCTGAGCTCGATATTGACTTTCTATACGCATAATGTTTATCAAGAAACCTCATGTAGCTCTCCCACACATCATGTTATGAAACTGCTTCCTTTTAAAAGCAACAATAAAAGGAAAACAAATTAATGTTAATTCTGCCACAAACACAAAACAAATTCTCTATTACCATGGACTTGAAAGAGCATAAGGATAATGTAAAATAAAAGTCTATCACATACACAGTTAAAAAATAAAAAATAAAAAAAATAGAGAAAATGTGTAATAGAACAGTTTGGACAAAATAGAAAAGAAAAGAAAAAGAAAATCCACATACCACCTTTTATTTCAGATTTACTGGCATTTTTTGACACCCCTAGGACAGAACTCATAAGCTCTGTAATGGAACAGTTAAACAGCACATCAATTGCATTACAAAGTATATCAAACATACATCTAAAGACAAAAGAGTAATGGAGATTCAGGGTCACCTTTACTTACCCCTTTATTGCAAGTCTGATAAAACTTTAGGAGAGCCATTCACTGAGATCGATAATTTAGCTGCATGCAACAACACCTTAACCCAATTGATGAAGATTGGATCAAACCCACAGGCTGCTAGAACACAAAGAACAAAATCCCAGCATACAATATTAAAAGCTTGAGTAATGCCAAATTTGAGACCAATGTTGTTGCCTCTGACCTTCTTCCCTACAAGCTGAACATTTTCGAAAACCATGCCATTACAATAGGAGAATTATAAAGCTTCTTATAAAAATCAACAATATACTCACTAATAATAACCTCATTTAAAACAGTTACTCCATCCATATCTAAGCTGTGCATTTTGGACCTAGCATACGTCACTTTAGCATGGGCATGAAAGAAATGAGTGCATTTGTCACCATCTTTAAGTTAAGAGACCTTATATTTTTAAAATAAGCCAATCAAATCCCACACCACAACAAAATTTAAACGAAGAGAGAAACAAAAACACAAACATAAAATTAAAGCATTTCCAAAGTCGAACAGCAAACAAAACACAAAAACAAAACAAAGAATCAACAGCAGCAACACTAACCAAAGAGATCGAGAAGAAAAGGTGATCAAGTGACTGATGGAAACAGCGAACTGAATCTGTTCATTGCCCCAACATTGAAAACCCTAACCTATCGGAGTCATCTCCGATGGGCCGAACACTGTGCTGGAGTATTGCGAGGAAGCTTTTGAGGCCGAGATTGACGGAATCATCTGAGCGGAGACAGTGCAAGAGATCGAGAGGCGAAAGGCTGTGGTCGAACAGAGATTGGCAGAGGTCTGATAAGTGTACTACTGCCACATTAGAAAGAGAGAAGAAAAAGAACAGTGTAAATATTTTATTAGTTGAGTAAGAATCATACAAATTTTTAAATATGTATATAAATTAAAATTTTAAAAGTCTTGTAATAAGAAAACTTTGACATTTGTATTAATAAATGAATTAAGTTTTTTTTTTTAAATTAAAATTATTATTTTGATTATAAAATGATTTTGCATTAAGGACTCATTTAAAATCATTTCACTATATATACAATACTTTTTTAAATTAAAAAAAAGTTGAGCTCAAGACAATGAATGCTTTTGTCATTGGCTCTTTCTTATAAATCTATAAGCTCTACTCAAATAAGTCTGGACCATTAACTTATTTAACCATCTCTCAACCTTTTTTTTTTTTTTCTTTCAACTTCCTTAATCAACACACTTCTATCATACATTCTTTTAGATGATTGTGATATCCCCGATTAAAAAGATTATTTTGAGTATAAATTTCTTAGGGAGACATGAAGCAGAGAATGAGTACCGTTAGAGAAGAGTGAGATTTAGTTTAGATGATTGTGATAAGTTTAGTTTTAGAAAGGGCTATCAATTAGTCTCTGTTTTAAAACCCGGACCGGCCGATTCGACCGGGAGCTGGCCTTTACTTCGGTCCGGGTTATCATAAAAACTGGGAATGTCATTAAACCCGCTTTGGACTGGAAATGGACCAGCGGCACAATACAAAACTGTCGGTGCGAGGCTTAAAACAGTTCGCTATTTTTGGGTATCTGATCCTAAAAAATTCATATTCCTAACTCCTAAACCAATTTGCAACACTGTTTCATTCTCCTTTTCATTTGAATAAAAAAACCAAATTGCATCTTCCATTTTCATCTTCTACTCTTTTTCACTTACTCTAAAATCTACAGTGTAAAGAAGAAGTAAGGGAAGGGGAAGGAAGAAGAAAGAGAAGAGGAGACAAGAGAAAGAGTAAGGAAGAAGATTAGAAGAAAGAAAAGAGGAGATGAAGAGAAAGAGAAGAGGAGAGAAAAATTACAGTAGAGAGACGCGAATGTGTTAGAAGAAAATGACGGGGAGTGATGGGGAGAGAGAGAAAAAATAGGAGAAAGAAGAAAGTGATGGGAAGTGAGAAAAAAGGAGAAAGATGAAAGTGATGGGGAGAGAGAAAAAAATAATTAATAATAAAATCTGTAGAGTGTATTGGCTTTATTTTAAACTTACAAGGGCTTATAGGTAAATTTTAGGGATGTATTTACCGATTTTTAAACTTATAACAATTAATAGAATTGTTTAAAGATGTGTCTGCTATATACCGGTCAGACCGACCGGTCCAATCAGTTGGACCAGTCAACCCGCGAACCAGCCCTTGACCAAGTCAACAAGTGGTTTGCTTTTTAAAACAATGCAGTTAGTGTGATTATCAGTAATATGAGGGCCAAAAAGCAATTGAGAGAAAAAGATGTATGGAGTATTTTTGCCCAAATGGTGCATAGCAGAGTGGTTCCCAATCTAGAGATCAAAGATGTGTTAGTAGTCCGAGAGTTTTCATACAAGTTCCTAGATAAGTTATTGAGGTCGGTTCCCAGAGAGAGAGAGAGAGAGAGAGAGAGAGAGAGTTTAGCAGTAAATTGGCATCTGGGATAGCACTAATTCCTAAGGCTCCATACTGAGTGGCCCTATTAGAACTCTAGAAATTGAAGGAGTATTTCTAATAATTTTCTAAACAAGGGTTTCCTCTAACCCAACCAGTCTCCTTAGAGTGCATCAATTTTATTTAGTGGAAAAATAAAATAAATAATAATGGATCACTCTAGATGTGTATAATTAATTAATTAGATAATAAATATTAATTTAAATTCAATTTAAGTATTCTTTTATAATGAATATCCACAAAACCTAAATAAATATTTTAATTTTTGATAAATAATTAATTATTTACTTTAACTATTATGCTAATGTAATAAAGTGGTTTTTGTTATGTCATGGAACACAAGGAGATTATCAAACGGATATAGTTAAATCTTGATAAATTAATAACCTCGATTAAATAATATTTTTGGTCGGTCCAGACTTGGGACCAATGTGATAAATTGATAATTTACTAAATTTATATAATAATACATTAAGAAAAACACATAGATACCACTTGATATATCAATTAATAATCCCCTTATATATTAATATATATATATATACATGACTAAATTAGGAGACCTTTGAGTTATTTCCTATACCACACTAACTCCTAGCTATAAAATAGGTTAATGGTGTTATTTCCAACCGATATTCTCTATACCACATTAACTGTACATAATATGTACATAAATTAACTTCAATATTTTGGAAAAAGAAAATAAAGAATGCTTCCTTAAATTGATAATTTATTAATTTATACTATTAAATAATATATTGATTAATTAATAAATTTTCATAGTTCCAAAGATGTTAATTTATCAGGTTTAACTGTATATAAGATAACAAAAAATTATCATTTAAAAATATTATATTAAAGATATATAATTAAGAGTTTGTTCAAATTTGTTGGATTTAAATCTTAAGAGTAATTAATATTCTTTTCTTTAATTGAGATGTGGTTGTAGAAAAAAAGGAATAGAGTTTTATTCTAAAAGAAGGGTACATAATGAAATATTTTTCTTGAGTTTGGGTTATTGGGGTGGATATGGGGCAAGTACAAGGGGAGGGAACCCATCATTCGCATATGTTGCCACCCCTAGGTTCTACTTCTAGCTAGGAAGCCAAACAAGAGGTAAATACTCAGACGTCTCTCAGCTATGCATTTTTTGATGGGCATCAAGGTTGTGCGGTAAAAGGTAAGCTTTTAGTTTTGGGTCTCTCAGCACATATATTTCTGTTATTATTGGTCTTTAGTTGGCTAAGGGACTAAGGCTTGGCAAGTAGGAATGGAGAAGTGGTTGCAAACTTGGCACGGATTTTTTTAGAGAATCTGTTTTCACATAAGTCCACTCTGTATGTATTGAAGGGTTCTAAGTGGATTACAAGAAAATTATGTTGTTTGTTTTTATTCTTGAGTGAAGAAAATTAAATTTCCTTACAAATTGCTTATTGGAGATTTTGAGGGTCGGAAGACCACCTGTAACAGTGTAGAAGGAGAGTGATTAGCAAAGGGAAGACCTTTAATAGTTGGAGCAGGATAAGGAAAGGAGAAGAGGAATCGTTAAGGAAGAGTTTCCTTTTGAATAGGCATGAAAACATTATGCAGTTGGTATGGTAGCTATAGCTTTTTGGCTCAATTTTATACTGTAATATAAAGTTCAGCAAAGTGAGTAAAGTTTGGCCATTTGGCGCATTCAGTGAAAGGAAGAAGAAAGAAGATAAAAGAAATAGAATGGCATTGTCTTGGACAATACTTCTTTGGCTGTAATACGAAGGAGCTGTCCTTTGGACCAATAATTTTCAGTTACAGTTAATAGATTTTTACCTGTATAATGGGAATGGAGAAACATTTTTTGACATAATGCAGTCACTTGGGCTGTACTAATAGCAACCCTCATGGAGTATTCTTTGTCTTGTATCCCATTGTCATGAATAAAATGTAATTTTACCTTGAGGCTTAGGAAGCACTTCACTTCCAAAGACATATTTATGGCTATGCCCCCATTCTCTTTCTTAGGCAGATTGCCTTTATGACTGACTGATATGTTTTGCATTTTGCCTTACTGGTGCCAAACTTGAAGACAAACTGATTCCTTTATTTTGCTAAGGCCAACTTGGGTTGGGTTAAGGCATTTCTAGAGTGATCCTAATTAAGTCAGTTTTGAAAAATTGATGTTAAGCAGACCAAATCTGATAGAAAGACTGGTTTCCTTATGCTCAATTGATTATGTAAGTTTTCAAAAAAAGAATTGAATTCTTATATTAATAATTTGATTTATGCATGCCTATCATGTAAGCATCTCGTGTACATGTCTATTTAATCGAATAAATAAGTCAAAACCTGTCAAAAATGTTCAGAGTAGTATATAAAATATACTTTTTATACCTTAGGTGACCAAGTACATGAACACTTGTGCCTCTGTCGGTGGTTACATGGTTTTTGACATGGGTAAATGTTGACAAAGATGAATATTTCTTGTATCCTGCCTCATGTTACCCAACAATGGGACCCCTTAGAGTGATAAATATAGTGATATACTATATTTTGATGGGAATTAAACCAACCATTTTTGAGAATGATAAATAAGCAGAATTAATCGGGTTATATTTAAGGATAAATTTGCATCACCTCATATCTAACCATGAGATGCTGGATTTGTACAGGCATTTTTTGCATTCTCGTTGTCATGTTCAGGAAATATTATGATTTTTAATTGATGAACTTGACATTGTATCACTGCAGGCAATTATTTGAATGTCCTTGTTTCAGAGAAAAAAAGTGGCTAATTATCCCCTGAATCAGATGGCAACAGAGAGCCCTGTGAGGATGGTGGAAAGCGGTAGAGCAAGGAACTGGCCCTCTTCCAAAGATTCTGCAATGTGTGATTCCCAATTGAGGAATATGGTAACAGAGGAATTGGGATTGCTTTTGAAGAGGCACAGATTTCATGGAGACCAAGCACACATGATTCCGAATCGAAGTGGTAGTGCACCACCAAGTTGGGAAGGGTAATTTGCAGCTATTGGAAACAAAACTCTGGTCTGAATTTAGGCTTGGAAAGTTTAAGCGACGATCTTGGACATTTTGAATCTGAGGAGCAACTGAATTTAGGCGTGTTTGATTTTATGGATGCATGTATAAGTATAAGATATTTTGTTATCTGACTCTAATACTTGCCAGTTTAATAAAGCTAATTATTATGTAATATATAAAATATGGTGATTGCTTGGAGTTACTTTTTCTATTTTCATATTTGAAGAGAGGGGCTTTCTTAGAGTGTCACATACCAATTTACTACTTAAAAGTCGGGCATTTATATTAATAGCATTTGAAGTTTATTTTCAAATTCCAATATTTCTTTAATGGAGTTTGGTTTCTAATAAAATAATATTTTATTAATTTATATAAGCTATATTATTTCACAACTTCTAGATTTTAAGTCAATACACTTAATGCAAGCCTGGGAATCCATCTCTCCTTGTCACAACTATAAACTTTTGTCCGCCCAGTTGGAGCAAACCAATTAAATAATTGTAAATTTACTATTGATTTAATTTCATATTTCTTGAGATTAATTTTTTTTATAAACTTGAAGCCAAAAATATTTACCAAAGTTTCTAAAGTAAATAGGAAAAAAAAACCTTGAAATGTGTAAACAAAACACATAGACCTTCCACGTATAAACTTAAACGCAGTCATAAATGCAATTAATTAAAATTCTCGGAATTCTCTTCTGGACTCAAACTGTGCAAACCAAATTAACAATATAAGAATAATTGTTTCCATCAAAATAAATATAAAAATAATTGAAATGAAATGTATTCAACCACTAATAGCTTCTTCACTGCTTATACTTGAAAATTACAATGTTATCTAACTTAGTAGTTAGTATGACTTATATCAAAATCAATGTTAAACATACTTAAAAAAACCACTGAAAACAAAAATCAATACATATATCAATGAAATACAACCATAACCTACGCCAATATGGGTTGATCCACAGGATCATTATTAAGGCCATTATAGTTGTGGTATATGATCCAACAAAACTCTAGCGGAATGCTACCATGTCAATAACAGATTCATTATCATCTTCTTCTTCAATGGATGCTAGAGGTGGTGGTATTGGCGCATTAGTGCAACTTTTCTTAAGTAATTGACCACAAAGATAAGGATTACCTTCATAATCACTTTCATTAAAAGTTGCAAACTGAGCTTGATCAGGAATGGATCCAGATAAGTTGTTGTGTGCCACATTGAAGACCTCCAAATAATTTAATTGAGTTAACTGTGTAGGTATTTGGCCACTTAAATTATTGTGGGAAAGGTCTAGGCTCTCTATCTCTTTCAGATTGGAAAAGCTCTTTTGAATAGGTCTTGATAACAAATTGTAAGACAAATTCAATGCTAATATTCCTTGGAGGTCTCCAATTTTTGACGGGATTTCACCAGTTAATTCATTGTTTGACAAATCCAATCCAGCAACCTTTTCAAGAGGATAACCCTAGTAAGAATCAAATCTATTTTTTATGGTAAATTCTACTTCCAAGATTACTTATGGATTTGCCGATCTACTAGATTCTTCCTCCATAACAAATGAAATAGATGAATCATAGTCGTAAACGCCTGGTGCATCACTACCAATACCCCAAGAAAACCTTGTAGTGAAACCTTTTGAATCGGTCTATCCTGTCATGCTCCAGAGTGTCAAATTAGAAAAGCATGAAGGTATTGATCCATTGAGTCTGTTATGTGAAAGATCTAAGAGACTTAGGTTTCTTAGTCGACACAATTGGTTAGGAATATGGTCTTGTAGGTGATTGCCTGACAAAAGAAGAAACTTAAGAGTTGAATGATCATTAAACCAACGAGGATCGATATTTCCAGAAAATTTGTTCTCTCCCAAATCAAGTGTAATCAAGTTAGAGCTTTCGAACAATGAATTTGGAATTGATCCACTCAGAGCATTCTTTTGCATGTAAATATAGCTCACCGATGAAAGATTAAAGTCACTTGCTATGGATTCAAATTAATCAAACAAATCAATTAATCCAAATTAATCAAAAACTAACAAATGAATCCAAATCTAAAATCCAAATTAATTCATCACCTATAACAAAACTCAATCAAAATTATTTTACCCAACAAAATTCTTCATATCACCACAATAAAATTCATTTATAGAAAAAAAAAAAAAAAACAAACAAATTATTCATATCACCGGAACAAAATTCTTCAATCACCATGATAAATTTCTCCAATCAACAAACACTTTGGTATTATTAAAATGTTAGGCAGATTTTATTATTCAATTAAACCTTAGATTAGAGATAGTAATGGGCCCGGTATTTCCGGGTACCCGTCCCAAAAAGCTCGGGCTTTACCTGGTGTTAGGAGGCTTGGGCTTGGGCTTGTGACTGATTTTAAGGTCTGTCCTTGAGTATGGGTCGAGACTGGGTATATCTTGAGTCCTAACCTGTCAATTTTACTAAATTACCCTTATACTATATATCTAATTATAGAATTATCCTACATATAAAATTTTTGAAATTTATTAATATTTGGTGAATATTAAAAAAAAATTAATATTTAAAAATTGTTTCTAGAATTAAAAATATAAAAAAAATTGAAATTTATTAATATTTACAAAATCACATCCTAAAAATAGGCGGGTTTGGGTCGAGACTGAGATTACAAAAAGCCCTTTGAGTCAAACTTGGACTTTACCTGTCATTCCCATGATGGGACTAGGCCTTTATCTTGGGGTCAAGCTTAGGCCGGGCCAAAGGGTACCTAGTCCTAGCCCGGCTCATTCCCATCTCTACCTTGGATAGACCAGCGTAATTAACCCAATTTTATTTTATTTTTATATCGCTAAACAAACTTACTTAACAAATCTTATGGTCTCGATCTCTTCTTCTGCCGACCCTCATTCTTCTTCTCTCTCGCCACGAAATCGAAGAGATCGAGACCAGTTTCGTGATTTGGTTTCGAAAGATTATTGAATCTAAAACTTGGGTATTGAAGTGTGAGCAAAACCCATCGAGGAATTCGTGTAAGCTTCAAGCAAAGTCTTTTCACTTCAAATTTCTTGCATTTTCTCTGTTGCGAAAAAGGAACTTGTTTTTTGAAGATCTGATTAGGTTAGGGAATTGAGAATTTGAGATTAGGCAAAACGTGTTCTTTTCAGTCTTTGAATTCTAATACCGCCTAGCTTTATTCACTCTCAGAATCATTTATTCAAAATTTAGTTCAGAATATATCCTCATTGTAAAACCCTGCCTTGATATTTATATATATGTGCTTTTTTTTTATTCCTGACAACATTAATTCTGCAGAAACTTGTTCTCTGAATGCTTTATTCATGAGCATGTATAACTTTACTCTGTTGTAATTAATTCAATACAATTTTTTTCATCTAAATTTTCATGTGTCTCTACATTCCATTTATATGCAAAATGTTCATGTTTTCCCTCTTCAACTTTTATTGATAGATTTTGCCTCGTAAGGGTAACTGTTGTAATTGGAAAATAATGATATGGTTAGTCATGCTTGTTTGGGGTAAATTCAGTGAATCAACTTTTCCTACAGTTTGGCTCGTAAACTTTTTTCTATTTGGTAAATTACCACATTCGGTATTTTAATTAGTGTTTTGAAATCACTCCGCTATGACTTGGTATGTTGTTGTTTGTGTAGACCTCAAAGAATATGCTTCTTAGTTCTTACCAAGTCTAATAAACTTTGATGCAGAAGGAGGATTAGTAATCTACCTTAATAAAATGAATTAACGAGAATCCAAAAAAGGAAAAGAAAATAAAAAATTAGACTCTGGAAAATTCCCAAAACTCTCTAAGCTATTATCTTTTTGGTGGAATGCTTTTAAGTGCTGATGTTTACTTGCTTAATCAATTGCCATCAGCTTTATTATATTTACTTCTCCCTTCCAAGTTTTGTTTTAGTTGGAACCAGATTATACAATGCTGAGAGTATTTGGCTGCAGCTATTACCCTTTTATAAGACATTATCAAATGCATAATTTTGCTTATCACACTTAATAAGTGTGTATTCATTGGAATTTGGATATAGATTGACACATAAAGGTTATTTGTGTCTGTTGATAGAGCAACTTCAGATTTTATAGAGCTGAGCTGTAGAGAAAAAAATCCTTGACTAAGGTGTCACTCAAATCATATGTTGCCAAGTCAGCTCATAATTAACCTGTGTTTAGTTAGTTAGTTAGTTACTAATTAGTTACAGGTCTTACAACTTGATTGAGAGTATTTGGCTGCAGCTATTACCCTTTTATAAGACCTTATCAAAAGCATAGTTTTATATAAAGGACACTACACTGTAACAAACATATCTTCTCATTAATGGAAAATCAGAGAAATTCAGTTTTAACATTTCTCTCAACTTGACATATGTCATCAAAAATGGAAAACTTTCCTTCATTTTCCTCTTCACCAAACACTAATTAAATTTAAATAAATGCAAAGAACTCGAATCTGATGAGTTCTTTAGCAAAAGTAAATCAACCTTCCTCTGAAAAATCTCTTGATTACAAGGATTTTGTTCTACAATTCTCGACTCCAGTTCAGATCACTCTCAACCAAATGTCGTCAAGCTTCAGAAATCAAATTACAATTTCTGGAAATCACTGGTGTTATCTGGATCTATAACTCATGGTTTGGAACCCTATCTTACTGGAGTTAAAGCTTGTCCTGCACTATTTGTTGAGGTAAAATCTGAAAACTCGAATGAGGTAACACTTCAAGAAAACCCTAAGTTTGTGATTTGGTAGAAAATAGACCAAATTCTTATTGATTGGCTTCTTTCTTCAATTACAGAAGTTATGTTGTTAGATTCATTAGTGTTGCTGGAATTTGCTTAACTCTAGAAAATAGCATTTTCACTAAATCAATATCTTGAATTTTACGTCTGAGGAATATGCTACATAGTACCAAAAAGGGAACACTTAGGGTTAGTGATTATATTCATAAAATGAAAGAAGTGGTTGGTTTCTTATCAGCATCAGGACATATTGTTACCATAGAAGAGCTAATTTTGTATATCTTTGAAGGACTAGGGTCTGAATTCGATCCAGCTATTGTGAACTTGCAATCAAGGATTGTTTTAGTCTCTCTTCAAGAAACACAACTTGTTCTGGAAAGTTATGAGGTTAAGATAGACCAAGCTCAAACTATTAGAGTTGTTGATCTCCATGCAGGAAACATACCTGTTAGGTTGTTACTAATATAGCTACTGGTTCACTATCTAATTACATACCTCTTCAAGCCCAAGTAACCTCTTATGCTGAAGCTTCTGCTGTCCATAATTCATCTAATGCTAGAGGAGGTTTTATCCCTGGAAATAGAGTAAGAGGTAGAGGAAGGTCTAATGGCCAAGGCAAACCAATTTGTCAACTATGTAACAAAGCTGGGCATTCTGCCTTGCAATGTTACCACAGATTCAATATTAATTTTCAAGGTCCTCCGCTTTCAAACGAAGCTAGTTTCTCTTTTGTAACTACTGGCTTTGTTCCTAGACCTGGTACCGGTTTTACTAGTTCTACTCCACAATCAACAACCTCAACAAATTTCACAGGATATGTTCGGACTGAATTTCCCGCTAATAACAATACATCTGCTGGTCCTGCCTATGCATAACTATTTTATAATAGCCTCAAAATTAGTCCTAATTTCTGAAATTCTTGAAAGATGCTTTGTAGCATTAGGTTGTTGCATTATAGATTTTGTAGGGTAGGCAATTTGTCCAGAATTTTGTGTTAGATGTAATAAAGCTATCTGAGTTTTCATCATAGCTTTGTATGTATATTCTTGCTCTTAGTTAATCTTGCGAATTTATTTTTCTCATAAAGAATGCATCAAGTTTTGCTTGAATGAGTTCCAAGTATAACCGTATATTCTTCACTTTGAAATTTTAATATCATTTTCTTGAATCTTGAATTATTTTATGTATTTATTTATTTTTATCTAGGGCCTTGAAGTCATTGAGCTTGATGGGCATGTCATGAGATGTGTCCATGACCAGAATGGGAATCATGTGGTACAGAAGTGTATAAAATGTGTACCTGTGGAAAAAATTGGATTTATTATTTTTGCTTTTCGACGACAAATTGCCACGCTTTCTACACACCCATATGGTTGTTGTGTTATTCAGGTAATGGAACTCAATTTCTTGGTTGTGCAGACTTCTTTTATTTATTTATTTATTTATTTGAGATCCCATTTTGTTTGTTGAAACTAATATCTATTAATCTTTTTATTTATTTATTTTTCTTTTCGACACAGAGTTTTGGAGCATTGTTCAGAAGAACAACAAGGTCAACGTATAGTGGACGAAATTTTGGAATCTGCTTATGTTCTTGCTCAGGGCCAGAATGGGAACTATGTTACCCAGGTAGGTATTGTGTGCTTTGTGCCGTTTACTTAATTCTTTGATTGTTCTTGGGTAGAACAACTGTCTATTAAGTGCTTAGAAACAAGTCAATTTCTCATAAAATGTTGTGTTTTTGCTTCTATATTCCAACGGCAAATAGTTTATTGTTGTATATGCCTCAAACTGACTTCTTTGAACTTGTTGATTACCAAGCTTACTTGTCTTGATTAGACTTGTAGTTCTCTTTAGCTTTTAGCACCGAGTTCATATACTTTGTTAAATAGTTTAGGCATTGTTGGCCTTCATTCACCAAGGGTCTTATGATCTCACCGGTTTGTGATATAGTTTCCTGAACAAGTATGTATTTCAGTGAGAAGTAATTTATTACTCTTCTGCTGCCTCATATGAAGAAAAACAAAATTGTATTAATGTTCAGCTTATAATGCTATTGTATAATATGCTATTGTAGAGGCATATTTTTTCTAATAACATAAGTAGACTGATTTTCTCTCAACTTTCCTTTTTATTTTCTTACTTGCCAAACATCTCTTACAGTCCTTTCTTTAGCTTGTATCTCTGATGATGGCTTAATCACCTTCAGAAATGTTAGATTAATCTATAGAATGATGGCTAGAATAACAAATTTTCACCAAGATTAAAAAAGTAATTATAATAATAATTTAGGAGCTATCTTTTTATTTTTAAATCAGGCATCTTTCATTGCATTGAATTATAACATGAATCCTTTAAATCGTTGCAAAATTTTCATAGCAATAAGTGAAAAAAAAAAAATTCAAAACATCATCTTTTAATTGAAAGCAACAAGCTAAATCAGCATGTATACGCTCCTTATTTATGACAAAACAATATATATGAAGTCGTTAAAATATAAACCAAATTCAAGGAAACAACTTGAACTGAAAGAATTATGGAAATTGACCACACCACATGGAAACATGAAACTCCAGTAAGTGAAAACCAAATACAACAGAACAAAATGTCACAATAGCCAAAGGTAAAAACATTAGTCCAGGTGCTCTATTGTGGCCTAGCATGATACATATTTTGAAAGCCAATAAAAACACAAATCAATGCATTCACCAATAAAATAAAACCATAGCATACGCCAATGTGAGTTGATCCAAAGAATCACCAATAATGCCCATATGATAGTGACATATGATCCAAAAAAACTCCAATAAAATGCCACCATGTCAACTGCAGATTCTTCTCCTTCTTCTCCATTGGATGGTAACAAGGGAAGAGCTGGCGTACTGGTGCAGCTCTTATTAACTAGTGTAACGTAAAGACCGGAATTACCTATATAACTGCTTTCATCAAAGGTAGCAAACTGACCTTCATTAGGAGTCGGCCCAGACAAGAAGTTGTACGACACATTGAAGACAGCTAAATAGTTTAACCCGATCAATTGTCGAGGAATTTGGCCGCTTAATTTATTATGGGAAAGATCTAAGCTTTCTATACTTTTTAGATTGGAAAAACTCTTTGGTATAGATCTTGACAAGAAATTATTGGACAAATTCAATGCTTTGATTTGTTGAAGGTCTCCGATTTCTGACGGTATATCTCCGCTTAAGTCATTGTTTGACAAATCCATTCCAGTCATAAAGTTAAGAATGTCACCCTTGTAAGAATCATACCTATTCTTTGTCAAAAAATTCACTTCAAAGCGATGATATAAAGCTGGAAAATCATCTTCAAATGAACTCAATGATAAAGTGGAATCGTGAAAATTTGAACCATAAGACGCCAACCCTTGAACAAGTGCCAAATCATCTGTGGACCTATACTCATTATGAGTATCACTTTGTCCTGTCCAAAATATCATCCTAATAAAGCATGAAGGTATTGATCCATTAAGTCTATTATGTGAAAGATCTAAGTTGCTTAGGTTTCTTAATTGACATAACTGATTAGGTATAGGACCTTGCAAGTGATTGCCTCCCAAAAGAACAACACGTAAACTTGAATGGTTATTGATCAAATTAGGAATACTTCCTGAAAATTGGTTGTCCCTCAAATTGAGCATCAATAATTCAGAGCTTCTAAACAATGACTTTGGAATTGGCCCCGTGAAAGCATTCTTCTGCATGAACAACTCTTGGATAAATGGAAAATTAAAAGAAGATGTAATGGGTCCAGTCAACCTATTTTCAGAGACATCTAAAATGGTAAGGGATGACAACTTGCTTAATTGAACAGGAATATTTCCTTCTAAAAGATTTTTTGACATTAGAAGAAACCTGAGGTTTGAAAGGTTACTAATCCAATTGGGAACTTGACCTGAGACCTTGTTGTTGGAGATATCTAAGACTACTACATGCGTAGAATTTTGTAATCCTCTTCCGATTTTTCCACTGAAGCTGTTGTTGTTCAAATATATGAACTTCAATTGAGGCAAGTTCATATATTGAGGAAATATTTGCCCATGAAAATTGTTGTTTGACAAGTTCAAAAATGCCAATGGGAAGCAACCAATGAGAAAATCACCTGGTAACTCTCCTGAAAAATGGTTGTTGGACAAATCCATGAATCCAAGTTCTTTCATTTCACCCATTGATAAAGGAAGATTGCCTTCAAATCTATTATCGGACATGTGCAGAAGCCTTAAGGAATTTGAAAAGATCTTACTAATATTCTGAGGGAGTTGACCACTGAAATTGTTATGAGAAATGTCTAAAAACTCAATGGAATCATGTTTGGTGTTTGGCAGCTTAAGAGTTCCTGAGAATGAGTTGTTCACCAAATACATTCCTCTCAAGTTTGTGTTATTTACTAGCAACCAAGATGGAAATGTACCAACCAACTTATTATGAGAGAGTTCAAGGAATAATAAGTCATATTGGTATAGAAGAAAACTAGGGATGGCATGTAAGTTGCAATGAGTTAACTTGAGGGCCTTCAATTGAAATGCAGGGAACCAATTTTCAATTTCCACTTGAAACGTGTTGTTTCTAGATGAGAGTGCAAGTGCCTGAAGCTTTGAATGGTTAGCCCATGAACTTAGTGAATATTTTCCTTCAAAGTTATTTTCTTGGACATCCAAATATTCAAGAGATTTCATGTGAGTAAAAGCAGATGGCAAAGTTCCACTTAATTGATTTAATGAAAGAACAAGAACCTTGAGGTAGGTGAAGTTGGTGAGACATCGAGGAACTTCACCACCAAAATTATTGAGCGAAAGATCTAGTTCAACAAGATCCATTAACTCACATATTCCTGATGAAAAAGTTGAAGAAATCAGCCCACCGTTACAATTTGTAAATGTGTCTAACAGTTTTATATGCATCATGCAATAGTTTTATATTAATATTATATTAATTTGAAAACAATATGTAAGTTTTACATACCTGAACTTGACAAAGAGCCATTCATTTCATTATAACTGAGGTCCAATGCTTTCAAATTCATTAAACCTAAACCAATGAAGAGATAAAAAGAATTTAAAAATAAGATAGTTGGAAATTATAGAAAAAGTAAGATCAACATCTTCGCAATTGTCAATTGAGACCAAAAGAGATAAAAACTGAAAATAAATAATCAAACAAATTTGAATCAAGTATGAAATATTTGTCAAAGGTTATAATAATTAAATTTATAGATTGCTTTCTTCTACTCTAATATTATAAATATTTTAATTTTCGTACACCAATTGTAAAGAGTGTGGAAAGTTCCTTTTAGTTTAACTTTATTTTATGATATGTCAACAAAAGAGTTGTACCACATCAATATATATAAAAAAATTTATTTATATAATTAATTTCTTCAAGCAGTTCCACCCTTTAATTAATTAATTTCTCAATATTACTATAATTAAATCTATTTAATCTTAAATCTAGTATAACCTTTCTACTTTATATTTTCTTTGCATTCTTTCATTTCATTACAACCACCAAAAACAGTAATATTTAGTCTTTATATTTTTTTAAATTACTGAAACCGTAATTAATTACTAAACTAAATCAATTTAGCTGTTTCTTTATACTTTTATTGCCATAAATAATTTCATATAACTAAAAATATTAGTTTTAAGATGTCTATCATCTATAAAACAAATAACCAAATTCAGATTTACGAAGCCATAACTTTCTAGTATTTATTCAAATTCAGACCAATTACAATGAACCATTAATCTTGAAATGAAAAAGATAAATTTGTATTTTACCTAACCAGGTTAGATCACCGCTTATGATGTTGCCACCTAGCTCCAACGTTTCCAAGGCTGTTAGATTTTCTAATCCTATACCAATAAGAAAAATATTAGACTTTATAAATTAGAAAATTAATTCAGAAAATTATAAGATTAACTCTATGTTCCAAATGAATGAATATCCAGAAAATTATTAAGATTAACTCAACATATCTATCTAAAACAATATATCAAAGAAATAGAATTAGGAAATTAATAATATAAATATATTAATTTCACAATCTTTAAAAGGTAAAAAGATAACTATCTGAATTTTTTTTTTTTTTTTTTAATATTTTTGAGCCAGTTAATTATCATTTAGATCAACACTTTCAACCTTTCCAAATTTGATAAACCTAAGAGAAATGAAAAATTAAATGAGATGGGATGGGATATTACAGAAAATAAGGTCGATTATATCTCAAATATCAATTGAGAACACAGGTAAATAACTTGGATATACTTATTTAAATTGGATATTAAAATACAAAAATACTCTCTGATAACATAGTTTATTTGAGTTAACTAGTAAATACAATGAAACATAGTTTAATGAGTAATATTATACTATTGGTCTATACAAACTCTTCAACATGTATTGATTTGATAGTCATGTTAAGTAATTGTCACTTTATTTATTTTTATAAGTTTGTTTAGTTAATTCATTTTTTTTATTATTGTTTATCCACATATCATGCAAGCAGTACTCGGAATAAATGTTCAATAATAAATGTGCTATTATTCATTTTAACATTAAAAGAAAATTTTGCAATTTTTTTATTTTTCATACCTTTAGCATTGGCGATTTGATTAAAACTTAAATCCAATCTTTTCAAATTGGTCAAATTTACTAAACCTGCACCAATGAAAAAGAGAAATATAATTTAAAAATCAAATAGGAAATTATAGAAAAAATGAGATAATTATGTATTCTCAAAGATTAATTGAGTCCAACAATTAAAATTACAAGTAATTTGATATAATTTTTTAGAAAACCACTTTAGACTTAAAAGGTCAAGTTATTATAAAAATTTTCAATATTAACATATTTAAATCCATTTATAAATGTGCTATTATTCATTTTAACATTAAAAGAAAATTTTGCAATTTTTTGATTTTTCATACCTCTAGCATTGGCAATTTGATTATCACTTAAATCCAATCTTTTCAAATTGGTCAAATTTACTAAACCTGCACCAATGAAAAAGAGAAATAGAATTTAAAAATCAAATAGGAAATTATAGAAAAAATGAGATAATTATTTATTCTCAAAGATTAATTGAGTCCAACAGTTAAAATTACAAGTAATTTGATATAATTTTTAAGAAAACCACTTTAGACTTAAAAGGTCAAGTTATTATAAAAAATTTCAATATTAACATATTTAAATTAAAGGTTTTAAACTATTTTGGCAATGGATAAGATTATTAAAATATTTCGATCTAAAACTTTGACAAATATTGGTTGTCATTAATGTTACCTAGTGAAGTAAGAGAACCGCCCATTCTATTCCATTGCATATTCAACTCTTCCAAGTTTTTTAGATTTTGTAAACTTGCACCAAGAGACAGTTGGATGAGAAAATAGGACAATGAAGTAATCATGCGAATGATAATATTTTCTTTGCATCTTTCATTTCATTACAACCACCAAAAACAGTAATATTTAGTCTTTATATTTTTAAAAATTACTAAAATTGTAATTAATTACTAAACTAAATCAATTTAGCTGTTTCTTTATACTTTTATTGCCATAATAAATTTCTCAAAATTATTTAAAAAGGACATATAACTAAAAATATTAGTTTTAAAATGTTTATCATCTATAAAACAAATAACCAAATTCAGATTTACGAAGCCATAACTTTCTAGTATTTATTCAAATTCTGACCAATTACAATGAGCCATCAATCTTGAAATGAAAAGGATAAATTTGTATTTTACCTAACCAAGGTAGATCACTGCTTATGATGTTGTGGCTTAGATCCAACGTTTCCAAGGCTGTTAGATTTTCTAATCCTATACCAATAAGAAAAATATTAGACTTTATAAATTAGAAAATTAATTCAGAAAATTATAAGATTAACTCTATGTTCTAAAGGAATGAATATGCGGAAAATCATCAACATATCTATCTAAAACAATATATCAAAGAAATAGAATTAGGAAATTAATAATATAAATATATTAATTTCACAATCTTTAAAAGGTAAAAAGATAACTATTTGAATTTTTTTTTTTAAATTATTATTACCCAATAATCCTATCCCAATTGAAAGAATTAGATATTAAAACACAAAAATAGTCTCCAATAACATAGTTTATTTGAGCCAACTAGCAAATACAATGAAACATAGTTTAATGAGTAATACTATACTATTGGTCTATACAAACTCTTCAACATATATTGATTTGATAGACATGTTAAGTAATTGTCACTTTATTTATTTTTATAAGTTTGTTTAGTTAATTCATTTTTTTATCATTGTTTATCCACATATCATGCAATCAGTACTTGGAATAAAGGTTCAATTGTAAATGTGCTATTATTCATTTTAACATTAAAAGAAAATTTTGCAATTTTTTTACTTTTCATACCTTTAGCATTGGCGATTTGATTATGACTTAAATCCAATCTTTTCAAATTGGTCAAATTTACTAAACCTGCACCAATGAAAAAGAGAAATGGAATTTAAAAATCAAATAGGAAATTATAGAAAAAATGAGATAATTATTTATTCTCAAAGATTAATTGAGTCCAACAGTTAAAATTACAAGTAATTTGATATAATTTTTAAGAAAACCACTTTAGACTTAAAAGGTCAAGTTATTATAAAAAATTTCAATATTAACATATTTAAATTAAAGGTTTTAAAGTATTTTGAAATATTTCAATCTAAAACTTTGACAATTATTGGTTGTCATTAATGTTACCTAGGGAATTAAGAGCACCGCTCATTCCATTTTCTATCATTTTCAACTCTTCCAAGTTTTTTAGATTTTGTAAACTTGCATCAAGAGAGAATTGGATGAGAAAATAGGACAATGAAGTAATCATGCGAATAATAATATTTCAATCTTTGTATAGTAGTACCATACTACTAAACTACTTATATAAAATCTTTTAAATAAATTAATTGATATGTTTGTAATGCTATCTATTTAATTTTTAATTTTATGCAAGAGTACTTGTAATTATACTTTCTTTTCAAGTGTGATATTTCTAGCATACCTAATATGTTACATACCTAAACTTGCTAGAGAAGTGTTGATTTGATTATAACTTAGATCCAAGCTTTTCAAGTTTATCAAATTTGCTAAACCTGCACAAATAAAAACAAAACCAAAAAACAAGAGAAGAAATAGAATTTGAAAAGCAGGTAGAAAACACCAAATGATTGTAACTTTGACAAATATTGGTTACCTAGTGAATTAAGAGCTCCACTGAGTCCATTATACCACATATTCAACTCTTCCAAGTTTTTCAAATATTTTAAACCTACATGAAGAAGAGAGAGAGTAAAATATAACTCTTATCACTTATTTGGTGGGCCTTGGGCCAACTACTAAACTATCTATTGATATGTTTGTTATGTGATTGTAATGTCATCTATTTTATTCACTCATTCATTTTTATATATGTACTTGATCTAACTTCTTACTTCCCTAAGTTTTTCAAATATTTTAATAGGTTGAATGACATTTTCTCACCCCAAAGTTTGGCCAATCTACATTTTCCCACCCATTATTAAAATTCTTATGTGAGTTTTAATGGTTAAAAGACATTATTGTCAGTCTAGTCTGCACAAATTTTATTATAAAGTTAATATTACTTACAGACGTAAAACACAAATAAATGGTAATTACATTCATTAACTTGGGAATTAGTCACTTAAACTCCTATCTTCAATTTCTATTAAAAATTATATTTTTTTTATTAAAAATCAGGTTATTAAATAAAAGAAAAGTTAAGTTTTATAAAAATAAAATAAAAAAATATATAAATTAATAAATAACCAGGTTTTAATAATTTAGAAAAAAATCAAATTAAAAAAATATATAAAAAAAAAAAATTTGCCCCAGCCCCTTTTATCCTTCTCCCACACCCCACCGCCACAAAATCCTCCACCCCCAATATTCTTTCATAATTCACACCTGCTGCGCACCTTCCCTCCTCCCCAAAATCTAACAACCCTAGCGCCCCACCTTCATCATCTTTCGAAACCACTACGAACTCTAGCAAAATTTATTTTCTTCTTTCTCTTCATTCTTGTTTTCCCTCTCTCACTATTAGTTTAATGTTTTCATGGATTTGTTCATTTTCAAGGTGAATTTCATGGTTTTTTGGGGCGCACTGGTTGCTTGTGTTAGGTTAATATAATGTTTAGTTTGAAGATTTTTGTTTGTTGTGGTTATGGTTTAAGGGTACATTGATTGCTGGAATCGCACTTGGCTTGGTGCTATTCTAGGCCTGGTGCAAACTGGACGGTGGTGGAGGTTATGGCGACGGCGGTGGGTATGGAAGCTGAAGAGGAAGGGGCAACAGCGAGGGGATTGTCACCAGGGAGGCGGCGGTTGTGTAGGAACGAATGGTGGTGGCGGCAGATCTCTTTAATTGGTAATATATCCTACTCTCTTTTATTATTATTATTAGGATAGTGAAGTAATATTCAATCTTTGTATAGTATTATCATACTACTAAACAGCCTATATAAAATCTTTTAAATAAAAATTATGTGAATGTAATGCCTTCTAATTATAGCATAAAACGCAACTTTTTGCAAATTTTTAAATGCTACATACCTAAACTTGCTAGAGAAGTGTTGATTTGATTCCAACTTAGATCCAACATTTTCAAGTTTGTCAAATTTGCTAAACCTGCACCAAGGAAAAAGAAGAAATATAATTTAAAAATTAAGCAAATAGAATTAAATTACATAAAAATGTAAGATTGACTACATCTCTCAAATATCAATTGAGCACAGATAGTAAAAAATTAAGGTAATATTTAAATATAATTACTGAAGCAATTATAAAAGAGATTTAGAGTTAATTAAAAGCAAGATTTAATACTTTTAAGTTTGTCAAATTTGCAAAACCTATGCCAAACAATAAAAGAGATTTAGAGTTAATTAAAAGCAAGATTGATGGAAAATTTTAAGAAAAGGAAACTGATTTTAAGAAAATATTATCTTTAATTTAAATATTTGGGCACTCTATCATGAACATTTTAGAATTTTATCTATAATCTGAGCATATATTATCTTCCGATTTGTCACTATATATATCAATCATGTTATTATATATAAAAATTGTAAATTATTATATGCCATCAGACTTGAAATTTTAATTACTTGGAAGAGAATTTAGGAAAATGAGCCCAATTCAAATATCATAAATTCATTCAACTATTTAAAAAATATATCTCAAGAAAATGATTAATAATATCTACAAGGAAAATCCTCTAATATCAAGGTGAAGTTTCTATATACCAATATAAATTTGAATTTTTAACTTTGAATAATTAAAATAAAAATAAAAATTGCTTCATGGGAGGTACCTAGACTTGATAGAGATCCATTTATAAAATTCGAACTTAAATCCAAGACTTTCAAGTTTTTCAAATTTGCTAAACCTGCACAAATAATAATAATAAACAAAAAAACATAAATAGAAGTTAGAAAGTCATATACAAGAATCAATAATTGAAAGAGAAAAATTAATCATATTTTCTCAAAGATTTTAGAGCAGTAATAAAAAGATGGTAATAATTTGATATATTGGTTAAAACTTTACATATTCGAGCAGTAATTTTTACCCAAACAAAATTGAACAAATTGTAATGTTATATCATTTATTCTTCTCTTATAAATCTATTAATTCACCATAATTAGAAAATATATATATATTCTCGTATGTTTTTATCACTTAAATTCTTTTTTATAATATTTTATACATCAACTATACAACTTTCCATTGAGAAATATTATTAATTATTAATATATTTAATATAGGAGTATATTAGTAAATATAAATTTAAACGTCATTAGTTTAAAAACACATTATGTATCCAATAATTACTAAGTTTTTTTGAAAAAAAAAAAAAAAAAAGGCCCCTATGTATATACCTGCACCAATAAAAAGAGTTATTTTTTTTTTAAAATAAGAAATAAAAAGATTAAGATTAATTAATAAGAAATTAAAGAATCATACTTAAAACATATATACCTTGTTTGGCCGAGTTGAGACCTTCTCCCATATTATTCGATCCAAGATTTAAAGTGGTAAGTGAAGTTAGGTTATTCAAGTATGGTAAAAGAGTGGCATTGAACCAATTCTCACTAAGATCCAAGATCTTGAGTTGTTTCAAACACCTGACGCCATCATATGCTGTAAAGGTAATTTCAACACATTATTGACTCAATATATTTATTATTTACTCAACATATTTATTTATTATCCAAAGAAAAACAATTAATGCATCAGCATACATATATAGCTCATAATAATCTGCATAGCTTATTTAATCAATTTTTTAGATAAAATTGTTGACCTATAAATAGAAGACAAAATAGAAATTGTTTAACACATCAAAACAATACTTTTACAATTAATTAACAAATTAATAAGCATGTTTTGTAATTTAATTAAGGGTGTCAACAATGACATAAATTTTTTGTATGGCCCATATACTGAATGTAAACTATGAAAAAAGTTTAAAAAATAAATATATATATATATATATATATATTGCTAAACTATTGCAAAAGTAATTTAACTGGAGCATATATTTTAAGCTAACTATTTAAATAATATACATACCTTTATTCTCATGCCAACCTTCAAAGTAATTATCAGATAAATAAAGACTTTTCAACTCTTCAAAAGGATTAAACAAGGATAAATTTAGAGTTGGAAGTCTATCAAAAGAGTCATATGGACTGAATTGCCTTGTATGATTAAGGGAAAGTTTGATGACACGTCCAGTAGTGGCGTTGCATTGAACTTTCTCCCAATCACAACAATTAGACATTTTATCATCAACCCATGAAACAAGAATTTCTTCCGTTTGAGAAACACTAACTGCTTTTATGAAGGACTTTAAATCTAACAGACCAATCCTCTCATTCTCCAAACAACTGTTGAATCCAGATGTTTGAACCAAAACTAATACAACCCAAAATGACAACTTAATTAACACCCTTTCCATTATAACAATTCTCTCTCTCAAAACCTATCAATTTGCTTGTTTACTCTCTTCAAGTTTTTCTTTATTCCCATTTTTGTGTTGATTTATATAGAACTAAATTTGAAATCTCTATCAACTTTTGTGTTTGTAGTCATGACAATCTCAATCAACTAATGGAGTAAATTGAACGGCTAATAATACTATTTAATATGGTCATAGCAATCTCAATCAATTAATGAGTCAATAGTTTTTGTTTGTTTAGTTTACCTCAAACTTGAAAGGTCATTTATTAAGTAATATTAAACAAAAATGATTAATTTTTTTATTTTTCATTTTTAATCAAATTACATAGAAGAACAAAGTTTATTTTTTAATTTTTTTTATTAAGGGGTCAACTTTTTTTTCTTTTTTTTTAAGTCATGACAACATCAATCAAGTGGGGGAATAAATGGGACGGCCAATAATTTTAGTTTTGTTTTTCGTAACTGATTGGCGAAAATATCAATAGAAATTATTAGGCTTTTAAAAATTTTATATAAAAAAAAAAATGATCACTGGTTATGATATGGTAGTAATTATTGATTTAAATTAATTTACTACAAATATATATGCACTCACTCACACACATGCAGGGAATTAATTACTTGACATTAAAACATTAAATTTTTATATCATAAGAAAACTCTGATAATCTTTTAATCCATTATATTTATTTATATATCAATTGATATTTAAAATCACAAATCAATTACTATTTTGGTCTTAACAATCTCAATCAATTGATGGCCCAATCTTTTTTGTTTTTTTAGTTTACCATAAATTTGAAAGCTCAACTAAAGACTTTCTCATTATTCACTCATCAACTTTCATAATTTCAAACAAATAATGGAATAAATTGAATGGCCACCAATTTTTCTTCCTCTGATTTTTAATAAAAGGGAAAAATTTCCTTGACCCCCATGTGTTTCATATAATTATCTAAGCACCTAGGGGTTTTTGAAATAGATTTTTGTTCAACTATTAAAAGACATTTTTACCCTTTAAACTAAAACTAAAAATATAAATATTATCCCAAATCTTTTAAATGTCATCAAATTTTCACAAAATTTATTTTTACCTAAAAAAACACATTAAAAATATTCCCTTTTACCCAATAATCTTAAAATTAAATTAAAATTATTAAATTCAATATCTCCAAAGCAGTAAAATTTGGCCGCCAACGTGGTCACATGTATGAAAATGAAGGGAGAAAGATTAAAAAAAAAAAAAATTATGGTTCTTTTTAGAAGCTAAAGGTCAAATTTACCTTTTTTTTTTTCAAAGAGATATATCAATTATACTTGTCTCAGTCCTAGTTTTGAAAATAGGACCCATCATTTACCCTTTAACGGAATGAGAGCTAGGGTCCTATTTTCAAATCTAGTGGGTGCTTGCTTAATAGTTGAAACACACCAAAAACAAAAAAACAAAAAAAAAAAAGATGTTAATAGTCAAGTCTTGCATAAAAAAAAAAAAAAAAGAGAAAGAATATATTATGGGAATCTATTCAAAGGAAAATATTTTTTGGCAAATTAAATAGAGAAAAATCATAAGTCGTTCAAATCACTTCACGAGTATGATAAAAAGAGATGACTTTAAGTGATCCATTTATCACTCATACAAACTACTGTTTTGTATAATATAAGATCACAAGCATAATTTAACGGTGAATAAATGGTCTAGCTTCATGTTGTTCTGAAGATAATTTCCACTTAACTGTAAAGGTCTTTGTAAAAGTAAATTATTAGGCTTATGTTCTTAATCCATTGATGCAATAAATTCAAGTGCCAACTATTTGTGTTTATTTAGTTTATCTAAAATTTACAAAGTCAGTCAACAACTTTCATATTTTTAGTCATGCCAATCTTAGTTAATTAAATATTGGAATTTAACAATCATTGAAATTTAAATAATTTTTTAAACATAATAATAACTATTGAAATTTTAATAGCTTTATTCAATACAAAAAAAAAAAAAAAAAATTATCTTCAGTGAAATTTGATTTTTTTTAAAGTGATTATTTCAATAATATTAATCACATTAAATAAAAGAAATCAACCTAACATAATGAAACCCATATAAAATACTAATTTTCTAAAAGTAATCTAAATTAAACAAATCAATTAGAAGAGGATTTCTATGGTAATAAGAAATTTTTCCTACATTAAAAACCTAATAATCAAGTTTAGGGAAAAATATTAGCTTTATAATTTTTTTTGCATATAACGAATTCAATTAAATTTGTATAACATGGACCTTATTTATTTGTAATCTATGTATTGCATTTATCTTGTTTTAGAGTTTGATGATTGATTTAGTAATTTAGAAATTATATAAATTGATTAAGCTATAATTACAAATTTAAAAAACCTTGTAGATGTTTTTGAAAATTCCAGGGAGGGCACTGGCCCACCCTAGGCCAGTGTTGGTTGTGTCACTAGAAATTATTGTTTTTTATTTAAATTGAATGGAATCTCAATCAAACAATGGAATAAATTGAATGGCCAACAACTTTTTATCCTTCAATTGGTGACAACACTAGTAGTCAAGTCTTTAAAATATATATATATATATATATATATATATATATATATATATATATATATATATATATATATATATATATATATATATATATATATATATATATTATTAGAGTCTGATTAGAGGAAAATATATCTTGACAAATTAAACAAAGAAATTTCATATCTTGTAAATTTATCATTTAAATTAAAAAAATGTAAATAAAAGAAAAAATGGAACCATACGTCAATACATAGCTTAACCATATATATTTTGAATGGACAAAAGAAGAAATATATTTTCAACCCTACGTAATTGGAGGGTTTCTAAATATTGAAATGTGAATATATAATGACAAATTAAACAAAGAAATATCAAATGTTGTTCAATTCACACTATTAATTGAAAGCTCATTAAGATTTCAAGACTAAATAAAAAATTAGGTTTGACATTTTAATTTTGTAGTTATGGTTAAACAAATATAGAAATCATATATAACCTCAATATATATATATATATATAAACTGGTTGCATCGTCAAATTCAAGTAAATAATGGAATTTGACAACCACCAAATCTTTGTTGTTTAATTTGCGAAAATGTTAGTTTTCATATCTTATACACACACACACACACACACACACACACACACACACACACACACACACACATATATATATATATATAATCTCTTCTTAACCTACGTATTTGAAGGGTTTCCAAATGTTGAAATGTCAACATATATCTCGACAAACTAGATAAAGAAATATCATAAACATCGAGGTGATGGATTCCTTATGGGTCACTCGCAAATTTCCTTCTTTTGGTCACAAAAATCTCAATCAAATAATGGAACAAATTGAATGGCCAAAAACTTTTCAGCCTTTAATTTGTGATAAGATTAGTTGTCGAGTCTTTTGTTTAAAAAAAAAAAAAAAAAAACAAAGACATAATGGTCAAGTCTTTTATTAAGAGACAAAGAAAAAAATGAACCATATGTCAATACATATCTTAACAATATATACCTTGAATGGACAAAAGAAGAAATCTGTTTTCAACCCTACGTAATTGAAGGGTTTCTAAATGTTGAAATGTGAATATATATTGATAAATTAAACAAAGAAAAATCAAATGTCGTTCAATTCACGCTATTAATTTAAAGCTCATTAAGACTTGAAGACTAAATAAAAAATTAGGTTTGAGATTTCAATTTTGTAGTTATGATTAAACAAAAATAGAAATCATATATAAACTGGTTGCATCGTCAAATTCAAGTAAATATACAACAGCTTAATCTTTGTTGTTTAATTTGTAAAAATGTTAGTTTTCATATCTTTTATTTAAAGACAAAGGAGGACAAATATATATATATATATATATATGAAAGAAAAATAAATATTTTCTTAACCTACATGTTTGAAGGGCTTCTAAATGTTGAAATTTCAACATATATCTCGAACTAGATAAAGAAATATCATAAACCTCGAGATGATGGATTCCTTATGGGTCACTCACAAATTTCCTTCTTTTGGTCACAAAAATCTCTATCAAATAATGGAATAAATTGAATGGCCGAAAACCTTTCATCCTTTAATTTGTGATAAGATTAGTTGACAAGTCTTTCATTAAAAAGAAAAGAAAAAAAAGAAAAAAAGACATATATTTCAAATTTGTCGTTTAAATTATGAAAATAATAGTGGTCAAGTCTAACTATCAAGTCTTTTATTAAGAGACAAAGAAAAAAAGGAACCATATGTTAATACATATTTTAACAATATATACCTTGAATTGACAAAAGAAGGAATTTGTTTTCAACCCTACGTGATTGAAGGGTTTTTAAATGTTGAAATGCAAATATTTATTGACAAATTAAACAAAGAAATATCAAATGTCGTTCAATTCACACTATTAATTGAAAGCTCATTAAGATTTCAAGACTAAATAAAAAAATTAAGTTTGAGATTTCAAGACTAAATAAAAAATTAGATTTGAGATTTCAATTTTGTAGTTATGATTAAACAAAAATAGAAATCATATATAACCTTGATATATATAAATTGGTTGCATCGTTAAATTCAAGTAAATAATAAAATTTGACAACCACTAAATCTTTGTTGTTTAACTTGTGAAAATGTTAATTTTCGTGTCTTTTATTTGAAGACAAAGGAGTAGAAAGATATGTCAATATATATATATAATGTATTGACAGAAAAATAAATCTCTTATTAACCTACATATTTGAAGGGCTTTTAAATGTTTTTTAACATATATCTTGACAAACTCGATAAAGACAGATCACAAACTTAGAGGTGATGGATTCCTTATGAATTACTTGCCAATTTCCTTTTTTTTTTTTTTGTCACAAAAATCTCTATCAAATAATGGAATAAATTGAATGGCCAACAATTTTTCATCCTTTAATTTACTATAAGATTAGTCGTCAAGTCTTTCATTAAAAAAAAAAAAGACATATATTACAAATATGTCGTTTAAATTACGAAAATGTTAATAGTCATGTCTTTTATTAAAAGACAAAGAAAAAAGGGAACATGTGTCAATTCATATCTTAATAATATATATCTTGTATGAATAAAAAGAAGGAATTTGTTTTCAACCCTACGTAATTGAAGGGTTTCTAAATGTTGAAATGTGAATATATATGAACAAATTAAACAAAGAAAGATCAAATGTGGTCCACGCCATTAATTGAAAACTCATTAAGACTAAATAAAATAATGAAGTTTGAATTTTCAATTTTGTAGTTATGATTAAACAAAAACGGAAATTATATGTAATTGAATCAAAACACGACTATATACATTAATGTAGGCGAGACGTGTTCCACACTTGGTGGTTAGCCATTTTTTTGAATGAAAGATAATGGAATTTGACAACCACTTAATCTTTGTTGTTTAATTTGTGAAAATATTAGTTTTCTTATCTTTTATTTGAAGACAAAGGAGGAGAAAGATATATATATCTTATTGAAAGAAAAATAAATCTTTTCTTAACCTACGTGTTTGAAAGGGTTTTTAAATGTTGAAATTTCAACATATATCTCGAACTAGATAAAGACAGATAACAAACTTGGAAGTGATGGATTCCTTATGAATTACTTGCCAATTTCCTTTTTTTTTTTTTTTTTCTCACAAAAATCTCTATCAAATAATGGAATAAATTGAATGGCCAACAACTTTTCATCTTTTAATTTATTATAAGATTAGTTGTCAAGTCTTTCATTAAAAGAAAAGGAAAAGGAAAAAAAAAAAAAAGACATTTATTGCAAATTTGTCGTTTAAATTACAAAAATGTTAATAGTCACGTCTTTTATTAAATGACAAAGAAAAAAAGGAACATATGTTAATTCATATCTTAATAATATATATCTTGTATGAATAAAAAGAAGGAATTTGTTTTCAACCCTACGTAATTGAAGGGTTTTTAAATGTTGAAACATGAATATGCCAATGTTTCCAATGTGAAAGCAATGATTTAGTGAACAAATACTAAGGCTTGTTTGTTACACTTTTTAAAAAATGTTATTATGATAAAGTGTTTTAACTTTAGTTCAGTTGAATCAAATCGATTTGGATTTGAATTTGAAAATGTCTTTGATAAAATATTTAAAAATTACATCAGAGTTAAATAAAAAGCCGAATAGTTGTTTAGTACATTTAAAAAAAATATATTTTTAAGACAGAATAATTATTTGATACATTTTCTAAGAATGTTTATTATTTGATTTTGAATTTTTGTTTTTCCAATTTAAATAATATTAAATAGTTTGGTAAATTTTTTATCATTAGATTTTAAAAAAATTCTCCATAATAATTTCAGCTTTGTACTGATACATAATTTAAAAACTAGAAATTGAAAACATTACAATACGGATGCCATAAAGGAGTCATACAACATATCTGAATAAGAAATGATACTCATACTGTATTATAATAATGATTACAATTGAAAATGAAAATGAGTTGATAACTGTATTATAATATTCATATAATATACTAACCGATGCCAATTCAAACGGTCAAGCCTATTAAAACCATTCGCATATCTTCTATGATCCATCCATGAAGACAGCACCATGACCACTGTATTTCATAAACTTCTTCAGCAAAAAAGCCAAAATTGCAGTCGTAAGTCCACCAGCAGTCCACGTGAACAGGCGATCATCAACAGGTTTTTGAGCCCTCATCTCTGCCCTTGGCGGCAGAAGATGATCACTTGAGCCTCAAGCATAAATCTATCTTGATGCTCTAACCCCTGAAGGGCTGGGATTAGCATTGGCAGGAGCCTCTTGTGACGCTCTAGCTACTGTCGGGCTGGGATTAGCATCGGCAGGAACCTTCTGAATTTCTTCAGTAATCCTTTCACCCACAGCAGGATTTGGAAGCCCTTCCTGGGAGGGCATACCCCCAGCATCTTGGGAAATTTCTTCAGCCTCACCCTCCCTGTTGCCAGGGTGTTCTTCAGAGCACTCTAAAGGCCTGAGTTGAGGAACAGGGAGTGCGTTGCTTAACATATATTCATGAATCTGTCATCCAAAACCAAAAGTTAATTAGACCAAAGCATGCATAATGTTAAAAACACACAAGAAAGATTTGGCTAAAACATACCTCATCAATGAGCTTCTGACGTTCAGAAGTCCCAAATCTTTGGGCAGCTTCTCGAGATTTGATAGCCAAAACACACCTCTCTTCTTTCTTATAATCTAGTGGTCCCCATGCACCGTTTGCGTTGGTAGGCATGAATGCAATTAGTGCTACAAGGGCACTACGCACTGCAAAAAGGCAAAAATTAAGAATAAACAGATGTTTGTGCATATGCCAAGTTGAAAAATCATTCAGCATTTTGGCAAATAGACTTTGCAGTATAGGTTCAAGCAAACCAAATTCATTCCAATATGAGGTAGATATCTAACCAATCTGCGAAGCATTGCCAGAACTAAACAAAATTCTATGCAGGCTAACAATGGTCGACAGTCCTGATATATCAAGCTAAATGATTGACTACAAGAGAATGAGCACCACTAATAAAATGAATGCTACATCACAAGCCTTAGAGAAAGTGGTATTTGCTGTGCTACTTTAAATGTAAGATGTATAAGATACAAGAATCACACATATATCTTTACTCAAAATAGTTGCAAAAAGGAAACACTATTGCTTGAACTGCTTTCAATTGTTTATACTGCTTTTCAAAAGATATATACTCAAAGATATAAAACTTAGACAATAGACCCAACTTCATGATATTGTACACAGAATGGATCTTCGAGAAGACCACTCAAAATCATATCCACAAAAAGCCAAGAAGAATAAAATTTACCACTTCATGATGGTTGCCAGTGGTTTGGATGGTGATTTGAAATGCTTAAGCATATCTTAGTCTGGGTTTCACAGCGCCCATTAGGCTGAAAACCAAAAAGCATATAAAAGGCAATTAGCACATAATAACCAGGAGATGAGGAGCAATGCTTTTTAAGAGGGCAATATCCGTACAGTCAACAGCATAAATGATGGAGGCTTAAATGGATATTCAGCTGGCAACTGAATCCGTCCATGATAGATTCCACCTTCAGATTCAGTATCACACAGACCCCTGATGGCGAATTGCCATTCAAATATATTCTCCTGTGAACAAAAACCATAAGCTTAACAACACCAAAACTTGCATAAAGCACAGAAACAACCAAAATTGAAAGGGAAGACTCCCTTTCAAAAGAAAACTTCACTAATCAGATTAGGCATATTTTTAAACATCATTTAACTTCTAAGTGTCACTAATTTTTTGGGTTTTTTTCCTGGATCACATTCAAAAACTTAAGCCAAATGATAATGACCAAATCCTTGAATAAAAATTAATCACTACTCCTTTTCTCTTCTAAGTTAAATAAATCACTCGTAATTAAACAAACTTAAATGAGAAAACTGTAATTTATAAACTTTATCTATCCCATTCAGCTACATTTGTAAATTCAACTCTAGGAAGCCCTAATTGATTTTAACTCATTTACGTTACACTTATGCGACTAATAAATAAATTCTGCATGAAAGACTCCAATTTTTCAATTCAACAATAATAAAAACAAAAACACACTTCCAAAAAAACCAAAATTTATTTAATAAATCTATAAATAATTGAAATAAACAACAAAATTAAGTAATCCATACAAGCCATTGAAATTGAACAACAATAGATCTCTTCGCTAATTATTTTCAAAAACCAGGAAAATTTTAAAAAATTACTGAAAATATATAAAACTTATACGAAATAGTCATACGAACCTCGAGTGGAACGCTGATGAAATCATCCGATGGATTAGATTTCATCTCTTTAACCTCCTGTAAGATTCTCTTCACAGCTGGATTCTTCAAATTGTACTTATCATCCGCCATTGGATTTCGAACTTATTTATGATCGATCAACCACCACCGTCTGATTTGAAGACCAAATTCTTCTCTACAATGAGAGAAAAGGAGAGGAGAGGGGAACTGATTTTTTTTAATCTAGCTGGGAGTCGAGGGAGAGCGATGGGAGAAAAGAAAATATTTTTTAACTTGAATAGGAAAATTAGAAAACAAGTCCAAGCTATTTTCAGTTTTAGGGGTAAAATATTATTTGATAATTAAGAAATACATTTGGAATTGGAGTCTACAGTTATCTTCTTTTTAAGTTTTTTATTTTATTATTTTTACTCAATTTTATGATATTAGATTATGGATAGGCTTTTTTGGCCTTATGGATAGGCTTTGGCCCTGGTTTCGCACTTGAACCATCACAAGTCCCACAACTCCCAAGGCGTGTTACCTCGATCTCTTTTTCAACTCCAAAAACTGCTTCCTTAAAATTTATGACAAGGCTGTAATATTCATCATCTGACAAGACCTTCACAGTACAGAACAACTTCATAAAAATCAAAACAGTTCAGAGAATTAACCCTGGCTCAACCGCAAATAACAAACTAAAATAACCACATGATTGAACTTTCTACCTCATATGCATTGCTTATTTCCTTGAATTTCTGTTCTGCACCGGGTTCTCTGCATAGAAATTAAAAAAACTACGAAAGAGCAACATTAATTAGATGGGTCGAAAATTTATAAAGACGATGTAAGTAGCAAAACAGACTGAGCAAGCTGAGACTACTAGTGTTGTAACCAGGGAAAAAAAAAAAACAGATTAGAGAAATGTAGGGAACTTACTTGTTCACATCCGGGTGATAACTACTAGCAAGCTTCTGATACGCTGAAAAAGGAAAAGTATATAAGAGCAAGTAAATATTAATTGTAGAAAAATAAGAGGCCATTCCAAAGCTGTTGATTAAAGTACAGGAATAAACTTGTAGAAATGATAAATGTGTCTAATTTGAATAAGATTACCACTTAATCAACCCAGTATGTATATAATTCAACAGAACATCTTTTCCAAACTTCAATGAGAGGATTTCTCCAACAAGGCACACAATCATCTTATAAAGTAAAATAGGGCATATGGGAAGGATCAAAGGGCTATTTAGTCCTTGTTTCTCAATATTTTAGAATTGAGTTGTCTTAATTAAATTCAACTTTTATTTCCATGTTTTGTTAGGATTAGAATTATTACATAGTGTTGTGAGTAGGATTTGGTTTCTTAAGCCTATGAATAAAGGCGTCTAACATTGACATGCATGGTTGATGAATAAATAAGATTATTAGTTTCTCCATATAGATCGTTATTCTGCATTTCTCCTCTTTCAAGTTGTTATCCATAATCTATCCTTCTTATTCTCTCTATCTCTTCTATTTCTTTTTTCTGGTTCTGTATCACCAAGTCTCTTCTTATCAATGGCCTAGTTGATTTAGATCTCTTACACTAACCCACAAGTTTAACTAGTGTTTATGCAAGGATGGAGTGGGGTACGGTCTGTGAATAAGGAAACAAATGTTTCTTCTTCATTAATTTTGGATAATTCAAGTTTCCACCTAGCTGGATATATCATCATAGGCCACTGTACCCAGAAGCAAATAAATCTGTTATTTTACATAGATCAAGTACTTAAGGACAGGAGCGAAACAAATCCCACCATAATATTTCCTCCAATCACCCACCCAAAGACCCAGAAAAGAAAAGTCATATTGTAGCACAATAACCTAATGCTCATTTTTTTCAAGTTATGAAATGCTTCCTTTTAAAAGCACAATAAAAGGAAAACAAATTAATGTTAATTCTGCCACAAACACAAAACAAATTCTCTATTACCATGGACTTGAAAGAGCATAAGGATAATGAAAATAAAAGTCTCATCATATACAGAGTTAAAAAAAAAAAAAAACAAACATTGAGAAAATGTGTAATAGAACAATTTGGACAAAATAGAAAAGAAAAGAAAAAGAAAATCTACATACCACTTTTATTTCAGATTTTCTGGCATTTTTTGACACCCCTAGGACAGAACAGTAGTCCTGCATGTGAGACAATATTAGTCATTAGCTATGTAATGGGACAGTTAAACAGCATATCAATTGCATTACAAAGTACATCAAACATGCATCTAAAGACCCACAAAAAGTATAAACTATATAATAAAAAATAGAGATTCCATCATCCCAAAAGAAAGCTAAAGCTTATTCCTATATTCCTTTAAGAAGTTAGTTCAGTCAATTAAGAAGTCCATGTCAGATTAATGAGAATGTTGACTTGGCTTAGTTAGTTACTGTAGCTTTTCTTCTTCAGAAACAATGTGTTGTAGCTTATATAAAATGAATTAAAAAATTACACACAAAGGGGAGAAATTAAAAAAATATACAGCAGATTATAAAATGCTGAGAGGATTTGGCTGCAGCTATTACCCTTTTATAAGACCTTATAAAAAGCATAATTTTGCTTATCACACTTAATAACTGTGTATTCATTGGATATAGATTGACACATAAAGGTTATTTGTGTCTGTTGACAGAGCAGCTTCAGATTTTATAGTGTTGAGCTGTAAAGAAAAAAATCTTTTCCTAAGGTGTCAGTCAAATCAAATGTTGCCAAGTCAGCTCCTAATTAACCTGTGTTTAGTTAGTTAGTTACTAATTAGTTAGAACTTGATTAAGCTTTGCTAATAGCTGTATATAAAGGACACTACTCTGTAACAAACAATATATTCTCATTAATAGAAAATCAGAGAAATTCGGTTTTAATATTTCTCTCAACTTGACGTTATGTCATCAAAAATGGAAAATTTTCCTTCCTTTTCCTCTTTACCAAACACTAACGAAATTGAAAAAAAATGCAAAGAACTTGATTCTGATGAGTTCTTTAGCAAAAGAAAATCAACCTTCCTCTGAAAAATGATTCAAAACTTCTTCCAAGACACTGTAACAAATTTGTGTGGATCCAAGTCTCTTGTCCAAAAAAAGTTCCTAATATGCTTCATGAGATTATTGAGCACAGCCTTTGGCCACATGCAAAATTTAATTTTAAGGCTATAGAGCAACATGGAGTGCATAACGGAATGGACAAGTTGGGTTAAGAGCTTTCCTTTCCATTCAGAAAGCTTTGCCTTTACTCTATCTGCAATTGGCTTGAGGCAGTCTAATTTAGGTTGGCAATAAAATATAGGAACACCTAGATAAGTGAAAGGTAGTTTGCCTTCTTGGAAACCTAGGATGTCGTTTATATATAATACGTTTATATATAATACCCTACCTCTGATTGAATTTATGGTCAAGATAATAAGAGCTCTTAGATATGTTCACCCTCTCGCAGAAGTTTGCTCATACCCATCGGGGAACTTGATCAATTGTCTCAAGAACTTGGAGTCAGCTCGACAGAAGACAAAAATATCATCAGTAAACAAACCGTGGGATAGAGGAGTGTACCCTCCAGGAGAAGAATTGAGTGATTTGTCCCTCTTCTAGAAGTTTTGATAGAACTCTACTGAGAACTTCCTCTGTCAGACAAAAGAGTAATGGAGATTCAGGGTCACCTTTACTAACCCCTTTATTGCAAGTCAGATAAACCTTTGGGAGAGCCATTCACTGAGATTGATAATTTAGCTGCGGGCAACAACACCTTAACCCAATTGATGAAGATTGGATCAAACCCACAGGCTGCTAGAACACAAAGAACAAAATCCCAGCATACAATATTAAAAGCTTTAGTAATGTCAAATTTGAGACCAATGTTGTTGCCTCTGACCTTCTTCCCTACAACCTGAACATTTTTGAAAACCATACCAATACAATAGGAGAAATATAAAGCTTCTTATAAAAATCAACAATATACTCACTAATAATAACCTCATTTAAAACAGTGACTCCATCCATATCTAAGCTGTGCATTTTGGACCTAGCATACGTCACTTTAGCATGGGCATGAAAGAAATGAGTGCATTTGTCACCATCTTTAAGTTAAGAGACCTTATATTTTTAAAATAAGCCAATCAAATCCCACGCCACAACAAAATTTAAACGAAGAGAGAAACAAAAACACAAACTTCAAATTAAAGCATTTCCAAAGTCGAACAACAAACAAAACACAAAAACAAAATAAAGAATCAACAGCAAAAACTAACCAAAGAGATCGAGAAGAAAAGGGGATCAAGTGACTGATGGAAACAACGAACTGAATCTGTTCATTGCCCAACATTGAAAACCCTAACCTATCGGAGTCATCTCCGATCGACCGAACACTGTGTTGGAGTATTGCGAGGAAGCTTTTGAGGCCGAGATTGACGGAATCATCTGAGCGGAGACAGTGCAAGAGATCGAGAGGCGAAAGGCTGTGGTCGAACAGAGATTGGCAGAGGTCTGATAAGTGTTCTACTGCCATATTAGAAAGAGAGAAGAAAAAGAATAGTGTTCATAAGGAGGAGTGAGATGAAGGATTTCGGAGGAATGAACAATTATAACCAAAGGTATACCCGGCGCAACCATAAAAAAGGATTGGAATAGGTAAAGCCGTAAAGGTCAATTTTCATGGGTCCTTAAGAGTGGATCCGTACCCTATATATATTTGTACATATGACCCGTTTTTTCTGGTATACCCGTAATGAAACCTTGTCAACTCAGAATGATGATAACTTAATTAATAAGCTCTCTACAAGTGTGAAACCAAAAATATTTATTGTTGATACGTGATTTTGACATTAACCAAATACACGTGTGAAATATTGAATTGGCCCAGAAGACACACGTGAATGAAAGAGTGACAGCAAAAACAATGGAGAACAGCGTTTAAAGTGATTCGGATGCTAAGGAAGCAAATTCTACGTCCACTGATTTTGTATTAATGATAGTGGTCAGATCACATTCATCGAACTGACTTACAAATGATTATACAAGAGAGAGAATGCTATTTTTTCTTTAGAGAGATTAGCTAATCCCTTAAATGAGAGAGGAGCTCTCAATTTATAGTGGGATGGAGTAAGGTTATGATTACTAAATCTGTGAGTTGGTGGAATTATCCGTGCAAATCCTTCTTTATGTCTCATTGCCCACCTTCTAAAGTGATTTATGCGATTTGGTGCAGTGATTAGACACGTGGAATCACTCTAGCTCGTGGCTGATCTGACGCGCACCCACTGCCTTGACAGAAGCATGCCGCCCTTGTCATTGTGTGACGTGGCTGCCTTTGAATGGCTGTGGACATACCTAAGCTCTGACTTTTCATGCTGATTGGGTCTTGCGTCAACCCTACTTTTTCAGGCATAACAGAAGTCCCCTAGTTTTTAAGGTGCGAGGATCGGACCTTGGAAACTATAATTCATGCCATGACAAGATGCCTTCGAGGAAATTCTTGTGATTCCAACCTGTTTGAAAAGAGGTCGAGACTGCGTTTTTGTGCATGCGACCGATACGGTCTTCGCTTAAGGATGAACGACCTGATTTTAGACCATTCCGGTGCTTTGATTTCGATTTTTCGAAGTTCACGGCTTAATTATTCTTGGAATTCCCCCTTAGACAAGGGATTGGACTGTTTCGGAACTTAATACTCGTCGAGAGTCACGTTGTTTCACGACCAATGGGATAGAATCGAGGAGTCACGTTGCTTCGTGAATGGTCAGATGAAGAGTGCTCTACGTAACGATCTCTTCAAGTGTTACCTGTTGCATTTTCGTAATGAATGCATTTAATGAAACGCCTTCTGCTCTGACAGACGTGTCCTGTGCTCAATTAATGCCAGCCATGCACATTAAATGCATGACATGCCAAAACGATATCCCGTATTAAAGCATTAAATGCAGATTGGGGCGCATTTAATGCTGCAGGAGAATCGTGCCGTCGCTTGGGTTTTTCAACAGAGAATGACGACAATTTGGTTTTATCTTCTTTTTATTATTTTCAACTTTGTAGGTGTACAAAATGTTGGTGTCATCACGTTTTAGTACAGGGTCTAGGGTAACATCAATAATGACAAATAAATCACTAGGAGATCCACCTCTTCTTCCAACATTTTCTTCGCCGCGCACCCTTAAAAGGCTACCAATGTCCACACCAACTGGAACTTTTAGCCTGATCCATTTTGTTCTCCTCACACGTCCATCCCTAGAACATGTGTTGCATAGAGTAAACACTTCCCTAAGAGCTGGTCATTACCTGCTGGAAGACACCTAAAGGAGTCCTTGCTGATGAGACAACTTGCCCTTGCCCACCACAGGTAATACATTTATATGGCTTTGGCCCTGGTTTCTCACCTGAACCATCACAAGTCCTACAACTCTCAAGGCGTGTTACCTCGATCTCTTTTTCAACTCCAAAAACTGCTTCCTTAAAATTTATGACAAGGCTGTAATATTCATCCTCTGACGAGACCTTCACAATACAGAACAACTTCATCATTTGAAAAATCAAAACAGTTCAGAGAATTAACCCTGGCTCAACCACAAATAACAAACTAAAATAACCACATGATTGAACTTTCTACCTCATATGCGTTGCTTATTTCCTTGAATTTCTGTTCTGCACCGGGTTCTCTGCATAGAAATTAAAAAAACTACAAAAGAGCAACATTAATTAGATGGGTCTAAAATTTATAAAGACGATGTAAGTAGCAAAACAGACTGAGCAAGCTGAGACTACTAGTGTTGTAACCAGGAAAAAAAAAACATATTAGAGAAATTAGGGAACTTACGTGTTCACATCCGGGTGATAACTACTAGCAAGCTTATGATAAGCTGAAAAAGGAAAGGTATATAAGAGCAAGTAAATATTAATTGAAGAAAAACAAGAGGTCATTCCAAAGTTGTTGATTAAAGTACAGGAATAAACTTGTAGAAATGATAAATGCGTCTAATTTGAATAAGATTACCACTTAATCAACCCAAGATATAATTCAACGAACATCTTTTCCACTTCAATCAAATGTTTTCAACTACAAAGTCGA
>CM047910.1:29223338-29337058 GCA_026229545.1 Pistacia atlantica
TTGGAGGTCTCCAATTTTTGACGGGATTTCACCAGTTTATTCATTTTTTGACAAATCCAATCTAGACAAATCCAATCTAGTAACCTTTCCAAGAGTATAACCCTTGTAAGACTCAAATCTATTTTTCATTGTAAATTCTACTCGGAAGATTACTTTTGGATTTGATGATCCACCGAAGCCTTCCTCCTTTGTAAATGAAATAGATGAATCATAGTAGTAAACACCTAGTGCATCACTAGCGAAATCCTCAGAAATCTCCAAAGTGAAATCTTCCCAATCAATCTCTTTAACCATAATCAGAGTTTCAAATTAGTAAAGCATGAAAGTATTTATCCATTGAATCTGTTATTTGACATAATTGGTTAGGCATATGGCCTTGTAGGTGATTGCCTGACAAAAGAAGAAAATGAAAAGCTGAACGATCATTATATAGTGTGATAACCTTGGTACTAGATCTTTTGCTGCGAATCATTTAAGAATGGTATTGGTAACTTCTATTCCAACTGATATCGACACTTTAGGACCTTTTGGCACTTACATTCTAATCTTCTTCAGAAAAATATTTTCTTCTGCTACAGATCAAGCTACGATTCCCTTGTCACAATCTAGTTGTAAAGCTTCTATAGCTTCTTCAAAATCTTTTACTGTAGATTTTCTTGCTATGCAGTTGGAAGTGGTAATTCCTATAAAGCAAAAAGAAGTCTCACATGCTGAGCCAAAATCAATATTCCATGATCACCAAGTCTAAGACTTAGGCTCAAGCTTATCTTTCCTCTCTGCTTATTCATGCTGAGCCAAAATCAGTACAAGAAGTGGAAAGCTTCCATGGACTCGGAATATCAAGCTTTACTAAGATATCAAACTTCGGGAGTTACTTATTCACCTAAAATGAACATGGTGGGAAATAAATGGGTGTTCAAAGCTAAGTTGAATGCAGATGGCACTCATCGGAGATACAAAGCAACATTAATGGCCAAAGGTTTTCAACAAACACCACGTTTGGATTATTTTGAGACTTGTTAGAGATTTGTTGACTTTATTATGACTTAGATACAATCTAATTTTAATTCCAATTTTGTTTCCTGAACAAGTATGTATTTCAGTGAGAAGTTATTTATTACTATCATATGAAGAAAAACAAAATTGTATTAATGGTCAGCTTATAATGCTAAGCTATGGAACCTGAGTTTTTAGCTTCCTTTAAATTTCATGGTTGTGTTCTTAATCAAGACACGAATATTGCGAATGTTGAGTATAAAAAAATAGAGTAATATAATTGACTTATTCCTTCTGTTCCCTAAAGATTACTGCAATCTCTATAATATAGCCTTAAATGTTGCTTTACATTCACTTAAGTAAACCTAAGGGCTCGGTCAAACTGATAGTAAATAATATCTAACATTGTTCTTAACATCGTGAATGTGATTAGCTCCATTTATATGCATCGACTTTGCTTATCCATGGCATAAAGTGAATTTTGATTTTAGGGAAGTTCAAGCCCCCTTAATTGGTATTATACGTATGCCTATATGAAAGGTTTTTTCTATTTCAAGAAAAATGAGAATAGAGAAGAAGAACACGCAACAGTGAAATGGGTGACAAACCGTTAATCTCAATTAACACACCTAACTGTTTTTATACAGCAGCAACAATCTAAAATGCACCGTATTGGTAAACAACATGACAAATTACAAAACTAACCCTCACATCTGTTCTAACAAAATTTTCAAGTCTTAGTCTAATATCCCCACTTAAGCTCAACTTGGTCTAATATCCTCTGTTAAACTAAACCTTCTTTATGTTCCTTAGTTCAATACCACCTGAAAAACCAAACTCGATTCCACGGTAGCTTTGAGCTCTATTCATTTTTTACACCACCTTCTTCAGTTTGCAGAACTAACTTTAATCTATAAATCACCTTACTGTGAGTAGCAGTAAGCAAACCACCATCTGCACAGCATTTTAGCCTCATGGCCAAGACACCATTAGCAGCAGCAAATAGCATATGAAGCAATAACATTCACCAATTTCCATCATGGCCAAGACACCATTAGCAGTAGCAAATAGCATATGAAGCAATAATATTCACCAACTTCCACACAAGATCAGTACCAGTGGTAAGAAAAGCATCACCACAATATTCATCACCTTATCACACCATGTTGAGCAACATCAAACATATCAATCAATTTAGAGTAGAAAACAGTACCAAATCGGTTCAAGTGAGGAACAGCCCAGATTAGTAACAACACTAACGAGCTGAAACTAGTAAACAGTGATAATTAGCTCAGATCAGTAAACAACACCAAGAAGCTCAGACCAATACTTTGTCAAGTAAAATGGTAGATACATTGACCTTTTCTTGCAACATAGAAATTTTTACTTGCAACAAGCTCTCTAACATAATGTACGTCTATTTCAATATGTTTAGTGCGGGCATGAAAAAGGGGATTGGATGATAAAGCTCCAGCACTCATATTATCACACCATATAAGAGGGACATGTGGAAGATCAATACCAAGCTCTTTAAAAAGATGCTGAATCCATAAAACTTCAGTAGCTGCTTGACTTAATGCCCTATATTCATCTTCAGTAGATGACAGGGAAACTACCTTCTACTTCTTCGAACTCCACTACACCAAATTATCACAAAAAAACATAGCATATCCATTGGTTGATCTGCGATCATTAATGTCACTAGCCCAATCAGCATCAGCATAGGCTTCTAAATGAAGAAACTTATGTTGTTTAAACACCAAGCCATATTGTAAAGTGTCTTTAATTAATATACCGCAAGACTCTCTTACAAGCAGCCCAATGGAGGACAATAGGATTTTGTAAAAATTGACTCAATCTATTGATTATAAAAGCCATATGTGGTCTGGATAACGTCAGTTACTGTAAGCCACCAACAATGCTTCTATATAAAGTTGGTTGATTAGACAAATCGTCAGTTTCTTTCCCAAGTTTTGTACCAATGGCCATAGGAGTAACACATGGATTAGAATCTGCCATTTTTGCTATTTCTAACAAGTCATATGCATACTTTGTTTGAGTAAGAAGGAGGCCTGAATCATTTCTCTTAACTTCAAACCCAAGAAAGTAACTTATTGCACCCATTGTTTTGAGAGCAAATTGGCTATTCAAATCCTTGATTACTTGGTCTATAAGCTGAGAATTATTGCCAATAACTAGAATCTCATCGACATATACTAGTAAATAAACAACTTGAGAATCATTCTTATAGTAAAATAAACTCACATCAGAAGTGGAATTAAGAGTTAGGTAGTTCTTAGTTTATCAAACCAAACTCTTGGAGCTTGTTTGAGTCTATATATGGCTTTACTAAGCTTGCAAACTTGTGGCTCAGCAAAGGATGAAACAAATCCCTCAAGCTCCATCATGAACATTGTTTTAGTCAACTCTCCATTCAAGAATGCGTTGTTAACAATCAAGTTGTTGAATCTCCCAATGATGATGAACTGCCAAAGAGAGCACAATTCTGATAGTGTCAATTTTCACTACTAGAGAGAAGGTATCAAAGTAATCTAAGTCGAGGGTTTGCTGGAACCCCTTAGCCACCAGCCTGGCCTTATATTTTTCTGGCCTTATATTTTTCTAAGGAACCATTTGAGTGTAGTTTAGTTTTATAAACCTATTTACAACCCACTACATGCATGCCTTCTGAATAAGGGACAAGATCCCAAATGTAATTGTTCAAGAGAGCTTGATATTCGCTTCCATAGCATTTTTTCATTCTAGAATGGTTAAGGCCTCCTTAACAGATTTGGGGTCCTTAAGTATAATAGTAGTGGAAAGATAAGCATGAGCGGAGGAGGAAGGAAGACAAGATTTTGTTTTTAACCTTGTAAGCATAGGATGTATGTTGGCAGAAGTGGATTTAGACTATGGTATAGACAAGGGAAGAACGACTTTGAGATGAATATCAAGAGGACTTTGCTCTTGTGGAGAATTAAGAGAAGAAGCACTATTAGTAGTGAAGTAATTTGCAGAATCAGAGGCAGTAGCTGGTGTTGAGAACTAATCTAGTGAGAACTAGTAGGATTGGCTTCTCTAATACAACTAGATGAATGAGCAGAACTAGCTGGAAACTTAGACTGAGCTCTAGGTGTGCTATTGTGCACTTGTGAATCTGTAGTGAGACTGATAGGAACACTAGTCGGCTGAGCTCCAATTGTACTACTAGGCACTTGTGAAGCTATAGGGAAATTGATAAGAGCACTAGCAAGCTGAGCATAAAGACTAGCGAAATTATATAATTCCCCCAAAACCTTTCTATTGTCTTGAGGATTCTCATTCTCAGTTGATTCTGGAACCTTGTTAAATATGAGGTCATTGTTTCATCTTTTTCTTGACGAATATTGCTTAGGTTATTAAGCGGCATTGAAAAATGTCTTCTTGCTTGGAATTGATGTACGTATAGCAAGAAGAATTGTTGCCAAGACTGAATTGAGTTTGCCTTGACCCACTTGTACCACCTCTCGGCATCCCCTACTAACGTGACTGCGAAATAGCGGCACTTTGCCAAATCATAGACTTGATGCAGCTTTATTAGGTCGTTAAAAGAGTCAAGGTGGTATTTGTGATCCCCTTTCCCGTCAAACTTGCTATCTGGCGCCCTGAATCCCTAGGGAGCGGGGCTTCACAAACTTCCTCCGTGAACGAAGAACTCGCTATCTCTTCTGCCACATTGTTCTAGGGGGCTCTTAGGTCGTCAAGCATTTTTTGCACTTGATCTAAATCTTCATTATGAGTACTCTGGTTGTGGGCTCTATTCAGCCTTACCTTGAGCAGGTGAGTTCAGAGATCAATTGCTTGTGAGCCTCCTCTGTCCTGCACATTGATACACGAAGTTGAGTCATGATGGTTGGGTTGGTATGTATTACCCACATTAAAAAATATGGTAGAGATTATTTTATAGCCATAGTGAATATATTTAACTATTTTTATAGTGGAATTCCATAAAAGTTTCAATAAGGGCAAAATGGTCATTTCACATAGAATCACATGTTCAAGTGAAAAGTGAGTATGATAAATATAATGTATTAAGTGTGCTAGCCATGAAATAGAGTGGTAGAAAGGTTATGGATAATACACGTGATGTAATGTCGAGATAAATACGTGTTTGTAAAGAATAGAGATAAATTAAAGAATAACGGTAAAGGCCATATCGGTGAATTACCGGCCAGTTCCGGTCGGTAATTCATCGTTGTGGCAGATTCCGACTACCACCGACCGTGGTTGCCGGAATCTGGCAAGTATGGGTCACAGGGGTATTTTTGTTAATTTTTAAACTTTTTTTAAGGGGGTATTTAATGAAATTAATAACCCTATGGGGTCTAAAAGTAATTAAAAAAATAGGGCAATATTTCTGGAATAATAGGCCAGACATTATTTGGAGAATAAGATTGAGAATATGGGCAGAAATAATAAGCCAAACATGCCCTAAGTTGTGGCATAGATTTTTATAGAAGAAATTAGATTGCCCAAAATGTAGAATTCATTCCCTAGTTGAATTGTGCTATTTTAATATCTCACTAATAGAATTATAGAAAAGTAGAATTTTGAGAGATAATATAATTGTGTACTTGTACATTTTACATAGCATGATAGAATTGAAGAATTATAGAATTATGTAGAAATTATATAATCGCGTACGTACACACGATGCAAAAATAAAGAATAAAATAAAAAATGTTTAAGTTAAGCGTATTATTAGAATAAACTTTGGGCTTTCCAGAAAAGTATAGAAATAAAAGCCTTAGAATTAATAGAATACATACCAAAGTCAGACACGTATTTTGGGATCATGCATAGACAACACATAAATACATGACATAGCATAGCATATATCTCAGAAATTTTAAAATTATTGGAAAATGTCTAGCTAGTTATTTTTCAGATTTATAGAGCATGTTTTCAGAGGACTGTTGCGATGGGAAACCTGTGAGCTTTCACTGCACTAGCTAGTAGCGATAGAGATGCAGAAGCTTCCCATATGCACGTCGCCATCAGTGAGCGGCCTTAGAATAGAAAACAAAATTGTACAGTCCGCTAGAAGTGCATGTGGATGAGGACTGTACCCAGAAAGAATTTCAGCATACGCTCACACGGCCAAGGTTCCAAATCCATGCCTCAGCCTAGTCCAATCAACAAACCAGAGCAGAATACAGAAAGAGAAAAAGAAAGAAAAATAGAATAAGAAATAGAAAAAAAAAATTTCAGAAAGAATTAGAATTTTTTTTTTTTTTTCAGAAAGAATACAAACATGATCATTTGCATATGCATCAGACATTTTATGTCTTTGCATCTTATGCATTTATGCATAGACTAAAGAGTTTATTTTATTATTATGTGTCTGACTAGCCAAGAAAAGAAAATAAAAGCCCATGAGAATAAAGAAGAAAAGAAAATAGAAGCCTACGAGAATAGAAAAGAAATTAGAGATATACAAGAAAATGACAAAAATTAGATACATGCTAGAAAAGAATAGAAATTAGAAACATGACAAATGGCAAGGAAACTTAGCGATTTGTTTAGTAGAGAAGGAAATAGAAAGATGTAGTCTAGTAGAGAAGAGAAATAAAATGATAAAGAATAGCACAACACTAGAAAGATTTGAGAAAAAAAAAAATAGAAGACTACTAAGTAGTATGCCTGAGAATAAAGAGAGAAAGCAAGCAAAAATTTAAAAGCAGTACAACGAAAATGGGGACAGCGAAGTAAGAGCATAGTTAGATTTAATTTACTTACTGAGCATTTATAGCTCATCCCGTTGCTTTCTTTATTTTTGCAGGTATTAGACTGTAGTAGTCGGGAGACGTCAAGCTGGCGATAGGATTGCACACACTGTCTCAGTGAAGGAATTAATATGGATTTATGTATGTATTTTTGGTAGTAATAATATTTAGAAAAACATCTTCACGCTTTTCGATTCATTAGAAAATAATTCTTATTATTTTTATATATGTGAGAAATGGTCATTGTGTAAGAGTATTTTATAACTGGATTAAGGATTAAAAAAAAAAAAAATTTAGACGAACACCCCTTTTTAAGCTAGCAATTCTCTAGATTATCTCTATAGGATACTCAGTGAATACTTGCGTAGTGAGAGATTACATTTTTGGTATCAAAGCAAGATTTTAGAGACCTTAAGATGTTTTCTAAAAGAAAGTTAGATCAGAAGCTGGTTAAGGAAAGTGACAGTGTGCCTCTCAAGCCACGATGATGTGCTCCGTAAGCTGACTGCTGTAAGTAATTTTCTTTTTACTTGTGTGGGTTGATTGTTATTGATGATTAATAGTAGTTGTGTTATTTTATCCGATAGTAAGAATCAATAGAGAATGTGGGTGACATGCCTAATCTCGCTAGCGTTTGTACACACAGGTTTAGATGAAGCAGGGGTTGCAGTCTCATATATTTAGTAGCGGGAGAGTAAGCCTCTAAGTTAGCAAGATTAGTTTTGGATCCAATGACTACAAACCCATTGTGAAGTTAACTCTAGAAAGAAAAACTTGAAGGTAAGTGGGCGCAAGGCGTGCATAGTGGTTTAGAGAGAATGGTAGCCTATTAGAGATGTGGTACAGTAAGAGACTCACACTTGAGAATGGTACCATGCAAGCCACTGACATTAGTTATAGATCCGTGGGGTTCTAGAGAACCATGGTTAGTTAACCAATCCAGATAAAGTTTTTAAAGCGGGGAGAGGTAAGTATGAATCTAGTTATATTAAATATCCCCGATTAAAAGGATTATTTTGAGTATAAATTTCCTAGGGAGACATGAAGTAGAGAATGAGTACCATTAGAGAAGAGTGAGATTCAATTTAGATGATTGTGATAAGTTTAGTTTTAGAAAGGGCTATCAATTAGTCTCTGTTTTAAAACCCGGACCGGTCGGTTCGACCGGGAGCTGGCCTTTACTCCTGTCCGGGTTAACATAAAAACCGGGAATGTCATTAAACCTGCTTTGGACTTGAAATGGACCGGCAAAATAATACAAAACCGTCGGTTCGGGGCTTAAAACGGTTCTCTATTTTTGGGTATCTGGTCCTAAAAAATTCATATTCCTAACTCCTAAACCAATTTGCAGCACCGTTTCATTCTCCATTTCATTTGAATAAAAAAACCAAATTGCATCTTCCATTTTCATCTTCTACTCTTTTTCACTTACTCCAAAATCTACAGTGTACAGAAGAAGAAGTAAGGGGAGGAGAAGGAAGAAGAAAGAGAACAAGAGACAAGAGAAAGAGTAAGGAAGAAGATTAGAAGAAAGAAAAGAGGAGATGAAGAGAAAGAGAAGGAAGAAGAAAGAGAGGAGGAGAGAAAAATTACAGTGGAGAGATGCGAATGTGTTAGAAGAAAGTAGAAAGAAGAAAGAAGAAAGTGACAAGGAGTGATGGGGAGAGAGAGAGAAAAAGGGAGAAAGAAGAAAGTGATTGGGAGTGAGAAAAAAGGGAGAAAGATGGAAGTGATGGGGAGAGAGAAAAAAATAATTAATAATAAAATCTACAAGGTGTATTTGCTTTATTTTAAACTTACAAAGGCTTATAGGTAAATTTTAAGGATGTATTTACTGGTTTTTAAACTTATAACAATTAATGGAATTGTTTAAAGATGTGTCTGCTATATACCGATCAGACTGATCGGTCTAATCGGTTGGACCAGTCAACCCGCGAACCGACCCCTTGACCAAGTCAACGAGTGGTCCGGTTTTTAAAACAATGCAGTTAGTGTGATGATCAATAATATGAGGGCCAAAAAGCAATTGAGAAAAAAAGATGTATGGAGTATTTTTGCCTAGATGGTGCATAGTAGGGTGGTTCCCAATCTAGAGATCAAAGATGTGTTGGTAGTTCGAGAGTTTTCATACATGTTCCTGAATAAGTTATCGAGGTTGGTTCCCAGAGAGAGAGAGAGAGAGTTTAGCAGTAAATTGGCACCTGGGATAGCACCAATTCCTAATGCTCCGTACCGAGTGGCCCCAGTAGAACTCTAGAAATTAAAGGAGTATTTCTAATAATTTTCTAAGCAAGGATTTCCTCTAACCCAACTAGTCTCCTTAGAGTGCACCAATTTTATTTAGTAGAAAAATAAAATAAATAATAATGGATCACTCCAGATGTGTATAATTAATTAATTAGATAATAAATATTAATTTAAATTCAATTTAAGTATTCTTTTATAATGAATATCCACAAAATCTAAATAAATATTTTAATTTTTGATAAATAATTAATTATTTACTTTAATTATTATGCTAATGTAATAAAGTGGTTTTTGTTATGTCATGAAACACAAGGAGATTATGAAACGGATATAGTTAAATCTCGATAAATTAACACTCAATAAATTAATAACTTCGATTAAATAATATTTTTGGTCGGTCCCAACTTGGGACCAATGTGGTAAATTGATAATTTGCTAAATTTATATAATAATACATTTAAAAAAACACATAGATACCACTTGATATATAAATTAATAATCTCCTTATATATTAAAATTATATATATACATGACTAAATTAGGAGACCTTTGAGTTATTCTCTATACCACATTAACTCCTAGCTATAAAATAGGCTAATGATGTTATTTTCAACTGCTATTCTCTATACCACATTAATCATACACAGTATGTACATAAATTAAATTCAATATTTTGGAAAAAGAAAATAAAGAATACTTCCTTAAATTAATAATTTATTAATTTATACTATTAAATAATATATCGATTAATTAATAAATTTTCATAGTTCCAAGGATGTTAATTTATCGAGGTTTAACTGTATATAAGATAACAAAAAATTATCATTTTAAAATATTATATTAAAGATATATAATTAAGAGTTTGTTCAAATTTGTTGGATTTAAATCTTAAGGGTAATTAATATTGAAAAAAAAAAAGGAATAGAGTTTTATTCTAAAAGAAGGGTACATAATGAAATATTTTTCTTGAGTTTTGGGTTATTGGGGTGGATATGGGGCAAGTACAAGGGGAGGGAACCCATCATTCGCATATGTTGCCACCCCAAGGTTCTACTTCTAGCTAGGAAGCCAAAAGTGTTTTTGAGTACAGCCCCACGCAGCTATGCACGTCAATGTTTCTAGGGGTAAATACTCAGACGTCTCTCAGCTATGCGTTTTTTGATGGGCATCAAGGTTGTACGGTAAAAGGTAAGCTTTTAGTTTTGGGTCCTAGATAGATCGTCCAAGAAATTGTTCTTCAATCTTCCTTGCAAATATGTCTAAAATTTGTATGAAACAAGTTGTACTTTTCACACATTAGATTCCCTTTATTTGTACTTGATGATTGGGTTAATTTTTTGCCACCTCAGCACATATATTTCTGTTATTATTGGTCTTTAGTTGGTTAAGGGACTAAGGCTTGGCAAGTAGGAATGGAGAAGTGGTTGCAAACTTGGCACGGATTTTTTTAGAGAATCTGTTTTCACAGAAGTCCACTCTGTATGTAGTGAAGGGTTCTAAGTGGATTACAAGAAAATTATGTTGTTTGTTTTTATTCTTGAGTGAAGGAAATTAAATTTCCTTACAAATTGCTTAGTGGAGATTTTGAGGGTCGGAAGACCACCTGTGACAGTGTAGAAGGAGAGTGATTAGCAAAGGGAAGACCTTTAATAGTTGGAGCAGGATAAGGAAAGGAGAAGAGGAATCGTTAAGGAAGAGTTTCCTTTTGAATAGGCATGAAAACATTATGCAGTTGGTATGATAGCTATAGTTTTTTGGCTCAATTTTATACTGTAATATAAAGTTCTGCAAAGTGAGTAAAGTTTGGCCATTTGGCGCATTCAGTGAAAGGAAGAAGAAAGAAGATAAAAGAAATAGAATGGCATTGTCTTGGACAATACTCCTTTGGCTGTAATACGAAGGAGCTGTCCTTTGGACCAATAATTTTCGGTTAAAGTTAATAGATTTTTACCTGTATAATGGGAATGGAGAAACATTTTTTGACATAATGCAGTCACTTGGGCTGTACTAATAGCAACCCTCATGGAGTATTCTTTGTCTTGTATCCCATTGTCATGAATAAAATGTAATTTTACCTTGAGGCTTAGGAAGCACTTAACTTCCAAAGACATATTTATGGCTATGCCCCCATTCTCTTTCTTAGGCAGATTGCCTTTATGACTGACTGATATGTTTTGCATTTTGCCTTACTGGTGCCAAACTTGAAGACAAACTAGTTCCTTTATTTTGCTAAGGCCAACTTGGGTTGGGTTAAGGCATTTCTAGAGTGATCCTAATTAAGTCAGTTTTGAAAAATTGACGTTAAGCAGACCAAATCTGATAGAAAGACTGGTTTCCTTATGTTCAATTGATTATGTAAGTTTTCAAAAAAAGAATTGAATTCTTATATTAATAATTTGATTTATGCATGTCTATCATGTAAGCATCTCGTGTACATGTCTATTTAATCGAATAAATAAGTCAAAACCTGTCAAAAATTTTCAGAGTAGTATATAAAAAATACTTTTTATACCTTAGGTGACCAAGTACATGAACACTTGTACCTCTGTCGGTGGTTACATGGTTTTTGACATGGGTACATGTTGACAAAGATGAATATTTCTTGTATCCTGCCTCATGTTACCCAACAATGGGACCCCTTAGAGTGATAAATATAGTGATATACTATATTTTGATGGGAATTAAACCAACTGTTTTTGAGAATGATAAATAAGCCAAATTAATCGGGTCATATTTAAGGACAAATTTGCATCACCTCATATCTAACCATGAGATGCTGGATTTGTACAGGCATTTTTTGCATTCTCGTTGTCATGTTCAGGAAATATTATGATTTTTAATTGATGAACTTGACATTGTATCACTGCAGGCAATTATTTGAATGTCCTTGTTTCAGAGAAAAAAGTGGCTAATTATCCCCTAAATCAGATGGCAACAGAGAGCCCTATGAGGATGGTGGAAAGCGGTAAAGCTAGAAACTGGCCCTCTTCCAAAGATTCTACAATGTGTGGTTCCCAATTGAGGAATATGGTAACAGAGGAATTGGGATTGCTTTTGAAGAGGCACAGATTTCATGGAGACCAAGCACCCATGATTCCGAATCGAAGTGGTAGTGCACCACCAAGTTGGGAAGGGTAATTTGCAGCTATTGGAAACAAAACTCTGGTCTGAATTTAGGCTTGGAAAGTTTAAGCGACCTTGGACATTTTGAATCTGAGGAGCAACTGTGTTCTGATCCAGCCTATTTTGCATATTACTGCTCTAACGTGAACTTGAATCCACGACTTCCTCCACCTCTTATTTCACGAGAGAACCGGCGCTTGGTACGCCATATTGGTGTGTCTGGCAATAATTGGAGGTCTACTTCATTAGATGATAATGGCAGTGGAGCCTTGCATCTGTCTTGAAGTTCTCTTTCTATTCATAAGGAGGAACTAGAGGATGATAGGTCTCCCAGACAAGCTTCAGACAACTGGGCAGAGAACAGTCCTGCATTCATGTCAGGACAGAAAACAAGCTGTGGTTGGGCGGCACAAAAGTTTGGTTGATTTGATACAGGTAATTTTTTTGGTAATTATTAAATGCTAGTGAGTTGCCAGGAAAGTTCTGAACCAATTGAGGCTTGATAATTGGTATAAGTGGTGTTTACATAGCAATAGAATGTAAAACAAATTCTCTAGGGCATTTTGTTTGCGAGTTGGAAACAATTTTTAAAGCTTAGACAGCTTTTGGATATCATATGACAAGGTACATCGAAAAAAAGTTTATTTATAGATTTTAAAGTAGTTCTTAAGACTGTAGCCTAAAACTTTTGAAAACTCCCAAAGACACTTTCTTAAGATTTCTCAATATTTTGTTTTCATAAACAGAAAATGTATTGGGATTTCATACAAAATGTTTCCTTAGTTTCTGATAGGACCTGACCTGCAAATCAGACATTACTACCAACAAACAATCCACACTCACATGCTAAAATCACAGTTCAATGAGAGGACCCTGTTATATTAATCTCAACAGAACAATACAGCCCTATATATATGGCTAATAGTCATTTCCTAGCAATATTCAACAACAAACAACTCAGAAAAATAGTGCAAGTACACCAGAAAATGATAAGCAACAGACTGACTTCGAGGGTCAGCCACCTCCCCAAATACTGACTTGGAGGGTCAGCAGCCTCCCTTCCAATTTACTTCCTAATTCCTAATACCTTCCCATTTTCTCTCCTCCTCTTTTTATTCTGTCCTGTCACCTGTCTGTTCTAACCGAATTCCACCCACATCCCATCATATCATGCCATCTGTTCCACAAATATTCCCTCATAACAAATCCCAACTTCCTAATATTCCCCTACTTCCTACCACTACCCTTCCTGTGGTACGCCAGCTTTGTTGGATGCTCATCAGTTTCTTAATCATGTCAGTCTGAATAAACGACCATCATGCTTGCTCATACTCTTGAATCTTCTTGGGCATTTTCACTTTTGTTGTGGCCTGGGATTTGGATGTTTTGTACCATAAACAATTGGAATCTTCTTTATATTTTGCAATATTGATTTTTTTTTTTTTTTCATTTGCCATCAACTTGGGTAACTTTATGGAATGAAGGTGGCTCATACCAGTGTTGAGTTGTGTGACATTTTATCCTTTTAGGCTCTGCTCTCCATTAGGCTAAAATCTTGAGTTGACAAAATAATGTTGTCTTTTTTATTTGTGTTGTTGATTTTTTGCTTCATTTTTTGGTGTGTTTGTATGAAGATTTCCCTTGTACACCTTCTCCTGTATATAATCAGTCTCGCTCCTCAAGCCATGCAATGACAGATGAATCAACTGATCACGATGTCCATGCAGTTACTTTGGATGTTTCTGCTATTAACCTTTCAGAAGTACCAGGATCAAGTGGCTCTGCTGATGTTTGGGTGGATAAATCTGCCTTAGATTCACATGATACTGCATTAATATCCAAAAATGATTCTATAGCTATGTCTTTTTCTAGTTTAACAGCTCCTGATGGAGCAGGGTCTTCTCAGAACTGACAAATTGATGATACCAACACTAAAACTGCTGGATTGGGGATGATGTGTCAGTTATTGTTGCCCCTCAAGCAGAGAGAATTAGGAAGAAACAATAAGAGCAGCAGTATCATGGGAGAATTATGCTGCAAAAGTATCCGTCGGCACAACAAGGAACCCCATATCAGGTTCAGGGTCAAACAGCATCACCAGGAATGAATCATATCCAAAGTGGCATGGAAAAACACTCCAATGGACATGCTAAGTTCTCTTCTATCGAGGTGCAACTATCAATGCAATCCCCTGTTCTAACTACTCCCTTGTATGCAACAGCGGGAACCTATATGCCATCAGGTAATCCATTTTACCCAAATTTTCAGCCATCTGCTGTGTATGCTCTGCACTACAATGCAGGTGGATATGCTCTGAATTCTGCATTTCTCCCAGCATTTGTTGCTGGATACCCTCCCCATGGTCCTGTTCCTATGCCATTTGATTCTACTAAAGGTCCAAGCATTAATATTCAAACTACTGGCATTTCAACAGCAGAAAACATACCACGTATGGGTGATTTGCAACATCAGAAGTTCTATGGACACCATGTAATGATGCTGCAACCTTCTTTTGTGAATCCTCTTCAAACGCAATACTTTCAACACCCTTTTGGGGATGCATACGGTGCTTCAGTTCAGTATGTTAGGTTGCCCTCAAGTAATGGTACTGGGGCTCAGGTTGATTCTTCTATACTGAAAGAGCCACCTTCTGCTGCTTATTTGGGTGATCAGAAACTTCTGTCTCCACCAAATGGGAGTCTGGGTATTCCAAATCCTTGAAAACTGGGAATTGCATTGGTGGTAATTATGGGGGTCCTCTAGGCATGGGTGTCATGGCACAATTTCCAGTATCGCCTATTTCTAGTCCACTGTTGCCATCGTTACCAGTTGGTGGAACAAGTCATCCAGGTCGGCGAAATGATTAAGGTATCCTCAGGGTTAACATAGAAATACAGGTGTCTATCCTGGATGGCAAGGGCAAAGAGGAGTAAACATCTTTGATGACCCCAAGAGGCATTCATTTCTTGAAGAGCTGAAATCCAGCAATGCGCAAAAGCTTGAGCTCTCGGACATAGTAGGGCGTATGGTAGAATTCAGGCAGTGTTCTTTACTGAGTTTGTTTTCCTAAAGCCTTACATCATGAGATTGTTGTACTGTCTCCTATATGAAAATCAATTTGCATGCATATCTCACTTCAATGTGGATCAACATGGGAGTCAATTGATTCAGCAGAAGCTGGAGCACTGCAGTTTTGAAGACAAGGTGTCTGTTTTCAAAGAAGTTCTTCCACATGCTTCAAAATTAATGACTAATATTTTTGGGATTATTTTATTCAAAATGTATGCTTTTCAACAATATTTGGTCCTAAATGCATATTATTTTAAGCAAATTATCTTACTGGACTTTTGAACTCTGTAGTTAGTATGCTATTGATTATTTCTTGTTGAATTCTGATTGATTACAGTTTTTTGAGCATGGAAGTCCTGAGCAGAGGAAGGAGCTTGCAGAGAAACTTGTTGGCCAGATGTTGCCTTTAAGTTTGCAGATGTATGGCTGCCGTGTGATACAGTTATCTTGAATATATCTTTTTAAATTTAGTGGTACATTGGCTTCTTCTAGAGCATTTGTTTTGTGGTTATTGTGAGCCTTCAAGTGCGAGAGGTTTGAGCTGTTCATGATATTCAGCTGATTGGTGATGGCTTTAAAAGCTTTTAGCCTTCTTTTATAGGCCCCACAGGCCTCATAAATGATTAAAGGGCCTTTAAGGTAATTTAGTCATTTAGAGATGTTTGACTGGAATGTGAGACAATCAACAGATACAGCACCACCCTTTTCAGGAGTAGATTGGGCAATCTGAGAAAGCATAGTAAATTCCAAAGGGAAGGCTCTCAGTGCGGAAGAAAGATACCAAATTAAATAAGAACTTTTGCAGGGAATATTGTGGGGGAAGGGGGCAGAACTGGACTCTCTCTTTGAAGGAAGATCTGTCTTGTATATAAAGAAGAGGGATCCTTAAGGTAGTGACAGCATAGTGAGGGCTATACTCCTCATTGTGGATTCATTATAACTTATTTATCTGATTTTGTCTTCTATGGTTATGTCCAAAGTCGAAAACTATTCATTGCCACACCTGATTTTGTGAGACAGTGAAGCTTGCTTTTTTTTCCTTCCCCTGAATTGCTTGAGTCTTTCTTTCCCTCACAGTGCTATACTTAGTCCATTGATTTTGATCAAATCTTTAATTCATCCCATTTGTTTAAATTGACTTTTGATTTTTCAATAAGTGGGGGAACCATTGAACCATTTGGATGTTATATGCTTTTATAGCAACAGGTTGTTGCATTATAGATGTTGTAGGGTAGGCAACTTGTCTAGAATTTTGTGTGTTAGATGTAATAAAACTCTCTGAGTTTTCATCATAGCTTTGTATGTATATTCTTGCTTTTAGTTAATCTTGTTATTCCTTTTATATTACATATTATCTTATGACCTTTTCCTTTTCTTGGTGTTTTTATCTATGTGGGTGGGTGGGGGTTCTTTTCAGTTCTAAGGGCGTGTGAATTTATTTTTCTTAAAACAATGCATCAATTTTTGCTTGAATGAGTTCCAAGTATAACCATATATTCTTCAGTTTGAAATTTTAATAACTTTTTTTTTTTTTTTTTTTTTTTTTAATCTAGGCCCTTGAAGTCATTGAGCTTGATCCAAAAACATAATTAGTCCTTGAGCTTGATGGGCATGTGATGAGATGTGTACGTGATAGAATGGGAATCATGTGATACAGAAGTGTACAGAAAGTGTTCCTACAGAAAAAATTGGATTTATTATTTCTTCTTTTCAAGGTCAAGTTGCCATGCTTTCTACACATCCGTATGGTTGTCTTGTTTTTCAGGTAATAGAACACAATTTCTTGGCTGTGCAGACTTCTTTTATTTATTTATTTGAATCCCATTTTGTTTGTTGAAACTATTATTTATCTTTCTTTTCAATAGAGTTTTGGAGCATTGTTCAGATGAACAACAAGGTCAATGTGTAGTGGATGGAACTTTGGAATCTGCTTATGTTCTTGCCCAGGAGCAGTATGGGAACTATGTTACCCAGGTAGGTATTGTGTGCTTTGTGCTGTTTACTTAATTCTTTAATTGTTATTGGATAGCATCAACTGTCTATTAAGTGCTTAGAAACAAGTCAATTTCTCATAAAATGGTCTGTTTTTGCTTCTTTATTCCAACCACAAATAGTTTATTGTTGTATATGCCTCAAACTGACTTCTTTGAACTAGTTGATCACCAATCTTATTTGCCTTGATTAGACTTGTATTTGTCTTTAGCTTTTACCACTGAGTTCATATACTTTGTTAAATAGTTTAGCATTGTTAGTCTTCATTCACCAATGGTCTTATGATCTCACCAGTTGGTGATATAGATGATTCTTCAGTATTTATTTGGTAGTTATCTGTCAAGATGGTTTGCATAACTAATTTGTACTAGACAGATTAATTGATGGGCTAACAGCATCATACAAATCTAATTTTAATACTGACTTTGTTTCCCGCACAAGTTCATATGAGGACTTGCATGTGGAGTGTCTTTTTCAGGCAATTTTTGGTGGAGCAAACATATGGTGACAAATTTGCTCTAGAATCGAGAATTTTTTGGACTTTTCTACTCACCATGATGTATGTATTTTCCATTTTTTTTTTTTATGAATTATGGATTTATTGATTCTTGGATTTTTGAGTTTTACTTTGTTGCATTTTTTTTTTTTCTTCTCTGATGTTGGATTGAGAATTTCATGCCCTTGCAAAAAGAGTTTTTATTCCTACTTCCATATCTGATATTATTTTGTTTCCTAGTGACAGAGATGAAGGGAAAGGGTTTCTCTTCTTGTGAACTAAGGCTAAAGCACCCTCTAGAAAGTCTGCCTGTGGTCATCCCCCTTTTACTTTAGTATATGTAGTCCTTGACCTATGAATAGTATGAATTCTGATGTTACATTTATTAGCTTGCTTTGTGAATTAGGTGTGTGTTTGCAATAATATTCTTCCGTCTTTAGTGCTTTATGAGGTTTCTGTTTTTTAGTTGGTCAAAGTCATTGTTTGTCTGAGTTTTTTACTGCCTAAAATTACCCACCTTTTCTGTTTTGTTTGTAAGATAGTTCTGATCTCTCTGATGGTTTCATCAACTTCAATATGAATTGGTTATACTGCTCGTAGCATGTTCTGGAGAGGGTAAATCCAATGAAAGAGGCCAAATTATCAGCAAGGTGGCTGGAAAAATTGTACAGTTGAGTCAGCATAAATATGCATCAAATGTTGTTGAGAAGTGTTTGGAGTATGGTGATGCTGCTGAGCGGGAGCTATTGATTGAGGAGATTATTGGGCAATATGAAGAAAATGACAATTTATTGGTGAGACAAATTTAAATCGTAATTTACAAATTCTACTATTATCATTTCTACGTCATTAGCCTTTTTTGAGGATATGTCTTTTTTTCTCTTTGCTGACTCTTGAGTTCTTGAATTTCCATGTATCAGATAATGATGAAGGACCAATTTTCTATGTGGTAAAGAAGATTCTTGAAAAATGTAATGATATACAACGGGCAGCATTGATCAATCGGATAAAGGTTCATTGTCAGGCTCTGAAGAAATACACTTATGGGAAGCACATAGTTGCTCGGTTTGAACAGCTTTATGGTGAAGGTACATAAATCTCCTATTGGTGCTTGTTTGCTTGGGAATGTTTGTTTGCTCATGTAAGCACACTATGCATGGCTAAATGAAAGAAGCAAAAGTCTCTGGGCGGGACAAAATATTTGCATTTAGATAAATCATTTTGGAGGAAATGTGAGCTTTCAAAGCAATGGCCTTAGTCTTCGTCAATTCATCAACTTTTTTTTTTTTTTTCCTTCAACTTCCTTAATCAGCACACTTCTATCATACATTCTTTTATCAAAATTTCAATCTAAAATTCACTACAGCCATTAATTAATACTGTTGTTGACAATCATCGGCACATTGCCATTTCTATGATATCACCAGGGTCACATGCATTTGATATCATTATGTATATATAACATCAAATGTAGACACTGTACGCTTTATCGTGGACATTTACAGAAGGTCCATGCCTACCAGTGTGGATTTGTGTATACAATTTTATTACTTCATATTTGATCCTCTGTGGCATGATGATTATTCTAGCGTCAACTAGAGTATTTTGTCCATTCATGAATTTATATGACAAATTTTTTTATTAAACCTCACTAAGACATTTGGTTACACTGCTGACCATCCTAGGTACAAAATTATCAAAAACCTCCTCGTAGGAGAGGTGTGTATTTAAGTAGGACGCCATAATTAGCCAAGCTTCAAGTTGAATGAAATTTATCCTTTAAGATAATGTTTCTTTGGGGGTGCCACACTGTTGTCATTGCTTGCATTTGGTGCACTAAATAAGAAAGTGCATGGCATGTTCGATTTTATGGATGCATGTATAAGATATTTTGTTATCTGACTGTAATACTTGCCAGTTTGATAAAGCTAATTATTATGTAATATATAAAATATGGTGATTGCTTGGAGTTACTTTTTCTATTTTCATATTTGAAGAGAGGGGCTTTCTTAGAGTGTCATATACCAATTTACTACTTAAAAGTTGGGCATTTATATTAATAGCATTTGAAGTTTATTTTCAAATTCCAATATTTCTTTAATGGAGTTTGGTTTTTAATAAAAGATTCTTTTATTAATTTATATATGCTATATTATTTCACAACTTCTAGATTAAGAGTGGACCCGTACCCTATATATATTTGTACGAGTAATGCTACAGTTACTGAAGGGTGTGCACTAAGTTTGTGCATCGAATGACGTAACGAAATCTTAACAGTTGATTCATTATAAGTTAATATCAATCAATGATCAAGATTTTGTCACGTCATTCGGTGTGTAACTTTCAATAACTCTATCATTTTCCATATTTGTACATATGACCCGTTTTTTCCGATATACCCGTAATGAAATCTTGTCAACTCAGAATGATGATAACTTAATTAATAAGCTCTCTACAAGTGTGAAACCAAAAATTTTTATCTTTTTTACATAATACTGATTTATACATAATTTTAGATGAATGTTAATAGTATGTAAATATTTTATCAATTGAGTAAGAATGATACAAATTTTTAAATATGTATATAAATTAAATTTTTAAAAGTCTTGTAATAAGAAAACTTTGACATTTGTATTAATAAATGAATTAAGTTTTAAAAAAAAAATTAAAATTATTATTTTAATAAATGAATTGAAATGCCTAAGAATTAAGAAATAGACAAAACATAAATAGATGTTGTTGGACTTAATTATTGATAAGGGTAAAAATGTTACTTAAGAATTATATAAATTTTTAATGATATTTTTTTATTTCTTAAATTTTTTTATTTTATAATAATTTGAGTTCCTTTTTAATTTTTAAGTATTTTTTTAATATTAGTTTATAACTATTTATATCTTTTAAATTTTTTCTTTAAAATTAATGGCAACTAATGGTTTTTGCCATTTTCTGTGTATGTAGAAACTTTTATCCTTTTTTTTTTTTTTCAGAAAAAAAACTCCTAAATAATAATATCCATTTATTACATTTTTCAATAGTGAATAAAATAATAAGTAAAAGAGTTCATAAGAGTTGATATCCGCTTGTAGTACTAACTAAATTTAAAAGGAGTAAAAATAAGAGTTATTATTTAATTTCGCCAAAATTTGGGGGAATTATACACAAGTGACCAACTCTACTAACCTTATGCACTTTCCAATTTTACCCTAATAAAAAACCTAATATTTCTTTATTTTTCTCTCTTTTTCAAATTTTTTTTTTTCCTTTGAAACTGTTTCGGATTTTAAAAATTCAATCACTGATTGAACAGTGAAACTATCTCGTATAAATATTTCTTTCATATTATAAGAGATAAGTTATGGGTGATATCAACAGATGATATAATTTATAAAATAAAAATAATAAATTAGTTGAATAAAAATATAATGTCTAAGGATAATAATGTGGATTAAGTTTAAGAAAAATAATATCTATAAAACAAAAAGAAAAAAGAATAAATTATAATAAAACTATTAAATTTAATGATATAACTTATCCACATACTAAACTGTATCAAAAGCATAATTTTGCTAATAGTTGTATATATAAAGGACACTACTCTGTAACAAACATATCTTCTCATTAATGGCAAATCAGAGAAATTCAGTTTTAACATTTCTCTCAACTCGACATATGTCATCAAAAATGGAAAACTTTCCTTCATTTTCCTCTTCACCAAACACTAATGAAATTTAAATAAATGCAAAGAACTCGAATCTGATGAGTTCTTTAGCAAAAGCAAATCAACCTTCCTCTGAAAAATCTCTTGATTACAAGGATTTTGTTCTACATTTCTCGACTCCAGTTCAGATCACTCTCAACCAAATGTTGTCAAGCTTCAGAAATCAAATCACAATTTCTGGAAATCACTGGTGTTATCTGGATCTAGAACTCATGGTTTGGAACCCTATCTTACTGGAGTTAAAGCTTGTCCTGCACTATTTGTTGAGGTAAAATCTGAAAACACGAATGAGGTAACACTTCAAGAAAACCCTAAGTTTGTGATTTGGTAGAAAATAGACCAAATTCTTATTGATTGGCTTCTTTCTTCAATTGCAGAAGTTATGTTTGGTTATGTTGTTAGATTCATTATTGTTGCTGAAATTTGCTTAACTCTAGAAAATAGCATTTTCACTAAATCAATATCTCGAATTTTACATCTGAGGAATATGCTACATAGTACCAACAAGGGAACACTTAGGGTTGGCGATTATATTCATAAAATGAAAGAAGTGGTTGGTTTCTTATCAGCATCAGGACATATTGTTACCATAGAAGAGCTAATTTTGTATATCTTGGAAGGACTAGGGTCTGAATTCGATCCAGCTATTGTGAACTTGCAATCAAGGATTGTTTTAGTCTCTCTTCATTAAACACAACTTGTTCTGGAAAGTTATGAGGTTAAGATAGACAAAGCTCAAACTATTAGAGTTGTTGATCTCCATGCAGGAAACATACCTGTTAGGTTGTTACTAATATAGCTACTGGTTCACTATATAATTACATACCTCTTCAAACCCAAGTAACCTCTTATGGTGAAGCTTCTGCTGTCCATAATTCATCTAATGCTAGAGGAGGTTTTATCCTTGGAAATAGAGTAAGAGGTAGAGGAAGGTCTAATGGCCAAGGCAAACCAATTTGTCAACTATGTAACAAAGCTGGGCATTCTGCCTTGCAATGTTATCACAGATTCAATATTAATTTTGAAGGTCCTCCTCTTTCAAAAGAAGCTAGTTTCTCTTCTGTAACTACTGGCTTTGTTCCTAGACCTGGTACTGGTTTTACTGGTTCTACTCCACAATCAACAACCTCAACAAATTTCACAGGATATGTTCAGACTGAATTTCCCACTAATAACAATACATCTGCTGGTCCTACCTATGCATAACTATTTTATAATAGCCTCAAAATTTGTCCAAATTTCTGAAATTCTTGAAAGATGCTTTGTAGCAATAGGTTGTTGCATTATAGATTTTGTAGGGTAGGCAATTTGTCCAAATTTCTGAAATTCTTGAAAGATGCTTTGTAGCAATAGGTTGTTGCATTATAGATTTTGTAGGGTAGGCAATTTGTCCAGAATTTTGTGTTAGATGTAATAAAGCTATCTGAGTTTTCATCATAGCTTTGTATGTATATTCATGCTCTTAGTTAATCTTGTTAACCTTGCGAATTTATTTTTCTCATAAAGAATGCATCAATTTTTGCTTGAATGAGTTCCAAGTATAACCGTATATTCTTCAATTTGAAATTTTAATATCATTTTCTTGAATCTTGAATTATTTTATTTATTTATTTTTATCTAGGGCCTTGAAGTCATTGAGCTTGATCAGAAAACAGAATTAGTCCTTGAGCTTGATGGGCATGTCATGAGATGTGTCCATGACCAGAATGGGAATCATTTGGTACAGAAGTGTATAAAATGTGTACCCACAGAAAAAATTGGATTTATTATTTCTGCTTTTCGAGGACAAGTTGCCACGCTTTCTACACACCCATATGGTTGTTGTGTTATTCAGGTAATAGAACTCAATTTTTTGGTTGTGAAGACTTCTTTTATTTATTTATTTGAGATCCCATTTTGTTTGTTGAAACTAATATCTATTAATCTTTTTATTTATTTATTTTTCTTTTCAACAGAGAGTTTTGGAGCATTGTTCAGATGAACAACAAGGTCAACGTATAGTGGATGAAATTTTGGAATCTGCTTATGTTCTTGCTCAGGGCCAGAATGGGAACTATGTTACCCAGGTAGGTATTGTGTGCTTTGTGCTGTTTACTTGATTCTTTGATTGTTGTTGGGTAGAACAACTGTCTATTAAGTGCCTAGAAACGAGTCAATTTCTCATAAAATGTTGTGTTTTTGCTTCTATATTCCAATGACAAATAGTTTATTGTTGTATATGCCTCAAACTGACTCCTTTGAACTAGTTGATTACCAAGCTTACTTGTCTTGATTAGACTTGTAGTTCTCTTTAGCTTTTAGCACCGAGTTCATAGACTTTTTTAAATAGTTTAGGCATTGTTGGCCTTCATTCACCAATGGTCTTATGATCTCACCGGTTTGTGATATAATTTCCTGAACATGTATTTCAGTGAGAAGTAATTTATTACTCTTCTGCTGCCTCATATGAAGAGAAACAAAATTGTATCAATGTTCAGCTTATAATGCTATTGTATAATATGCTATTTTTCGTACCCAAATTCACCCATATAAAGGGACATACCCTCAAACGTAGAGGCATATTTTTACTAATAACATAAGTAGACTGATTTTCTCTCAACTTTCCTTTTTATTTTCTTACTTGCCAAACATCTCTTACAATCCTTTCTTTAGCTTGTATCTCTGATGATGGCTTAATCACCTTCAGAAATGGTAGATTAATCTATCGGATGACAGCTAGAATAACAAATTTTCACCAAGATTAAAAAAGTAATTAAAATAATAATTTACAAGCTATCTTTTTATTTGAATATTAATAGAACAATTGGTCCTTCTTTATTGTTAAATCAGGCATCTTTCATTGCATTGAATTATAACATGAATCCTTTAAATCGTTGCACAATCTTCATAACAGTAAGTGAAAAAAAAAATAAAAAACATTATTTTTTAATAGAAAGCAACAAGCTAAATCAGCATGTATACGCTCCTTATTTATGACAAAACAGTATATATAAAGTCGTTAAAATATAAACCAAATTCAAGGAAACAACTTGAACTGAAGGAATTATGGAAATTGACCACACCACATGGAAACATGAAACTCCAGTAAGTGAAAACCAAATACAACAGAACAAAATGTCACAATAGGCAATGGTAAAAACATTAGTCCAGTTGCTCTATTGTGGCCTAGCATGATACATATTTTGAAAGCCAATAAAAACACAAATCAATGCATTCACCAATAAAATAAAACCATAGCATACGCCAATGTGAGTTGATCCAAAGAATCACCAATAACCCCAGTATGATAGTGACATATGATCCAAAAAAACTCCAATAAAATGCCACCATGTCAACTGCAGATTCTTCTCCTTCTTCTCCATTGGATGGTAACAAGGGTAGAGATGGCGTACTGGTGCAGCTCTTATTAACTAGTGTAACGCAAAGACCAGAATTACCTATATAACTGCTTTCAACAAAGGTAGCAAACTGACCTTCATTAGGAGTTGGCCCAGACAAGTTGTTGTACGACACATTGAAGACAGCTAAATAGTTTAACCCGGTCAATTGTCGAGGAATTTGGCCGCTTAATTTATTATGGGAAAGATCTAAGCTTTCTATACTTTTTAGATTGGAAAAACTCTTTGGTATAGATCTTGACAAGAAATTATTGGACAAATTCATTGCTTTGATTCGTTGAAGGTCTCCGATTTCTGACGGTATATCTCCGCTTAAGTCATTGTTTGACAAATCCATTCCAGTCATAAAGTTAAGAATGCCACCCTTGTAAGAATCGTACCTATTCTTTGTCAAAAAATTCACTTCAAAGCGATGATATAAAGATAAATCATCTTCAAATGAACTCAATGATAAAGTGGAATTGTAGTAATTTGGAGAATAAGACATCAACTCTTCTTGAACAAGTGCCAAATCATCTGTGGACCTATACTCATTATGAATATCACTTTGTCCTGTCCAAAATATCATCCTAATAAAGCATGAAGGTATTGATCCATTAAGTCTATTATGTGAAAGATCTAAGATGCTTAGGTTTCTTAATTGACATAACTGATTAGGTATAGGACCTTGCAAGTGATTGCCTCCCAAAAGAAGAACGCGTAAACTTGAATGCTTATTGATCAAATTAGGAATACTTCCTGAAAATTGGTTGTCCCTCAAATTGAGCATCAATAATTTAGAGCTTCTAAACAATGACTTTGGAATTGGCCCCGTGAAAGCATTCTTCTGAATGAACAACTCTTGGATAAATGAAAAATTAAAAGAAGATGTAATGGGTCCAGTCAACCTATTTTCAGAGACATCTAAAACGGTAAGGGATGACAACTTGCTTAATTTAACAGGAATATTTCCTTCTAAAAGATTTTTTGACATTAGAAGAAACATGAGGTTTGAAAAGTTACCGATCCAATTGGGAACTTGACCTGATACCTTGTTGTTGGAGATATCTAAGACTTCTAAATACGTAGAATTTTGTAATCCTCTTCCAATTTTTCCACTGAAGTTGTTATTGTTCAAATATATGCACTCCAATTGAGGCAAGTTCATATATTGAGGAAATATTTGCCCATGAAAATTGTTGTTTGACAAGTTCAAAAATACCAATGAGAAGCAACCAATGAGAAAATCACCTGGTAACTCTCCTGAAAAATGGTTGTTGGACAAATCCATGACTCCAAGTCCTTTCATTTCACCCATTAATAAAGGAAGACTGCCTTCAAATCTATTATCGGACATGCGCAGAAGCCATAAGGAATTTGAAAAGATCTTACTAATATTCTGAGGGAGGTTGCCACTGAAATTGTTATGAGAAATGTCTAACAACTCAATGGAATCATGTTTGGTGTTTTGCAGCTTAAGAGTTCCTGAGAATGAGTTGTTCACCAAATACATTCCTCTCAAGTTTGTGTTATTTACTAGCAACCAAGATGGAAATGTACCAACCAACTTATTATGAGAGAGATCAAGGAATAATAAGTCATATTGGTAAAGAAGAAAACTAGGGATGGCATGTAAGTTGCAATGAGTTAACTTGAGGGCCTTCAATTGAAATGCAGGGAACCAATTTTCATTTTCCACCTGAAACGTGTTGTTTCTAGATGAGAGTGCAAGTGCCTGAAGCTTTGAATGGTTAGCCCATGAACTTAGTGAATATTTTCCTTCAAAGTTATTTTCTTGGACATCCAAATATTCAAGAGATTTCATGCGAGTAAAAGCAGATGGCAAAGTTCCACTTAATTGATTTGATGCAAGAACAAGAACCTTGAGGTAGGTGAAGTTGGTGAGACATCGAGGGACTTCACCACCAAAATTATTGTGCGTAAGATCTAGTTCAACAAGATCCACTAACTCACATGTTCCTGATGAAAAAGTTGAAGAAATCAGCCCACCGTTACAATTTGTGAATGTGTCTAACAGTTTTATATGCATCATGCAGTAGTTTTATATTAATACTGTGTAAGTTTTACATACCTGAACTTGACAAAGAGCCATTCATTTCATTATAACCGAGGTCTAATGCTTTCAAATTCGTTAAACCTAAACCAATAAAGAGATAAAAAGAATTTGAAAATAAGATAGTTAGAAATTATAGAAAAAGTAAGATCAACATCTTCGCAATTGTCAATTGAGACCAAAAGAGATAAAAACTGAAAATAAATAATCAAACAAATTTGAAACAAGTATGAAATATTTGTAAAAGGTTATAATAATTAAATTTATAGATTGTTTTCTCCTACTCTAATATTATAAATATTTTAATATTCGTACACCAATTATAAAGAGTGTGGAAAGTTCCTTTCAGTTTAACTGTATTTTATGATGTGGCAACAAAAGAGTTGTATCACATCAATATATATAAAAAAATTTACTTATATAATTAATTTCTTCATGCAGTTCCACTCTTTAATTAATTAATTTCTCAATATTACTCTAATTAAATCTATTTAATCTCAAATCTAGTATAACCTTTCTACTTTATATTTTCTTTGCATTCTTTCATTTCATTACAACCACCAAAAACAGTAATATTTAGTCTTTATATTTTAAAAAATTACTAAAATCGTAATTAATTACTAAACTAAATCAATTTAGCTGTTTCTTTATACTTTTATTGCCATAATAAATTTCTCAAAATTATTTAAAAAGGACATATAACTAAAAATATTAGTTTTAAGATGTTTATCATCTATAAAACAAATAACCAAATTCAGATTTACGAAGCCATAACTTTCTAGTATTTATTCAAATTCAGAACAATTACAATGAGCCATTAATCTTGAAATGAAAAGGATAAATTTGTATTTTACCTAACCAAGGTAGATCATTGCTTATGATGTTGTCGTGTAGATCCAACGTTTCCAAGGCTGTTAGATTTTCTAATCCTATACCAATAAGAAAAATATTAGACTTTATAAATTAGAAAATTAATTCAGAAAATTATAAGATTAACTCTATGTTCTAAAGGAATGAATATCCGGAAAATCATTAAGATTAACTCAACATATCTATCTAAAACAATACATCAAAGAAATAGAATTAGGAAATTAATAATATAAATATATTAATTTCACAATCTTTAAAAGGTAAAAAGATAACTATCTGATTTTTTTTTTTTTTTAATATTTTGAGCCAGTTATCTGATTATCATTTAGATACAACACTTTCAACCTTTCCAAATTTGATAAACCTAAGAGAAATGAAAAATTAAATGAGATAGGATATTACAGAAAATAAGGTCGATTATATCTCAAATATCAATTGAGAACACAGGTAAATAACTTGGATATACTTATTTAAATTGGATATTAAAATACAAAAATACTCTCTGATAACATAGTTTATTTGAGCTAACTAGCAAATACAATGAAACATAGTTTAATGAGAATTGATCTATACAAACTCTTCAACATATATTGATTTGATAGACATGTTAAGTAATTGTCACTTTATTTATTTTTATAAGTTTGTTTAGTTAATTCATTTTTTTATTATTGTTTATCCACATATCATGCAAGCAGTACTTGGAATAAAGGTTCAATTATAAATATGCTATTATTCATTTTAGCATTAAAAGAAAATTTTGCAATTTTTTTATTTTTCATACCTCTAGCATTGGCGATTTGATTATGACTTAAATACAATCTTTTCAAATTGGTCAAATTTACTAAACCTGCACCAATGAAAAAGAGAAATAAAATTTAAAAATCAAATAGGAAATTATAGAAAAAATGAGATAATTATTTATTCTCAAAGATTAATTGAGTCCAACAGTTAAAATTACAAGTAATTTGATATAATTTTTCAGAAAACCACTTTAGATTTAAAAGTTCAAGTTATTATAAAAATTTTCAATATTAACATATTTAAATTAAAGGTTTTAAAGTATTTTGGCAGTGGATAAGATTATTAAAATATTTCGATTTAAAACTTTGACAAATATTGGTTGTCATTAATGTTACCTAGCGAAGTAAGAGAACCGCCCATTTCATTCATTTGCATATTCAACTCTTCCAAGTTTTTTAGATTTTGTAAATCTGCACCAAGAGACAGTTGGATGAGAAAATAGGACAATGAAGTAATCATGCGAATGATAATATTTCAATCTTTGTATAGTAGTACCATACTACTAAACTACTTATATAAAACCTTTTAAATAAAGTAATTGATATATTTGTAATGTCATCTATTTAATTTTTAATTTTATGCAATAGTACTTGTAATTATACTTTTTTTCAAGTGTGATATTTATAGTATACCTAATATGTTACATACCTAAACTTGCTAGAGAAGTATTGATTTGATTCCAACTTAGATCCAAGCTTTTCAAGTTTGTCAAATTTGCTAAACCTGCACAAATAAAAACAAAACCAAAAAACAAGAGAAGAAATAGAATTTGAAAAGCAGGTAGAAAACACCAAATAATTGTAACTTTGACAAATATTGGTTACCTAGTGAATTAAGAGCTCCGATGAGTCCATTATCTTTCATATTCAACTCTTCCAAGTTTTTCAAATATTTTAAACCTGCATGAAAAAGAGAGAGAGTAAAATATAACTCTTACCACTTATTTGGTGGGCCTTGGGCCAACTACTAAACTACCTATTGATATGTTTGTTATATGATTGTAATGTTATCTATTTTATTAACTCACTCATTTTTATCTATGCACTTGATCTAACTTCTTACTTCTCTAAGTTTTTCAAATATTTTAATAGGCTGAATGACATTTTCTCACCCGCAAAGTTTGGCGAATCTACATTTTCCCACCCATTATTAAAATTCTTACGTTAGTTTTAATGGTTAAAAGACATTCTTGTCAGTCTAGTCTGCACAAATTTTATTATAAAGTTAATGTTACTTACAGCCTTAAAACACAAATAGATGGTAATTACCTTCATTAACTTGGAAATTAGTCACTTAAACTCCTATCTTCAATTTCTATTAAAAATTATATTTTTATTAAAAATCAGGTTATTAAATAAAAGAAAAGTTAAGTTTTATAAAAATAAAATAAAAAAATTTATAAATTAATAAATAACCAGTTTTTAATTCATACTTGCTGCTTACCTTCCCTCATCCCCAAAATCTAACAACCTCCAACAACCCTAGCGCCCCACCTTCATCATCTTTCAAAACCACTACGAACTCTAGCAGGGCCACCTCCTCTAATTTATTTTCTTCTTTCTCTTCATTCTTGTTTTCCCTCTCTCACTATTAGTTTAATGTTTTCATGGATTTGTTCATTTTCAAGGTGAATTTGATGGTTGTTTGGGGCGCATTGGTTGCTTGTGTTGGGTTAATATAATGTTTAGTTTGAAGATTTTAGTTTGTTGTGGTTATGGATTAAGGGTACATTGATTGCCGGAATCGCACTTGGCTTGGTGCTATTCTAGGCTTGGTGCAAACTGGATGGTGGTGGAGGTTATGACGATAGCGATGGGTATGGAGGCTGAAGAGGAAGGGGTGACAGCGGAGGGGATTGTCTCCAGGGAGGCGACGGCTGTGTAGGAAGGAATGGTGGTGGCGGCAGATCTCTTTAATTGGTAATATATCCTACTCTCTTTTATTATTATTATTATTAGGACTGTGAAGTAATATTCAATCTTTGTATAGCATTACCATACTACTAAACTGTCTATATAAAATCTTTTAAATAAAATTTATGTGAATGTAATGCCTTCTAATTATAGCATAAAACGCAACTTTTTGCAAATTTTTAAATGCTACATACCTAAACTTGCTAGAGAAGTGTTGATTTGATTTTGATGTAGATCCAACCTTTTCAAGTTCGTCAAATTTGCTAAACCTGCACCAAGAAAAAAGAAGAAATATAATTTAAAAATTAAGCAAATAGAATTAAATTACATAAAAAAGTAAGATTGACTACATCTCTCAAATATCAATTGAGCACAGATATTAAAAAATTAAGGTAAATCTAAATATAATTGTAGAAGCAATTTTAGAAGATGATTGTAACTTGATATTTTGATGGTTGTAGTTATTGTTACCTAGCAATGTTACAGAGTCGCTCATTCTAGTACCACTGAAATCCAACTCTTCCAAGTTTCTCAACATATTTAATCCTGCACCAAGAGAAACAATTAGATTTTAAATTGAAAAATTCATTTTTAATTTTTATTCATACGTTATCATATTGCAAAGAGTGTTTCAAAAATTTAATAGATATTGCATACCTAGGCTTGATAGAGAGTTGTTGATTCGATTCCAACGGAGATTTAATACTTTTAAGTCTGTCAAATTTGCTAAACCTGTGCCAAACAATAAAAGAGATTTAGAGTTAATTAAAAGCAAGATTAAAGGAAAATTTTAAGAAAATATTATCTTTATATATAAAACATTAATGGAAAATTAAAATATTTGGGCACTCCAACATGAACATTTAGAATTTTATCTATAATATGAGTATATATTATCTTTCGATTTGTCACTATATATATCAATCATGTCATTATATATAAAAATTGTAAATTATTATATGCCTTCAAACTCGAAATTTTAATTACTTAGGAAGAGAATTTAGGAAAATGAACCCAATTCAAATGTCATAAATTCATTCAACTATTTAAAAAATATATCTCAATAAAATGATTAATAATATCTACAAGGAAAATCCTCTAATATCAAGGTGAAGCTTCTATATACCAATATAAATTTGAATTTTTAACTTTGAATAATTAAAATAAAAATAAAAATTGCTTCATGGGAGGTACCTAGACTTGATAGAGATCCATTTATATGATTAAAACTTAAATCCAAGACTTTCAAGTTTTTCAAATTTGCTAAACCTGCACAAATAATAATAATAAACAAAAAAAAGATAAATGGAAGTTTGAAAGTCATACACAAGAATCAATAATTGAAAGAGAAAAATTAATCATATTTTCTCAAAGATTTTAGAGCAGTAATAAAAAGATGGTAGTAATTTGATATACTAGTTAAAACTTTACATATTCGAGCAGTAATTTTTACCCAAACAAAATTGAACAAATTGTAATGTCATTTCCTTTATTCTTCTTTTATAAATCTATTAATTCATCATAATTAGAAAATATATATATATTCTCATTTGTTTTTATCACTTAAATTCTTTTTTATAATATTTTACACATCAACTATACAACTTTCCATTGAGAATTATTATTAATTATTAATATATTTAATATGAGAGTATATTAGTAAATATAAATTTAAACGTCATTAGTTTAAAAACAAATTATGTATCTAATAATTACTAAGCTTAAAAAAAAAAAAAAAAAAAACAGCCCCTAAGTATATACCTGCACCAATAAAAAGAGTTATTTTTTTTTTTAAATAAGAAATAAAAAGATTAAGATTAATTAATAAGAAATTAAAGAATCATACTTAAAACATATATACCTTCTTTGGCCGAGTTGAGACCTTCTCCCATGTTATTCTCAAAAAGATTCAAAGTGGTAAGTGAAGTTAGGTTATTCAAGTATGATAAAAGAGTGGCGTTGAAGTAATTGTAACTAAGATCCAAGATCTTGAGTTGTTTCAAACACCTGAAACCATCATATGCTGTAAAGGTAATGTCAATACATTATTGACTCAATATATTTATTATTTATTCAACATATTTATTCATTATCCAAAGAAAAACAATTAATGCATCAACATACATATATAGCTCATAATAATCGGCATAGCTTATATAATCAATTTTTTAGGTAAAACAATTGACCTATAAATAGAAGACAAAATAGAAATTGTTTAACACATCAAAACAATACTTTTACAATTAATTAACAAATTAATAAGCATGTTTTGTAATTTAATTAAGGGTGTCAACAATGACAAAAAAATTTTGTATGGCCCATATACGGAATGTAAACTATGAAAAAGTTTTAAAAATAAATTTATATATATATATTGCTAAACTATTGCAAAAGTAATTTAATTGGAGCATATATTTTAAGCTAACTACTTAAATTATATACATACCTTTATTCTCATGCCAACTTTCAAAGTAATTATTAGATAAATAAAGACTTTTTAACTCTTCAAAAGGATGAAATAAGGATAAATTTAGAGTTGGAAGTCTATCAAAAGAGTCATATGGACTCAATTGAATTGTATGATCAAGAGAAAGTTTGATGACACGTCCAGTAGTGGCATTGCATTGAACTTCCTCCCAATCACAACAATTAGACATTTTATCATCAACCCATGAAACAAGAATTTCTTCCGTTTGAAAAACACGGACTGCTTTTATGAAGGACTTTAAATCTAACAGACCAATCCTCTCATTCTCCAAACAACTATTGAATCCAGATGTTTGAACCAAAACTAATACAACCCAAAATGACAACTTAATTAACACCCTTTCCATTATAACAATTCTCTCTCAACACCTAACAATTTGCTTGTTTACTCTCTTCAAGTTTTTCTTTATTCCCCTTTTTGTGTTGATTTATATAGAACTAAATTTGAAATCTCTATCAACTTTTGTGTTTGTAGTCATGACAATCTCAATCAACTAATGGAGTAAATTGGACGGCTACTAATACTATTTAATATGGTCATAGCAATCTCAATCAATTAATGAGTCAATAGTTTTTGTTTGTTTAGTTTACCTCATCAATTAATGAGTCAATAGTTTTTGTTTGTTTAGTTTACCTCAAACTTGAAAGGTTATTTATTAAGTAATATTAAACAAAAATGATTAATTTTTTTATTTTTCATTTTTAATCAAATTATATAGAAGAACAAAGTTTATTTTTTAATTTTTTTTTATTAAGGGGTCAACTTTTTTTTTTTTTTTTTAAGTCATGACAACATCAATCAAGTGGCGGAATAAATGGAATGGCCAATAATTTTAGTTTTGTTTTTCGTAACTGATTTGTTAAAATATTAATAGAAACTATTAGGCTTTTAAAAATTTTATATAAAAAAGAATAACTGATGATGATATGGTAGTAATTATTGATTTAAATCAATTTACTACAAATATATTTATGCACTCACTCACACAAATGCAGAGAATTAATTACTTGACATTAAAACATTAAATTTATATATCATAAGAGAACTCTGATAATCTTTTAATCCATTATATTTATTTATATATCAATTGATATTTAAAATCACAAGTCAATTACTATTTTGGTCTTAACAATCTCAATCAATTGATGGTCCAACCTTTTTTGTTTTTTTAGTTTACCATAAATTTGAAAGCTCGGCTAAAGACTTTCTCATTATTCACTCGTCAACTTTTATAATTTCAAATAAATAATGGAATAAATTGAATGGCTACCAATTTTTCTTCCTCTAATTTTTAATAAAAGGGAAAAATTTCCTTAACCCCCATGTGTTTCATATAATTATCTAAGCACCCAGCGGTTTTTGAAATAGATTTTTGTTCAACTATTAAAAGACATTTTTACCCTTTAAATTAAAACTAAGAATATAAATATTATCCCAAATCTTTTAAATGTCATCAAATTTTCACAAAATTTATTTTTACCTAAAAAAACACATTAAAAATATTCCCTTTTACCCAATAATCTTAAAATCCAATTAAAATTATTAAATTCAACATCTCCAAAGCAGTAAAATTTGGCCGCCAACGTGGTCACATGTATGAAAATGTAGGGAGAAAGATTAAAAAAAAAAAAAAATTATGGTTCTTTTTAGAAGCTAAAGGTCAAATTTACCTTTTTTTTCAAAGAGATATATCAATTATACTTGTCTCAGTCCTAGTTTTGAAAATAGGACCCTATCATTTACCCTTTAACGGAATGAGAGCTAGGGTCCTATTTTCAAAACTAGTGGGTGCTTGCTTAATAGTTGAAACACACCAAAAAAAATATGTTAATAGTCAAGTCTTGCATAAGAAAAAAAAGAGGAAGAATATATTATGGGAATCTATTCAAAGGAAAATATTTTTTGGCAAATTAAATAGAGAAAAATCATAAGTCGTTCAAATCACTTCACGAGTATGATAAAAAGAGATGACTTTAAGTGATCCATTTATCACTCATACAAACTGTTGTTTTTTATAATATAAGATCACAAGCATAATTTAACGGTGAATAAATGGTCTAGCTTCATGTTGTTCTGAAGATAGTTTCCACTTAATTGTAAAGGTCTCTGTAAAAGTAAATTATTAGGCTTATGTTCTTAATCCATTGATGCAGTAAATTCAAGTGCCAACTATTTGTGTTTATTTAGTTTATCTAAAATTTACAAAGTCAGTCAACAACTTTCATATTTTTGGTCATGCCAATCTTAGTTAATTAAATATTGGAATTTAACAATCATTGAAATTTAAATAATTTTTTAAACATAGTAATAACTATTGAAATTTTAATAACTTTATTCAATACAAAAAAAAAAAAAATTATCCTCAATGAAATTTGATTTTTTTTAAAGTGATTATTTCAATATTATTAATCACATTAAATAAAAGAAATCAAGTTAACATAATGAAACCCATATAAAATACTAATTTTCTAAAAGTAATCTAAATTAAACATATCAATTAGAAGAGGATTTCTATGGTAATAAGAAATTTTTCCTACATTAAAAACCTAATAATCAAGTTTAGGGAAAAATATGAACTTTATAATTTTTTTTACATATAACGAATTCAATTAAATTTGTATAACATGGACCTTATTTATTTGTAATCTATGTATTGCATTTATCTTGTTTTAGAGTTCGATGATTGATTTAGTAATTTAGAAATTATATAAATTGATTAAGCTGTAATTACAAATTTAAAAAACCTTGTAGATGTTTTTGAAAATTCCAGGGAGGGCACTGGCCTACCCTAGGCCAGTGTTGGTTGTGTCACTAGAAATTATTGTTTTTTATTTAAATTGAATGGAATCTCAATCAAACAATAGAATAAATTGAATGGCCAACAACTTTTTATCCTTCAATTGGTGACAACACTAGTAGTCAAGTCTTTAAAAAAAAAAAATATATATATATATATATTATTGGAGTCTGATTAGAGGAAAATATATCTTGACAAATTAAACAAAGAAATATCATATCTTGTAAATTTATCATTTAAATTACAAAAATGTAAATAAGAGAAAAAATGGAACCATATGTCAATACATAGCTTAACCATATATATTTTGAATGGACAAAAGAAGAAATATATTTTCAACCCTACGTAATTGCAGGGTTTCTAAATATTGAAATGTGAATATATAATGACAAATTAAACAAAGAAAGATCAAATGTTGTTCAATTCACGCTATTAATTGAAAGCTCATTAAGATTTCAAGACTAAATAAAAAATTAGGTTTGACATTTTAATTTTGTAGTTATGATTAAACAAATATAGAAATCATATATAACCTCAATATATATATATAAACTGGTTGCATCGTCAAATTCAAGTAAATAATGGAATTTGACAACCACCGAATCTTTGTTGTTTAATTTGTGAAAATGTTAGTTTTCATATCTTTTATATATATATATATATATATATATATTATTGACAAAAAAAATAAATCTCTTCTCAACCTACGTATTTGAAGGGCTTCCAAATGTTGAAATGTCAACATATATCTCGACAAACTAGATAAAGAAATATCATAAACCTCGAGGTGATGGATTCCTTATGGGTCACTCGCAAATTTCCTTCTTTTGATCACAAAAATCTCAATCAAATAATGGAACAAATTGAATGGCCAAAAACTTTTCATCCTTTAATTTGTGATAAGATTAGTTGTCGAGTCTTTTGTTTACAAAAAAAAAAAAAATGACATAATGGTCAAGTCTTTTATTAAGAGACAAAGAAAAAAAAGAATCATATGTCAATACATATCTTCATAATATATACCTTGAATGGACAAAAGAAGAAATCTGTTTTCAACCCTACGTAATTGAAGGGTTTTTAAATGTTGAAATGTGAATATATATTAACAAATTAAACAAAGAAAGATCAAATGTCGTTTAATTCACGCTATTAATTGAAAGCTCATTAAGATTTCAAGACTAAATAAAAAATTAGGTTTGAGATTTCAATTTTGTAGTTATGATTAAACAAAAATAGAAATCATATATAACCTTGATATATATAAATTGGTTGCATCGTTAAATTCAAGTAAATAATAAAATTTGACAACCACTGAATCTTTGTTGTTTAACTTGTGAAAATGTTAGTTTTCGTGTCTTTTATTTGAAGACAAAGGAGTAGAAAAATATGCCAATATATATATAATGTATTGACAGAAAAATAAATCTCTTTTAATAGTCACGTCTTTTATTAAAAGACAAAGAAAAAAGGGAACATATGTCAATTCATATCTTAATAATATATATCTTGTATGAATAAAAAAAAAAAGAATTTGTTTTCAACCCTACGTAATTGAAGGGTTTATAAATGTTGAAATGTGAATATATATGAATAAATTAAACAAAGAAAGATTAAATGTGGTCCACGCCATTAATTGAAAACTCATTAAGATTTAAAAGATTAAATAAAATAATGAAGTTTGAATTTTCAATTTTGTAGTTATGATTAAACAAAAACGGAAATTATATATAATTGAATCAAAACACGACTATAAACATTAATGTAGGCTAGACGTGTTCCACACTTGGTGGTTAGCCATTTTTTTGAATGAAAAATAATGGAATTTGACAACCACTTAATATTTGTTGTTTAATTTGTGAAAATATTAATTTTCTTATCTTTTATTTGAAGACATAGGAGGAGAAAGATATATATATATATCTTATTGAAAGAAAAATAAATCTTTTCTTAACCTACGTGTTTGAAAGGGTTTTTAAATGTTGAAATTTCAACATATATCTCAAACTAGATAAAGACATATCACAAACTTAAAAGTGATGGATTCCTTATGAATTACTTGCCAATTTCCTTTTTTTTTTGTCACAAAAATCTTTATCAAATAATGGAATAAATTGAATGGCCAATAATTTTTCATCCTTTAATTTACTATAAGATTAGTTGTCAAGTCTTTCATTAAAGGAAAAAAAAAAAAAAAAAAAAAAGAGAAGACATATATTGCAAATTTGTCGTTTAAATTACGAAATTGTTAATAGTCACATCTTTTATTAAAAGACAAAGAAAAAAGGGAACATATGTCAATTCATATCTTAATAATTTATATCTTGTCTGAATAAAAAGAAGGAATTTGTTTTCAACCCTACGTAATTGAAGGGTTTCTAAATGTTGAAATGTGAATATATATGGACAAATTAAACAAAGAAAGATCAAATGTGGTTCACGCCATTAATTGAAAACTCATTAAAATTTAAAGACTAAATAAAATAATGAAGTTTGAATTTTCAATTTTGTAGTTATGATTAAACAAAAAGGGAAATTGTATTTAATTGAATCAAAACACGACTATAAACATTAATGTAGGCGGGACGTGTTCCACACTTGGTGGTTAGCCATTTTTTTGAATGAAAGATAATGGAATTTGACAACCACTTAATCTTTGTTGTTTAATTTGTGAAAATATTAATTTTCTTATCTTTTATTTGAAAACAAAAGAGGAGAAAGATATATATATATATCTTATTGAAGGAAAAATAAATCTTTTCTTAACCTACGTGTTTGAATGGCTTTTAAATGTTGAAATTTCAATATATATCTCGAACTAGATAAAGAAATGTCATAAACCTCAAGATGATGGATTCCTTATGTGTCACTCGCAAATTTCCTTCTTTTGGTCACAAAAATCTTTATCAAATAATGGAATAAATTGAATGGCCAACAACTTTTCATCCTTTAATTTCCTATAAGATTAGTTATCAAGTCTTTCATTAAAGAAAAAAAAAAAAAAAAAGAGAGAGAGAGAAGATATATATTACAAATTTGTCGTTTAAATTATAAAATTTTAATAGTCACGTCTTTTATTAAAAGACAAAGAAAGAAGGGAACATATGTCAATTCATATCTTAATAATATATATCTTGTATGAATAAAAAGAAGGAATTTATTTTCAACCCTACGTAATTGAAGCGTTTCTAAATGTTGAAATGTGAATATATATGGACAAATTAAACAAAGAAAGATTAAATGTGATCCACACCATTAATTGAAAACTCATTAAGATTTCAAGACTAAATAAAATAATGAAGTTTGAATTTTCAATTTTGTAATTATGATTAAATAAAAACGGAAATTATATGTAATTGAATCAAAACACGACTATAAACATTAATGTAGGCGAGACGTGTTCCACACTTGGTGGTTAGCCATTTTTTTGAATGAAAGATAATGGAATTTGACAGCCACTTAATCTTTGTTGTTTAATTTGTAAAAATATTAGTTTGCTTATCTTTTATTTGAAGACAAAGGAGAAGAAAGATATATATATCTTATTGAAAGAAAAATAAATCTTTTCTTAACCTACCTGTTTGAAAGGGTTTTTAAATGTTGAAATTTCAACATATATCTGGAACTAGATAAAGACAGATAACAAACTTAGAAGTGATGGATTCCTTATGAATTACTTGCCAATTTCCTTCTTTTTTGTCACAAAAATCTCTATCAAATAATAGAATAAATTGAATGGCCAACAACTTTTCATCCTTTACTTTCCTATAAGATTAGTTGTCAAGTCTTTTATTAAAGGAAAAAAAAAAAAAAACAGAAGATATATATTGCAAATTTGTCATTTAAATTATAAAATTTTAATAGTCACGTCTTTTATTAAAAGACAAAGAAAGAAGGGAACATATGTCAATTTATATCTTAATAATATATATCTTGTATGAATAAAAAAAAAGAATTTGTTTTCAACCCTACGTAATTGAAGGGTTTCTAAATGTTGAAATGTGAATATATATGGACAAATTAAACAAAGAAATATCAAATGTGGTCCACGCCATTAATTGAAATCTCTTTAAGATTTTAAGACTAAATAAAATAATAAAGTTTGAATTTTCAATTTTATAGTTATGATTAAACAAAAACGGAAATTATATATAATTGAATCAAAACATGACTATAAATATTAATGTAGGTGGGACGTGTTCCACATTTGATGGTTAGCCATTTTTTTGGAATGAAAGATAACATTTTTTCTTTCCCTAAAACTAGTTTAGTTTTTTCTTTTTCTTTGTCATTTTATGAAAGATTGTCTTCACAAAATAAACTAAGAAAAATAAGTGGCCCCCAACTGAAATAATTCTATCATTCTCTCCAAAGGCTCCCCAAAATTCATTGAATACAACACAACTCTCTAGTACTAACGCCAATGTTTCCACCGTGAAAGCAATGATTTAGTGAACAAATACTAAGGCTTGTTTGTTACACTTTTTAAAAAATGTTATTGTGATAAAGTGTTTTAAATTGAGCTCAGTTGAATCAAATCGAATTGGATTTGAATCTGACAATGTGTTTGATAAAATATTTAAAAATTACATCAAAGTTAAATAAAAAGCCGAATAATTGTCTAATACATTTTTAAAAAAATATTTTTAAGACAGAATAATTATTTGATACATTTTCTAAGAATGTTTATTATTTGATTTTGAAACTTTTGTTTTTCCAATTCAAATAATATTAAATAGTTTGGTAATTTTTTTATCATTAGATTTTAAAAAAAAATTCTCCATAATAATTTCAACTTCATACTAATACATAATTTAAAAACTAGAATTGAGAACATTACAATACCGGTGCCATAAAGGAGTCATACAACGTATCTGAATAAGAAAAGATACTCATACTGTATTATAATAATGATTACAACTCTGTTTTAAAAACCGGACCGGACCGGCCGGTCCAACCGGTTGGACCGGGACCCGGGGCCTTCTCCGGGTCGGTTCACCCTTTTTAACTATTTAAAGTTTAAAATATAACAAACACACCCCTGACTATGCCATCAATCCTTGAAGGTTTCAAATCTAGCAAACACACCCTCTGGCCAAATGCAAATCGGCAATGACCTCCCCTTTTCCGGTGACCTTCCACCTTCCGTTACTGTTGGAAACCACCTCACCTCCTGAGTTTTGACTTTCTCCGGCGCCGTCAAGCTTCATCTCTAGCCGTCGCGTGATGTTTCGTCGTCCACCTTCGCCGCAAGATTTTTCTTCCATTTCCCGGCGTCGATCGGCCTTCTCCGCATCGATAGGCTTCCTCAGCCACCGATCTACCTTCTCCCAAGATCCCTTGCCGTCGTTCACGAAGATCCAATCATCTCACCAAAAAAAAGCAACCGCGACCAGTAACTTTACCACCGATCTGCCATTTTCCGACGATGCCTCTACTTGCTGGCTGCCGATTCGCCCTCCCTATCATCCGATCTACCCTCCCTGGTGTGTCACCGCTGCTCTCCCAACCGATCGTCAATTTGCATTTGGTCAGGGTTGTGTTTGCTAGATTTCAAACCTTTAGGGTCTGATGTAATTATTAGGGGTGTTTTTGTTAGATTTTAAACCTGTCAAAGCATCGGTTCAACCGGCGGTCCAACCGGTTGGACCAGTTGAACCGTGACCCGGCCATCAGAGCGGTTTGCCCTCCGGTCCGGTTTTTAAAACAATGGATTACAATTGAAAATGAAAATGAGTTGATAACTGCATTATAATATTCATATAATATACTAACCGATCCAATGGAAAATTGTGATAATATTTTAGCCCATTTTTAACTACCGATGCCAATTCAAACGGTCAAGCCTATTAAAACCATTCGCATATCTTCTATGATCCATCCATGAAGACAGCACCATGACCACTGTATTTCATAAACTTCTTCAGCAAAAGAGCCAAAACTGCAGTCGTAAGTCCACCAGCAGCCCACGTGAACAGGCGATCATCAACAGGTTTTTGAACCCTCATCTCTGCCCTTGGCGGCAGAAGATGATCACTTGAGCCTCAAGCATAAATCTATCTTGATGCTCTAACTCCTGAAGGGCTGGGATTAGCATTGGCAGGAGCCTCTTGTGATATGCTCTAGAGGCTGTCGGGCTGGGATTAGCATCGGCAGGAACCTTCTGAATTTCTTCAGTAATCCTTTCACCCACAGCAGGATTTGGAAGCCCTTCCTGGGAGGGCATACCCCCAGCATCTTGGGAACTTTCTTCGGCCTCACCCTCCCTGTTGCCAGGGTGTTCTTCAGAGCACTCTAAAGGGCTGAGTTGAGGAACAGGGGGTGCCTTGCTTAACATATATTCATGAATCTGTCATCCAAAACCAAAAGTTAATTAGACCAAAGCATGCATAATGTTAAAAACACACAAGAAAGATTTGGCTAAAACATACCTCATCAATGAGCTTCTGACGTTCAGGAGTCCCAAATCTTTGGGCAGCTTCTCGAGATTTGATAGCCTAAACACACCTCTCTTCTTTCTCATAATCTAGTGGTCCCCATGCACCATTTGGGTTGGTAGGCATGAATGCAATTAGTGCTACAAGGGCAGTACGCACTGCAAAAAGGCAAAAATTAGAATAAACAGATGTTTGTGCATATGCCAAGTTGAAAAATCATTCAGCATTTTGGAAAATAGACTTTGCAGCATAGGTTCAAGCAAACCAAATTCATTCCAATATGAGGCAGATATCTAACCAATCTGCGAAGCATTGCCAGAACTAAACAAAATTCTATGCAGGCTAACAATGGTCGACAGTCCTGATATATCAAGCTAAATGATTGACTACAAGAGAATGAGCACCACTAATAAAATGAATGCTACATCACAAGCCTTTAGAGAAAGTGGTATTTGCTAAGCTACTTTAAATGTAAGATTGTATAAGATACAAGAAGCACAGATACATCTTTACTCAAAATAGTTGCAAAAGGAAACACTATTGCTTGAACTGCTTTCAATTGTTTATACTGCTTTTCAAAAGATATAGAACTTAGACAATAGACCCAACTTCATGATATTGTACACAGAATGGATCTTTGAGAAGACCACTCAAAATCATATCCACAAAAAGCCAAGAAGAATAAAATTTACCACTTCATGATGGTTGCCAGTGCTTTGGATGGTGATTTGAAATGCTTAAGCATATCTTATTCTGGGTTTCACAGCGCCCATTAGGCTGAAAACCAAAAAGCATATAAAGGCAATTAGCACATAATAACCAGGAGATGAGGAGCAATGCTTTTTAAGAGGGCAATATCTGTACAGTCAATAGCATAAATGATGGGGGCTTAAATGGATATTCAGCCGGCAACTGAATCCGTCCATGATAGATTCCACCTTCAGATTCAGTATCACACGGACCCCTGATGGCGAATTGCCATTCAAATATATTCTCCTATGAACAAAAACCATAAGCTTAACAACACCAAAACTTGCATAAAGCACAGAAACAACCAAAATTGAAAGGGAAGACTCCCTTTCAAAAGAAAACTTCACTAATCAGATTAGGCATATTTTTAAACATCATTTAACTTCTAAGTGTCACTAATTTTTTGGTTTTTTTTTTTTTCCTGGATCACATTCAAAAACTTAAGCCAAATGATAATGACCAAATCCTTGCGTAAAAATTAATCACTACTCCTTTTCTCTTCTAAGTTATAATAAATCACTTGTAATTAAACAAACTTAAATGAGAAAACTGTAATTTATAAACTTTATCTATCCCATTCAGCTACATTTGTAAATTCAACTCCAGGAAGCCCTAATTGATTTTAACTCATTTACGTTACACTTATGCGACTAATAAATAAATTCTGCATGAAAGACTCCAATTTTTCAATTCAACAATAATAAAAACAAAAACAAAAACACACTTCCAAAAAATCAAAATTTATTTAATAAATCTATAAATAATTAAAATAAACAACAAAATTAAGTAATCCATACAAGCCACTGAAATTGAACAACAATAGATCTCTTCGCTAATTATTTTCAAAAACCAGGAAAATTTTAAAAAATTACTGAAAATATATAAAACTTATATGAAATAGTCATACGAACCTCGAGTAGAAGGCTGATGAAATCATCTAATGGATTAGATTTCATCTCTTTAACCTCCTGTAAGATTCTCTTCACAGCCGGATTCTTCAAATTGTACTTATCGTCCGCCATTGGATTTCGATCTTATTTATGATCGATCAACCACTACCGTCTGATTTGAAGACCAAATTCTTCTATACAACGAGAGAAAAGGAGAGGAGAGGGGAACTGATTTTTTTTAATCTAGCTGGGAGTCGAGGGAGAGCAATGGGGATATTTTTTAACTTGAATAGGAAAATTAGAAAACAAATCCAAGTTATTTTCAGTTTTAGGGGTAAAATATTATTTGATAATTAAGAAATACATTTGGAATTGGAGTCTACTGTTATCTTCTTTTTAAGTCTTTTATTTTAGTATTTTTACTCAATTTTATGATATTAGATTATGGATACGCTTTTTTGGCCTTATGGTAAAACACAACCCACAAGTTTAACTAGTGTTTATGCAAGGTGGAGTGGGGTACGGTCTGTGAATAAGGAAACAAATGTTTCTTCTTCATTAACTTTGGATAATTCAAGTTTCCACCTAGCTGGATATATCATCATAGGCCATTGTACCCAGAAGCAAATAGATCTGTTATTTTACATAGATCAAGTACTTAAGGACAGGAGCGAAACAAATCCCACCATAATATTTCCTCCAATCACCCACCCAAAGACCCGGAAAAGAAAAGTCATATTCTAGCACAATAACCTAATGTTCATTTTTTTCAAGTTATGAAACTGCTTCCTTTTAAAAGCAACAATAAAAGGAAAACAAATTAATGTTAATTCTGCCACAAACACAAAACAAATTCTCTATTACCATGGACTTGAAAGAGCATAAGGATAATGTAAAATAAAAGTCTCATCATATACACAGTTTTAAAAAAAAAAAAAAAACAGACATAGAGAAAATGTGTAATAGAACAATTTGGACAAAATAGAAAAGAAAAGAAAAAGAAAATCTGCATACCACTTTTATTTCAGATTTACTGGCATTTTTTGACACCCCTAGGACAGAACAGTAGTCCTGCATGTAAGACAATATTAGTCATTAGCTATGTAATGGAACAGTTAAACAGCATATCAATTGCATTACAAAGTATATCAAACATACATCTAAAGACCCACAAAAAGTATAAACTAACTAATAAAAAATAGAGATTCAATCATCCCAAAAGAAAGCTAAAGCTTATTCCTATACTCACCGCAACAACTCTGACAACAAATCGTGCTCCTCTCGTATTCTTTTGGATTAGAGAAGTGAACCAATGACATTTACTTGAGTGAATCACTTCGTAGTTGAACCAACTAATCATACAAATATTAAAATGCCAATATTTAAGAGCAATACCATACTACTAAACTATCTATTCAAACTTTTTCACATAAACGTTTTCTTAAATATTAAAATTCCAATATTTAAGAAAACTAAGTTTCTGTTTTTAAGAAGTTAGTTCAGTCAATTAAGAAGTCCATGTCAGATTAATGAAAATGCTGACTTGGGTTAGTTACTGTAGCTTTTCCTCTTCAGAAACAATGTGTTGTAGCTTATATAAAATGAATTAAAAAAATACACACAAACAGGACAAATTAAAAAAATACACAGCAGATTATAAAATGCTGAGAGTATTTGGCTGCAGCTATTACCCTTCTTAAGACCTTATCAAAAGCATAATTTTGCTTATCACTCTTAATAACTCTGTATTCATTGGATATAGATTAACACATAAAGGTTATTTGTGTCTGTTGACAGAGCAACTTCAGATTTTATAGTGTTGAGTTGTTAAGGAAAAAAAAATCCTTGACTAAGGTGTCAGTCAAATCAAATGTTGCCAAGTGAGCTCATAATTAACCTGTGTTTCGTTAGTTAGTTACTAATTAGTTAGAACTTGATTAAGCTTTGCTAATAGCTGTATATAAAGGACACTACTCTTTAACAAACAATATATTCTCATTAATAGAAAATTTAGAGAAATTCAGTTTTAATACTTCTCTCAACTTGACATATGTCATCAAAAATGGAAAATTTTCCTCCCTTTTCCTCTTTAACAAACACTAACGAAATTGAAAAAAAATGCAAAGAACTTGATTCTGATGAGTTCTTTAGCAAAAGAAAATCAACCTTCCTCTGAAAAATGATTCAAAACTTCTTCCAAGACACTTTAACAAATTTGTGTGGATCCAAGTCTCTTGTCCAAATAAAGTTCCTAATATGCTTCATAAGATTATTGAGCAGAGCCTTTGGCCACATGTAAAATTTAATTTTAACGCTATAGAGCAACATGGAGTGCATAACGGAATGGACAAGTTGGGTTCAATCAACATGGGATGAGAGCTTTCCTTTTCATTCAGAAAGCTTTGCCTTTACTCTATCTGCAATTGGCTTGAGGCAGTCTAATTTAGGTTGGCAATAAAATATAGGAACACCTAGATAAGTGAAAGGTAGTTTGCCTTCTTGGAAACCTAGGATGTCTTTTATAATAACCTGCCTCTGATTGAATTTATGGTCAAGATAATAAGAGCTCTTAGATATGTTCACCCTCTCGCAGAAGTTTGCTCATACCCATTGGGGAACTTGATCAATTGTCTCAAGAAATTGGAGTCAGCTCGACAGAAGATAAAAATATCATCAGTAAACAAATAGTGGGATAGAAGAGTACACCCTCCAGGAGAAGAAATACGAGTGATTTGTCCCTCTTCTAGAAGTTTTGATAGAACTCTACTGAGAACTTCCTCTGTCAGACAAAAGAGTAATGGAGATTCAGGGTCACCTTTACTAACCCCTTTATTGTAAGTCAGATAAACCTTTAGGAGAGCCATTCACTGAGATTGATAATTTAGCTGCGTGCAACAACACCTTAACCCAATTGATGAAGATTGGATCAAACCCACAGGCTGCTAGAACACAAAGAACAAAATCCCAGCATACAATATTAAAAGCTTTAGTAATGTCAAATTTGAGACCAATGTTGTTGCCTCTGACCTTCTTCCCTACAAGCTGAACATTTTCGAAAACCATGCCAATACAATAGGAGAATTATAGAGCTTCTTATAAAAATCAACAATATACTCACTAATAATAACCTCATTTAAAACAGTGACTCCATCCATATCTAAGTTGTGCATTTTGGACCTAGCATACGTCACTTTAGCATGGGCATGAACGAAATGAGTGCATTTGTCACCATCTTTAAGTTAAGAGACCTTATATTTTTAAAATAAGCCAATCAAATCCCACACCACATCAAAATTTAAACGAAGAGAGAAACAAAAACACAAACATCAAATTAAAGCATTTCCAAAGTCGAACAACAAACAAAACACAAAAACAAAATAAAGAATCAACAGCAGCAACACTAACCGAAGAGATCGAGAAGAAAAGGTGATCAAGTGACTGGTGGAAACAACGAACTGAGTCTGTTCATTGCCCCAACATTGAAAACCCTAACCTATCGGAGTCATCTCCGATCGGCCGAACACTGTGTTGGAGTATTGCGAGGAAGCTTTTGAGGCTGAGATTGACGGAATCATCTGAGCGGAGACAATGCAAGAGATCGAGAGGCGTAAGGCTGTGGTCGAGATGGAGGATTTCAGAGGAATGAATAATTATAACGAAAGGTATACCCGGCGCACCCATAAAAAAGGATTGGATTGGGTAAAGGTCCAATTTTCATGGGTCTTTAAGAGTGGACCCGTACCCTATATATATAATATATTTGTACATATGACCCCTTTTTTCCGGTACACCTTTTTGAAACCAAAAAAAATATATCTTTTTGAAATAATACTGATTTATACATAATTTTAAATGAATATTAATAGTATGAAAATATTTTATCAATTGAGTAAGAATGATACAAATTTGTAAATATGTATATGAATTAAATTTTTAAAAGTCTTGTAAGAAGAAAACTTTGACATTTGTATTAATAAATTTATTATACTTATCTATAAGCTCTACTCAAATAAGTCTAGATCATTAACTTATTTAACCATCTTTCCACCAACACTGTCTCAAAACTTGATTAACCTATAATGATTATAACTTAATTACTAATCTCTCCATTACAACACTTTTTTAAAACGTCATCAACCCATAAAGATGATAACTTAATGACCGATCTCTCCATTGTGATGACACTTTCTCAAAACCGGGTCAACCAATAATGATTCAAAACTTCACTTGAGAATAATTTTATTAAGAAATTGTAAATTTTTAGGAGATCTAATTTGAATATAAATTTTTACATGTATGTCAATGTAGATTCCTATTCTTTTAACCAAAATAACATCAAGTATTCAATCCATCTAATCATTTTTTATTAATTTATTATAATTCAAGGTTTGGAAACAACATTTGAAATGAAGTTCATTTTTTCATAATATCACTTAATAAGTTGAAAATATTAGAATAATGTAGCATTGAGTCATCACCTATAAGCTCAAACTTTTACCTGGGATGACAACTTAGTAAGGTTATAGAGCTAAAGGTCTAAATTCAAACCCCTTTTAAGTGATATGGACCTAATTCTATTTTAAAGATATACTATTGGAGGGAAACCAATCTTAAAAGCATATCCTACTCAAATAACTTTTTACGCCTAAATTTGAAACAGTATCTGGACTTGTTTTCTGATTAGAGGTGGAAAATTTGGGCGGGTTAGGCGGGTCAATCCTAACCCGGCCTGAAAAAATGCGGGTTAAACTCGGACAGCCAAGATGGCGGTCCGGTTGACCCTAACAACCGCAGCAAGCCCTTGAAAGGCGAGCTCGGTTGCACTAATGCCTTCCAACCATGACCCGCGAGTTGCCGGGTCTCTTGTTGTTGTTTTGTCTCTTTTGCAAGTCGCCGGGTTGGTGTGTGCTTAGGCAGATTGTAATCAGCCAACCAACCTCCGCCAACCCGTCGGGAAGTTACAAGCAAGTAACCCTTAGGCTAGTTAGTCCAAAAAAATAAAAAATAAAAAAAAGTCAAAAAGCGGGTTAACCTGGCCCAACCTGCGCCTAACCCGACGGGTTAGGGTTGGCGGTCCGGGTTGGGCTAGCCAATTCTCTAATGTTGGCAGGCCTAACCCGGCTTGCTAATGTCGTCGGCCCTGACCCGCCATTTGCAGCAACCCGCCGTGGGCCGGGCCGGGCGGGGTTGCTTTTCCACCTTTAAAGTAATTATCCTATTCAAAGTTGAAATTTTTCTCTCATCGCTCTCCCTCGACTCCACTCCAGAACTTCTTCTAGTTCGTCTATTTCTCTCTCGCCACGAAGTCGAAGAGATCGAGACCAGTTTCGTGATTTGGTTTCGAAAGATGATTGAATCTAAAACTTGGGTATTGAAGTGTGAGCAAAACCCATCGAGGAATTCGTGTAAGCTTCAAGCAAAGTCTTTTCACTTCAAATTTCTTGCATTTTTTCTGTTGCGAAAAAGGAACTTGTTTTTTGAAGATCTGATTAGGTTAGGGAATTGAGAATTTGAGATTAGGCAAACCATGTTCTTTTCAGTCTTTGAATTCTAATACTGCCTAGCTTTATTCACTCTCAGAATCATTTATTCAAAATTTAGTTCAGAATATATCCTCATTGTAAAACCCTGCCTTGATGTTTATATATATGTGCTTTTTCTTTTTTCCTGACAACATTAATTCTGCAGAAACTTGTTCTCTGAATGCTTTATTCATGAGCACATATAACTTTACTCTGTTGTAATTAATTCAATAGAATTTTTTTCACCTAAATTTTCATGTGTCTCTACTTTCCATTTATAAGCAAAATGTTCATGTTTTCCCTCTTCAACTTTTATTGATAGATTTTGCCTCGTAAGGGTAACTGTTGTAATTGGAAAATAATGATATGGTTAGTCATGCTTGTTTGGGGTAAATTCAGTGACAACTTTTCCTACAGTTTGGCTCCTAAACTTTTTTCTATTTGTTAAATTACCACATTCGGTATTTTAATTAGTGTTTTGAAATCACTCCGCTATGACTTGGTATGTTGTTGTTTGTGTAGACCTCAAAGAATATGCTTCTTACCAAGTCTAATAAACTTTGATGCAGAAGGAGGATTAGTAATCTACCTTAATTAACGAGAATCCAAAAAAGGAAAAGAAAATAAAAAATTAGACTCTGGAAAATTCCCAAAACTTTGATGCATTTTTTGATGGGCATCAAGATTGTGCAGTAAAAGGTAAGCTTTTAGTTTTGGGTCCTAGCTAGATCGTCCAAGAAAGTGTTCTTCAATCTTCCTTGCAAATATGCCTAAAATTTGTATGAAACAAGTTGTACTTTTCACACATTAGATTCCCTTTATTTGTACTTGATGATTGGGTTAATTTATTGCCACCTCAGCACATATATTTCTGTTATTATTGGTCTTTAGTTGGCTAAGGGACTAAGGCTTGGCAAGTAGGAATGGAGAAGTGGCTGCAAACTTGGCACGGATTTTTTTAGAGAATCTGTTTTCACATAAGTCCACTCTGTATGTAGTGAAGGGTTCTAAGTGGATTACAAGAAAATTATGTTGTTTGTTTTTATTCTTGAGTGAAGAAAATTAAATTTCCTTACAAATTGCTTAGTGGAGATTTTGAGGGTCGGAAGACCACCTGTAACAGTGTAGAAGGAGAGTGATTAGCAAAGGGAAGACCTTTAATAGTTGGAGCAGGATAAGGAAAGGAGAAGAGGAATCGTTAAGGAAGAGTTTCCTTTTGAATAGGCATGAAAACATTATGCAGTTGGTATGATAGCTATAGCTTTTTGGCTCAATTTTATACTGTAATATAAAGTTCAGCAAAGTGAGTAAAGTTTGGCCATTTGGCGCATTCAATGAAAGGAAGAAGAAAGAAGATAAAAGAAATAGAATGGCATTGTCTTGGACAATACTTCTTTGGCTGTAATACGAAGGTGCTGTCCTTTGGACCAATAATTTTCAGTTACAGTTAATAGATTTTTACCTGTATAATGGGAATGGAGAAACATTTTTTGACATAACGCAGTCACTTGGGCTGTACTAATAGCAACCCTCATGGAGTATTCTTTGTCTTGTATCCCATTGTCATGAATAAAATGTAATTTTACCTTGAGGCTTAGGAAGCACTTAACTTCCAAAGACATATTTATGGCTATGCCCCCATTCTCTTTCTTAGGCAGATTGCCTTTATGACTGACTGATATGTTTTGCATTTTGCCTTACTGGTGCCAAACTTGAAGACAAACTAGTTCCTTTATTTTGCTAAGCCAACTTGGGTTGGGTTAAGGCATTTCTAGAGTGATCCTAATTAAGTCAGTTTTGAAAAATTGATGTTAAGCAGACCAAATCTGATAGAAAGACTGTTTTCCTTATGCTCAATTGATTATGTAAGTTTTCAAAAAAAGAATTGAATTCTTATATTAATAATTTGATTTATGCATGCCTATCATGTAAGCATCTCGTGTACATGTCTATTTAATCGAATAAATAAGTCAAAACCTGTCAAAAATTTTCTTAGTATATAAAAAATACTTTTTATACCTTAGGTGACCAAGTACATGAACACTTGTACCTCTGTCGGTGGTTACATGGTTTTTGACATGGGTACATGTTGACAAAGATTAATATTTCTTGTATCCTGCCTCATGTTACCCAACAATGGGACCCCTTTGAGTGATAAATATAGTGATATACTATATTTTGATGGGACTTAAACCAACTATTTTTGAGAATGATAGGTAAGCCGATTTAATCGGGTTATATTTAAGGATAAATTTGCATCACCTCATATCTAACCATGAGATGCTGGATTTGTACAGGCATTTTTTGCATTCTTGTTGTCATGTTCAGGAAATATTATGATTTTTAATTGATGAACTTGACATTGTATCACTGCAGGCAATTATTTGAATGTCCTTGTTTCAGAGAAAAAAAGTGGCTAATTATCCCCTAAATCAGATGGCAACAGAGAGCCCTATGAGGATGGTGGAAAGCAGTAGAGCTAGAAACTGGCCCTCTTCCAAAGATTCTGCAATGTGTGGTTCCCAATTGAGGAATATGGTAACAGAAGAATTGGGATTGCTTTTGAAGAGGCACAGATTTCATGGAGACCAAGCACACATGTTTCCGAATCGAAGTGGTAGTGCACCACCAAGTTGAGAAGGGTAATTTACCTTTTAGCTAAACAAAACTCTGTTCTGAATTTAGGCTTGGAAAGTTTAAGCGACGATCTTGGACATTTTGAATCTGAGGAGCAACTGCGTTCTGATCCAGCCTATTTTGCGTATTACTGCTCTAACGTGAACTTGAATCCACGACTTCCTCCGCCTCTTATTTCACGAGAGAATTGGCGCTTGGTACGCCATATTGATGTGTCTGGCAATAATTGGAGGTCTAATGCATTAGATGATAATGGCAGTGGAGCCTTGCATCTGTCTTGAAGTTCTCTTTCTATTCATAAGGAGGAACTAGAGGATGATAGGTCTCCCAGACAAGCTTCAGACAAGTGGGCAGAAAACAGTCCTGCATTCATGTCAGGACAGAAAACAGCTGTGGTTGGGCGGCACAAAAGTTTGGTTGATCTGATACAGGTAATTTTTTTGGTAATTATTAAATGCTAGTGAATTGCCAGGAAAGTTCTGAACCAATTGAGGCTTGATAATTGGTATAAGTGGTGTTTACATAACAATAGTCTCTAGGGCATTTTGTTAGCGAGTTGGAAACAATTTTTAAAGCTTAGACAGCTTTTGGATATCATATTGCAAGGAACATCGAAAAAAAGTTTATTTATAGATTTTAAAGTAGTTCTTAAGACTATCCTAAAACTTTTGAAAACTCCCAAAGACACTTTCTTAAGATTTCTCAATATTTTGTTTTCATAAACAGAAAATGTATTGGGATTTCTTAATCATGTCAGTCTGAATTAACAACCATCATGCTTGCTCATACACTTGAATCTTCTTGGGCATTTTCACTTTTGTTGTGACCTGGGATTTGGATGTTTTGTACCACAAACAATTGGAATCTTCTTTATATTTTGCAATATTGATTTTTTTTTTTTTTTTCATTTGCCATCAACTTGGGTAACTTTATGGAATGAGGCTGGCTCATACCAGTGTTGAGTTGTGTGACGTTTTATCCTTTTAGGCTCTGCTCTCCATTAAGCTAAAATCTTGAGTTGACAAAATAATGTTGTCTTTTTTATTTGTGTTGTTGATTTTTTTGCTTCATTTTTTGGTGTGTTTGTAGGAAGATTTCCCTTGTACCCCTTCTCCTGTATATGATCAGTCTCGCTCCTCAAGCCATGCAACGACAGATGAACCAACTGATCACTATGTCCATGCAGTTACTTTGGATGTTTCTGCTATTAACCTTTCAGAAGTACCAGGATCAAGTGGCTCTGCTGATGTTTGGGTGGATAAATCTGCCTGAGATTCGCATGATACTGCATTAATATCCAAAAATGATTCTCTAGCTATGTCTTTTTCTAGTTTAACAGCTCCTGATGGAGCAGGGTCTTCTCAAACTGACAAATTGATGATACCAACACTAAAACTGGTGGATTGGGGGATGATTTGTCAGTTATTGTTGCCCCTCAAGCAGAGAGAATTAGGAAGAAACAATAAGAGCAGCAGTATCATGGGAGAATTATGCTGCAACAGTATCCGTCGGCACAACAAGGAACCCCATATCCGGTTCAGGGTCAAACAGCATCACCAGGAATGAATCATATCCAAAGTGGCATGGAAAAACACTCCGATGGACATGCTAAGTTCTCTTCTATCGAGGTGCAACTATCAATGCAATCCCCTACTCTAACTACTCCCTTGTATGCAACGGCGGGAACCTATATGCCATCAGGTAATCCATTTTACCCAAATTTTCAGCCATCTGGTGTGTATGCTCTTCACTACAATGCAGGTGGATATGCTCTGAATTCTGCATTTCTCCCAGCATTTGTTGCTGGATACCCTCCCCATGGTCCTGTTCCTATGCCATTTGATGCTACAGCAGGTCCAAGCATTAATATTCAAACTACTGGCATTTCAACAGCAGAAAACATACCGCATATGGGTGATTTGCAACATCAGAAGTTCTATGGACACCATGTAATGATGCTGCAACCTTCTTTTGTGAATCCTCTTCAAACGCAGTACTTTCAACACCCTTTTGGGGATGCATACGGTGCTTCAGTTCAGTATGTTAGGTTGCCCTCAAGTAATGGTACTGGGGTTCAGGTTGATTCTTCTATACTGAAAGAGCCACCTCTGCTGCTTATTTGGGTGATCAGAAACTTCTGTCTCCACCAAATGGGAGTCTGGGTATTCCAAATCCTAGAAAACTGGGAATTGCATTGGTGGTTATTATGGTGTTCCTCCAGGCATGGGTGTCATGGCACAATTTCCAGTATCGCCTATTTCTAGTCCACTGTTGCCATCATTACCAGTTGGTGGAACAAGTCATCCACGTTGGCGAAATGATTAAGGTATCCTCAGGGTTAACATAGAAATACAGGTATCTATCCTGGATGGCAAGGGCAAAGAGGAGTAAACATCTTTGATGACCCCAAGAGGCATTCATTTCTTGAAGAACTGAAATCCAGCAATGCGCAAAAGCTTGAGCTCTCGGACATAGTAAGGCGTATAGTAGAATTAAAGCAGTGTTGTTTACTGAGTTTGTTTGCCTAAAGCCTTACATCATGAGATTGTTGTACTGTCTCCTATATGAAAATCAATTTGCACACATATCTCACTTCAATGTGGATCAACATGGGAGTCAATTTTTTCAGCAGAAGCTGGAGCACTTCAGTTTTGAAGACAAGGTGTCTGTTTTCAAAAAAGTTCTTCCACATGCTTCAAAATTAATGACTAATATTTTTGGGATTATTTTATGCAAAAGGTATGCTTTTCAATAATATTTGGTCCTAAATGCATATTATTTTAAGCAAATTATCTTACTGGAATTTTGAACTCTGTAGTTAGTATGCTATTGATTATTTCTTGTTGAATTCTGATTTATTACAGTTTTTTGAGCATGGAAGTCCTGAGCAGAGGAAGGAGCTTGCAGAGAAACTTGTTGGCTAGATGCTGCCTTTAAGTTTGCAGATGTATGGCTGCCGTGTGATACAGAAGGTGGGCTAAGTTATCTCGAATATATCTCTTTAAATTTAGTGGTACATTGGCTTCTTCTAGAGCATTTGTTTTGTGGTTATTGTGAGCCTTCAAATGCGAGAGGTTTGAGCTGTTCATGATATTCAGCTGATTGGTGCTGGCTTTAAAACTTTTAGCCTTCTTTTATAGGCCCCACAAGCCTCATAAATGATTAAAAGGCCTTTAAGGTAATTTAGTCATTTAGAGATGTTTGACTGGAATGTGAGACAATCAACAGATACAGCACCACCCTTTTTAGGAGTAGATTGGGCAATCTGAGAAAGCATAGTAAATTCCAAAGGGAAGGCTTTCAGTGCGGAAGAAAGATACCAAATTAAATAAGAACTTTTGCAGGGAATATTGTGGGGGAGGGGGGCAGAACTAGACTCTCTCTTTGAAGGAAGATCTGTCTTGTATATAAAGAAGAGGGATCCTTAAGGTAGTGACAGCATAGTGAGGGCTATACTCCTCATTGTGGATTCATTATAATTTATTTATCTGATTTTGTCTACTATGGTTATGTCCAAAGTCGAAAACTATTCATTGCCACACCTGATTTTGTGAGACAGTGAAGCTTGCTTTTTTTCCTTCCCCTGAATTGCTTGAGTCTTTCTTTCCCTCACAGTGCTATACTTAGTCCATTGATTTTGATCAAATCTTTAATTCATCCCATTTGTTTAAATTGACTTTTGATTTTTCAATAAGTGGGGGAACCATTGAACATTTGGATGTTATATGCTTTGTAGCAACAGGTTGTTGCATTATAGATTTTGTAGGGTAGGCAACTTGTCTAGAATTTTGTGTGTTAGATGTAATAAAACTCTCTTGAGTTTTCATCATAGCTTTGTATGTATATTCTTGCTTTTAGTTAATCTTGTTATTCCTTTTATATTACATATTATCTTATGACCTTTTCCTTTTCTTGGTGTTTATATCTGTGTGGGTGGGTGGGGGTTCTTTTCAGTTCTAAGGGCGTGTGAATCTATTTTTCTTAAAACAATGCATCAATTTTTGCTTGAATGAGTTCCAAGTATAACCATATATTCTTCAGCTTGAAATTTTAATATCATTTTTTTTTTTTTTTTAATCTAGGCCCTTGAAGTCATTGAGCTTGATCCGAAAACATAATTAGTCCTTGAGCTTGATGGGCATGTGATGAGATGTGTACGTGATAGAATGGGAACGTGATACAGAAGTGTACAGAAAGTGTTCCTACAGAAAAAATTGGATTTATTATTTCTTCTTTTCGAGGTCAAGTTGCCATGCTTTCTACACATCCGTATGGTTGTCGTGTTTTTCAGGTAATAGAACACAATTTCTTGGCTGTGCAGACTTCTTTTATTTATTTATTTGAATCCCACTTTGTTTGTTGAAACTATTATTTATTTTTCTTTTCAATAGAGTTTTGGTGCATTGTTCAGATGAACAACAAGGTCAATGTATAGTGGATGAAACTTTGGAATCTGCTTATGTTCTTGCTCAGGAGCAGTGTGGGAACTATGTTACCCAGGTAGGTATTGTGTGCTTTGTGCTGTTTACTTAATTCTTTAATTGGTGATGGATAGCATCAACTGTCTATTAAGTGCTTAGAAACAAGTCAATTTCTCATAAAACGGTGTGTTTTTGCTTCTTTATTCCAACCACAAATAGTTTATTGTTGTATATGCCTCAAACTGACTTCTTTGAACTAGTTGATCACCAATTTTATTTGCCTTGATTAGACTTGTAGTTGTCTTTAGCTTTTACCACCGAGTTCATATACTTTGTTAAATAGTTTAGCATTGTCGTCCTTCATTCACCAATGGTCTTATGATCTCACCGGTTTGTGATATAATTTCCTGAACAAGTATGTATTTCAGTGAGAAGTAATTTATTACTCTTCTGCTGCCTCATATGAAGAAAAACAAAATTGTATTAATGTTCAGCTTATAATGCTAATGTATAATATGCTATTTTTTGTTCCCAAATTCACCTATATAAAGGGGCATACCCTCAAACATAGAGGCATATTTTTACTAATAGCATAAGTAGACTTATTTTCTCTCAACTTTCCTTTTTATTTTCTTACTTGCCAAACATCTCTTATAATCCTTTCTTTAGCTTGTATCTCTGATGATGGCTTAATCACCCTCAGAAATGTTAGATTAATCTATCGGATGACAGCTAGAATAACAAATTTTCACCAAGATTAAAAAAGTAATTATAATAATAATTTACAAGCTATCTTTTTATTTGAATATTAATAGAACAATTGGTCCTTCTTTATTGTTAAATCAGGCATCTTTCATTGCATTGAATTATAACATGAGTCCTTTAAATCATTGCAAAATCTTCATAACAATAAGTGAAAAAAAATAAAAAACATTATTTTTTAATAGAAAGCAACAAGCTAAATCAGCATGTATACGCTCCTTATTTATGACAAAACAATATATATAAAGTCGTTAAAATATAAACCAAATTCAAGGAAACAACTTGAACTGAAGGAATTATGGAAATTGACCACACCACATGGAACATGAAACTCCAGTAAGTGAAAACCAAATACAACAGAACAAAATGTCACAATAGCCAAAGGTAAACACATTAGTCAAGTTGCTCTATTGTGGCCTAGCATGATACATATTTTGAAAGCCAATAAAAACACAAATCAATGCATTCACCAATAAAATAAAACCATAGCATACGCCAATGTGAGTTGATCCAAAGAATCACCAATAACCCCAATATGATAGTGACATATGATCCAAAAAAACTCCAATAAAATGCCACCATGTCAACTGCAGATTCTTTTCCTTCTCCATTGGATGGTAACAAGGGTAGAGCTGGTGTACTGGTGTAGCTCTTATTAACTAATGTAACACAAAGACCAGAATTACCTATATAACTGCTTTCATCAAAGGTAGCAAACTGACCTTCATTAGGAGTCGGCCCAGACAAGAAGTTGTACGACACATTGAAGACAGCTAAATAGTTTAACCCGGTCAATTGTCGAGGAATTTGGCCGCTGAATTTATTATGGGAAAGATCTAAGCTTTCTATACTTTTTAGATTGGAAAAACTCTTTGGTATAGATCTTGACAAGAAATTATTGGACAAATTCAATGCTTTGATTTGTTGAAGGTATCCGATTTCTGACGGTATATCTCCGCTTAAGTCATTGTTTGACAAATCCATTCCAGTCATAAAGTTCAGAATGTCACCCTTGTAAGAATCGTACCTATTCTTTGTCAAAAATTTCACTTCAAAGCGATGATATAAATATGGAAAATCATCTTCAAATGAACTCAATGATAAAGTGGAATTGTAGTAATTTGAAAACAAAGACGTCAAGTCTTGAACAAGTGCCAAATCATTTGTGGACCTATACTCATTATGAATATCACTTTGTCCTGTCCAAAATATCATCCTAATAAAGCATGAAGGTATTGATCCATTAAGTCTATTTTGTGAAAGATCTAAGATGCTTAGGTTTCTTAATTGACATAACTGATTAGGTATAGGACCTTGCAGGTGATTGCCTCCCAAAAGAAGAACACGTAAACTTGAATGCTTATTGATCACATTAGGAATACTTCCTGAAAATTGGTTTTCCCTCAAATTGAGCATCAATAATTCAGAGCTTCTAAACAATGACTTCGGAATTGGCCCCGTGAAAGCATTCTTCTGCATGAACAACTCTTGGATAAATGGAAAATTAAAAGAAGATGTAATGGGTCCAGTCAACCTATTTTCAGAGACATCTAAAATGGTAAGGGATGACAACTTACTTAATTGAACAGGAATATTTCCTTCTAAAAGATTTTTTGACATTAGAAGAAACTTGAGGTTTGAAAAGTTACCGATCCAATTGGGAACTTGACCTGATACATTGTTGTTGGAGATATCTAAGACTTCTAAATACGTTGAATTTTGTATTCCTCTTCCAATTTTTCCGCTGAAGTTGTTGTTGTTCAAATATATGAAGTCCAATTGAGGCAAGTTCATATATTGAGGAAATATTTGCCCATGAAAATTGTTGTTTGACAAGTTCAAAAATGCCAATGAGAAGCAACCAATGAGAAAATCACCTGGTAGCTCTCCTGAAAAATGGTTGTTGGACAAATCCATGATCATAAGTTCTTTCATTTCACCCATTGATAAAGGAAGATTGCCTTCAAATCTATTATCGGACATGTGCAGATGCCATAAGGAATTTGAAAAGATCTTGCTAATATTCAGAGGGAGTTGACCACTGAAATTGTTATGAGAAATGTCTGAAAGCTCAATGGAATCATGTTTGGTGTTTGGCAGCTTAAGAGTTCCTGAGAATGAGTTGTTCACCAAATACATTCCTTTCAAGTTTGTGTTATTTACTAGCAACCAAGATGGAAATGTATCAACCAACTTATTATGAGAGAGATCAAGGAATAATAAGTCATATTGGTATAGAAGAAAATTAGGGATAGCATGTAAGTTGCAATGAGTTAACTTGAGGGCCTTCAATTGAAATGCAGGGAACCAATTTTCATTTTCCACCTGAAACGTGTTGTTTCTAGATGAGAGTGCAAGTGCCTGAAGCTTTGAATGGTTAGCCCATGAACTCAGTGAATATTTTCCTTCAAAGTTATTTTCTTGGACATCCAAATATTCAAGAGATTTCATGTGAGTAAAAGCAGATGGCAAAGTTCCACTTAATTGATTTGATGAAAGAACAAGAACCTTGAGGTAGGTGAAGTTGGTGAGACATCGAGGGACTTCACCACCAAAATTATTGTGCATAAGATCTAGTTCAACAAGATCCATTAACTCACATATTCCTGATGAAAAAGTTGAAGAAATCAGCCCCCCGTTACAATTTGTGAATGTGTCTAACAGTTTTATATGCATCATGCAGTAGTTTTATATTAATACTATATTAATTTGGAAACAATATGTAAGTTTTACATACCTGAACTTGATATAGAGCCATTCATTTCATTATTACTGAGGTCCAATGCTTTCAAATTTGCTAAACCTAAACAAATGAAGAGATAAAAAGAATTTGAAAATAAGATAGTTGGAAATTATAGAAAATGTAAGATCAACATCTTCGCAATTGTCAATTGAGACCAAAAGAGATAAAAACTGAAAATAAATAATCAAACAAATTTGAAACAGGTATGAAATATTTGTAAAAGGTTATAATAATTAAATTTATAGATTACTTTCTTCTACTCTAATATTATAAATATTTTAATTTCCATACACCAATCGTAAAGAGTGTGGAAAGTTCCTTTCAGTTTAACTTTATTTTATGATATGGCAACAAAAGAGTTGTACCACATCAATAAATATAAAAAAATTTATTTATATAATTAATTTCTCAATATTACTCTAATTAAATCTATTGAATCTCAAATCTAGTATAACCTTTCTACTTTATATTTTCTTTGCATTCTTTCATTTCATTACAACCACCAAAAACAGTAATATTTAGTCTTTATATTTTAAAAAATTACTAAAATCGTAATTAATAACTAAACTAAATCAATTTAGCTGTTTCTTTATACTTTTATTGCCATAATAAATTTCTCAAAATTATTTAAAAAGGACATATAACTAAAAATATTAGTTTTAAGATATTTATCATCTATAAAACAAATAACCAAATTCAGATTTACGAAGCCATAACTTTCTAGTATTTATTCAAATTCAGACCAATTACAAAGTCATTAATATTGAAATGAAAAGGATAAATTTGTATTTTACCTAACCAAGGTAGATCACTGCTTATGATGTTGTCGCTTAGATCCAACGTTTCCAAGGCTGTTAGATTTTCTAATCCTATACCAATAAGAAAAATATTAGACTTTATAAATTAGTAAATTAATTCAGAAAATTATAAGATTAACTCTATGTTCTAAAGGAATGAATATTGAATATGCGGAAAATCATTAAGATTAACTCAACATATCTATCTAAAACAATATATCGAAGAAATAGAATTAGGAAATTAATAATATAAATATATTAATTTCACAATCTTTAAAAGGTAAAAAGATAACTATCTTAATTTTTTTTATTTTTTTAATATTTTTGAGCCAATTATCTGATTATCTTTTAGATACAACACTTTCAACCTTTCCAAATTTGATAAACCTAAGAGAAATGAAAAATTAAATGAGATGGGATATTACAAAAAATAAGGTCAATTATATATCAAATATCAATTGAGAACACAAGTAAATAACTTGGATATACTTATTTAAATTGGATATTAAAATACAAAAATATTCTCTGATAACATAGTTTATTTGAGCTAACTAGCAAATACAATGAAACATAGTTTAATGAGTAATACTATACTATTAGTCTATAAAAACTCTTCAACGTGTATTGATTTGATAGACATGGTAAATAATTGTCACTTTATTTATTTTATAAGTTTGTTTAGTGAATTCATTTTTTTTTTTTTATTATTGTTTATCCACATATCATGCAAGCAATACTTGGAATAAAGGTTCAATTATAAATGTGCTATTATTCATTTTAACATTAAAAGAAAATTTTGCAATTTTTTTATTTTTCATACCTCTAGCATTGGCGATTTGATTATAACTTAAATCCAATCGTTTCAAATTGGTCAAATTTACTAAACCTGCACCAATGAAAAAGAGAAATAGAATTTAAAAATCAAATAGGAAATTATAGAAAAAATGAGATAATTATGTATTCTCAAAGATTAATTGAGTCCAACAGTTAAAATTACAAGTAATTTGATATGATTTTTCAAAAAACCACTTTAGACTTAAAAGGTCAAGTTATTATAAAAATTTTCAATATTAACATATTTAAATTAAAGGTTTTAAAGTATTTTAGCAATGGATAAGCTGATTAAAATATTTCGATCTAAAACTTTGACAAATATTGGTTGTCATTAATGTTACCTAGCGAAGTAAGAGAACCGCCCATTCCATTCCATCGCATATTCAACTCTTCCAAGTTTTTTAGATTTTGTAAACCTGCACCAAGAGAAAAAATAGGACAATGAAGTAATCATGCGAATGATAATATTTCAATCTTTGTATAGTAGTACCATACTACTAAACTACTTATATAAAACCTTTTAAATAAACTAATTGATATGTTTGTAATGCTATCTATTTAATTTTTAATTTTATGCAAGAGTACTTGTAATTATACTTTTTTTCAAGTGTGATATTTATAGCATACCTAATATGTTACATACCTAAACTTGCTAGAGAAGTGTTGATTTGATTACCACTTAGATCCAACCTTTTCAAGTTTGTCAAATTTGTTAAACCTGCACAAATAAAAACAAAACCAAAAAACAAGAGAAGAAATAGAATTTTAAAAGCAGGTAGAAAACACCAAATGATTGTAACTTTGACAAATATTGGTTACCTAGTGAATTAAGAGCTCCGCTGAGTCTATTATCCATCATATTCAACTCTTCCAAGTTTTTCAAATATTTTAAACCTGCATGAAGAAGAGAGAAAGTAAAATATAACTCTTACTACTTATTTGATGGGCCTTGGGCCAACTACTAAACTACCTATTAATATGTTTGTTATGTGATTTGTAATGTCATCTATTTTATTAACCCACTCATTTTTATATATGCACTTGATCTAACTTCTTACTTCTCTAAGTTTTTCAAATATTTTAATAGGCTGAATGATATTTTCGCACCCCAAAGTTTGGCGAATCTACATTTTCCCACCCATTATTAAAATTCTTATGTTAGTTTTAATGGTTAAAAGACATTCTTGTTAGTCTAGTCTGCAAAAATTCTATTATAAAGTTAATATTACTTACAGCCCTAAAATACAAATAGATGGTAATTACCTTCATTAACTTGAAAATTAGTCACTTAAACTCCTATCTTCAATTTCTATTAAAAATTATATTTTTATTAAAAATCAGGTTATTAAATAAAAGAAAAGTTAAGTTTTATAAAAATAAAATAAAATAATGTATAAATATTTAAATAACCATTTTTTAATAATTTTTTAAACCTGCACTAAGAGATAACTGGATGACAACAGAAAGATCAAACTATACATTACATTCCCACTGTTTTTGTATTGGGGACCTTGAGCCAACTACTCATATACAATGAAGTGATTTGATCAACTAATCATGCAAATAATAATATTCCAATCTTAGTTTGTAGAGTAGTGCCATACTATTAAACCATGTATATAAATTCTTCTACATAAATTGATATGTTTATTTAGTAGACCCTATCCCAATAGAAAGAATTAGATATTAAAACAAAAAAATACTCTCCGATAGCATAGTTTATTTGAGCCAACTAGCAAATACAATGAAACATAGTTTAATGAGTAATACTATACTATTGGTCTATACAAACTCTTCAACGTATATTGATTTGATAGACATGTTAAGTAATTGTCACTTTATTTAGTGATTTGATAGACATGTTAAGTAATTGTCACTTTATTTATTTTATAAGTTCGTTTAGTTAATTCATTTTTTATTATTATTGTTTATCCACATATCATGCAAGCAGTACTTGGAATAAAGGTTCATTTATAAAGGTGCTATTATTCGATTTAACATTAAAAGAAAATTTTGCAATTTTTGGATTTTTCATACCTCTAGCATTGGCCATTTGATTATAACTTAAATCCAATCTTTTCAAATTGGTCAAATTTACTAATCCTGCACCAATGAAAAAGAGAAATAGAATTTAAAAATCAAATAGGAAATTAAAAAAAAAAAGAGATAATTATGTATTCTCAAAGATTAATTGAGTCCAACAGTTAAAATTACAAGTAATTTGATATGATTTTTCAAAAAACCACTTTAGACTTAAAAGGTCAAGTTATTATAAAAATTTTCAATATTAACATATTTAAATTAAAGGTTTTAAAGTATTTAGTCAGTGGATAAGATTATTAAAATATTTCGATCTAAAACTTTGACAAATATTGGTTGTCATTAATGTTACCTAGCGAAGTAAGAGAACCGCCCATTCCATTCAATCTCATATTCAACTCTTCCAAGTTTTTTAGATTTTGTAAACCTGCACCAAGAGAGAAAATAGGACAATGAAGTAATCATGTGAATGATAATATTTCAATCTTTGTATAGTAGTACCATACTACTAAACTACTTATTTAAAATCTTTTAAATAAATTAACTGATATGTTTGCAATGCTATCTATTTAATTTTTAATTTTATGCAAGAGTACTTTTAATTATACTTTTTTTCAAGTGTGATATTTATAGCATACCTAATATGTTACATACCTAAACTTGCTAGAGAAGTGTTGATTTGATTATTACTTAGATCCAAGCTTTTCAAGTTTGTCAAATTTGCTAAACCTGCACAAATAAAAACAAAACCAAAAAACAAGAGAAGAAATAGAATTTGAAAAGCAGGTAGAAAACACCAAATGATTGTAACTTTGACAAATATTGGTTACCTAGTGAATTAAGAGCTCTGCTGAGTCTATTATCCATCATATTCAACTCTTCCAAGTTTTTCAAATATTTTAAACGTGCATGAAGAAGAGAGAAAGTAAAATATAACTCTTACTACTTATTTGATGGGCCTTGGGCCAACTACTAAACTACCTATTAATATGTTTGTTATGTGATTTGTAATGTCATCTATTTTATTAACCCACTCATTTTTATATATGCACTTGATCTAACTTCTTACTTCTCTAAGTTTTTCAAATATTTTAATAGGCTCAATGACATTTTCTCACCCCAAAGTTTGGCCAATCTACATTTTCCCACCTATTATTAAAATTCTTATGTTAGTTTTAATGGTTTAAAAACATTTTTGTCAATCTAGTCTACACAAATTTTATTATAAAATTAATATTACTTACAGCCCTAAAATACAAATAGATGATAATTACCTTCATTAACTTGGAAATTAGTCACCTAAACTCCTATCTTCAATTTCTATTAAAAATTATATTTTTATTAAAAATCAGGTTATTAAATAAAAAGAAAAGTTAAGTTTTATAAAAATAAAATAAAAAAATGTATAAATATTTAAATAACCAGTTTTTAATAATTTAGAAAAAAAAATCAAATATAAAAAAAAAAAAAAAATTGCCCCAGCCCCTTTTATCCTTCTCCCACACACCACCGCCACAAAATCCTCCACCTCCGATATTCTTTCATAATTCACACCTATTGCGCACCTTCCCTTATCCCCAAAATCTAACAACCTCCAACAACCCTAGCGCCTCACCTTCATCATCTTTCGAAACCACTACGAACTCTAGCAAAACTTATTTTCTTCTTTCTCTTCATTCTTGTTTTCCCTCTCTCACTATTAGTTTAATGTTTTCACGGATTTGTTCATTTTCAAGGTGAATTTGATGGTTGTTTGGGGCGCACTTGTTGCTTGTGTTGGGTTAATATAATGTTTAGTTTGAAGATTTTAGTTTGTTGTGGTTATGGTTTAAGGGTACATTGATTGCCGGAATTGCACTTGGCTTTGTGCTATTCTAGGCTTGGTGCAAACTGGACGGTGGTGGAGGTTATGACGACAGCGGTGGGTATGGAGGCTGAAGAGGAAGGGGCGACAACGGAGGGGATTGTCACCAGGGAGGCGGCGGCTGTGTATGAAGGAATGGTGGTGGCGGCAGATCTCGTTAATTGGTAATATATCCTACTCTCTTTTATTATTATTATTATTATTATTATTATTATTATTATTAGTACAGTGAAGTAATATTCTATCTTTGTATAGTATTACCATACTACTAAACTGCCTATATAAAATCTTTTAAATAAAAGTTATGTGAATGTAATGCCTTCTAATTATAGCATAAAACGCAACTTTTTGCAAATTTTTAAATGCTACATACCTAAACTTGCTAGAGGTGTGTTGATTTGATTATAACTTAGATCCAACCTTTTCAAGTTTGTCAAATTTGCTAAACCTGCACCAAGGAAAAAGAAGAAATATAATTTAAAAATTAAGCAAATAGAATTAAATTACATTAAAAAGTAAGATTGACTACATCTCTCAAATATCAATTGAGCACAGATAGTAAAAAATTAAGGTAATATCTAAATATAATTACTGAAGCAATTTGAGAAGATGATTGTAACTTCATATTTTGATGGTTGTAGTTATTGTTACCTAGTAATGTTAGAGAGCCGCTCATTCCATTACCATTCAAATCCAACTCTTCCAAGTTTCTCAACATTTTTAATCCTGCACCCAGAGAAACAATTAGATTTTAAATTGAAAAATTCATTTTTAATTTTTATTCATACGTTATCATATTGCAAAGAGTGTTTCAAAAATTTAATAGATATTGCATACCTAGGCTTGATAGAGAGTTGTTGATTCGATTCCAACAGAGATTTAATACTTTTAAGTCTGTCAAATTTGCTAAACCTGTGCCAAATGGAAAATTTTAAGAAAATATTATCTTTATATATAAAACATTAATGGAAAATTAAAATATTAGGGCACTCCAACATGAACATTTAGAATTTTATCTATAATATGACTATATATTATCTTTCGATTTGTCACTATATATATCAATCATGTCATTATATATAAAAATTGTAAATTATTATATGCCTTCAAACTCGAAATTTTAATTACTTAGGAAGAGAATTTAGGAAAATGAACCCAATTCAAATATCATAAATTCATTCAACTATTTAAAAAATATATCTCAAGAAAATGATTAATAATATCTACAAGGAAAATCCTCTAATATCAAGGTGAAGTTTCTATATACCAATATAAATTTGAATTTTTAACTTTGAATAATTAAAATAAAAATAAAAATTGCTTCATGGGAGGTACCTAGACTTGATAGAGATCCATTTATATCATTAAAACTTAAATCCAAGACTTTCAAGTTTTTCAAATTTGCTAAACCTGCACAAATAATAATAATAAACAAAAAAAAAAAAGATAAATAGAAGTTAGAAAGTCATATACAAGAATCAATAATTGAAAGAGAAAAATTAACCATATTTTCTCAAAGATTTTAGAGCAGTAATAAAAAGATGGTAGTAATTTGATATACTGGTTAAAACTTTACAGATTCGAACAATAATTTTTACCCAAACAAAATTGAACAAATTGTAATGTTATTTCCTTTATTCTTCTCTTATAAATCTATTAATTCACCATAATTATATATATATATATATATATATATATATATATATATATATATATATATATATATATATATATATATATATATATATTCTTGTTTGTTTTTATCACTTAAATTCTTTTCTATAATTTTTTACACATCAACTATACAACTTTCCATTGAGAAATATTATTGATTATTAATATATTTAATATAAGAGTATATTAGTAAATATAAATTTAAACGTCATTGGTTTAAAAACACATTATGTATCTAATAATTACTAAGTTTTTTTTTTTAAAAAAAAAAAACAGCCCCTAAGTATATACTTGCACCAATAAAAAGAGTTATTTTTTTTTTAAAACAAGAAATAAAAAGATTAAGATTAATTAATAAGAAATTAAAGAATAATACTTAAAACATATATACCTTGTTTTTCTGAGTTGAGACCTTCTCCCATATTATTCCGTCCAAGATTCAAAGTGGTAAGTGAAGTTAGGTTATTCAAGTATGGTAAAAGAGTGGCGTTGAAGTAATTGTAACTAAGATCCAAGATCTTGAGTTGTTTCAAACACCTGAAGCCATCATATGCTGTAAAGGTAATGTCAACACATTATTGACTCAATATATCTATTATTTACTCAACATATTTATTCATTATCCAAAGAAAAACAATTAATGCATCAACATACATATATAGCTCATAATAATCTGCATAGCTTATATAATCAATTTTTTAGGTAAAACTATTGACCTATAAATAGAAGACAAAATAGAAATTGTTTAACACATCAAAAAGTTTTAACTGATATGTTTGTAATGCTATCTATTAACAAATTAATAAGCATGTTTTATAATTTAATTAAGGGTGTCAACAATGACATAAATTTTTTGTGTGGCCCATATACTGAATGTAAACTATGAAAAAAGTTTTAAAAATAAATAAATATATATTGCTAGACTGTTGCAAAAGTAATTTAATTGGAGCATATATTTTAAGCTAATTACTTAAATAATATACATACCTGTATTCTCATGCCAACCTTCAAAGAAATTGTAAGATAAATTAAGACTTTTCAACTCTTCAAAAGGATAAAACAAGGATAAATTTAGAGTTGGAAGTCTATCAAAAGAGTAATATAGGCTTGTATGATCAAGGGAAAGTTTGATGACACGTCTAGTAGTGGCGTTGCATTGAACTTTCTCCCAATCACAACAATTAGACATTTTATCATCAACCCATGAAACAAGAATTTCTTTCGTTTGAAAAACACTGACTGCTTTTATGAAGGACTTTAAATCTAACAGACCAATCCTCTCATTCTCCAAACAACTATTGAATCCAGATGTTTGAACCAAAACTAATACAACCCAAAATGACAATTTAATTAACACCCTTTCCATTATAACAATTCTCTCTCTCAACACCTATCAATTTGCTTGTTTACTCTCTTCAAGTTTTTCTTTATTCTCCTTTTTGTGTTGATTTATATAGAACTAAATTTGAAATCTTTATCAACTTTTGTGTTTGTAGTCATGACAATCTCAATCAATTAATGGAGTAAATTGGACGGCTAATAATACTATTTAATATGGTCATAGCAATCTCAATCAATTAATGAGTCAATAGTTTTTGTTTTTTTTAGTTTACCTCAAACTTAAAATGTCAAATTTAAAATCACAAGTCAAAAATAAATTTAGGGTTTTTTTAAGAAGATGAAATGTCAAATTTACCCTTTTTCAAAAAGAAATTTTAATTATACTTGTCTCACAATTAACTAATACAGTAAATTTTAATGGAACTAGAGCTGGGGATTTTAACAGAATAATACTTGAAACACATTGGAAAAAATGTTAATAGTCAAGTCTTGCATAAGAAGAAAAATAAGATGAATATATCATTGGAATCTATTTAGAGGGAACTAATTTTTGGCAAATTAAACAACGAAAAATACTTCATGAGTATGATAAAAGGAGATGATTTTAAGTGATCCCTTATCACTCATACAAGCAATTGTCTTGTATAATTCAAGATCACAAGCATAATTTAACATTGAATAAATGATCTAATTCTATATTGTTTTGAAGATAGTTTCCACTTAATTGTGAAAGTCTCTGTAAAAGTAAATTATAAGGCTCATGGAAATAAATTTAATGTTTTTAGTTTTGATGATCTTAATCAATTGATAGAGGATATTCAAGTGCCAACTATTTGTGTTTATTTAATTTACCTAAAATTTACAAAGTCAATCAATGATTTTCATATTTTTGTTCATGACAATCTTAGTTAATTAAATATTGGAATTTAACACTCATTAAATTTAAATAAAAATTTTAACATAATAATAAATATTGAAATTTTAATTATCGTGGATGAAATTTTAAAAGTGATTATTCTAGATGACCATAAACATTAATGTAGGCGGAACATGTTCCACACTTGATGGGTGGCCACTTTTTTTGAACGAGAGAGAACCTTTTTTCTTTCCTTTAATATAGTTTATTTTTTTCTTTTTCTTTGTCATTTTATAAAAGATTGTCTTCACAAATTAAAGTAAGAAAATTAGTGGGGACATTAAATTTAAAGGCAACCATTCACATACAAGAGCTTTGGCCCCCAACTGAAATAAAATAATTCATTGAACACTACACAACTTTCTAGTATTGTCCAATGTTTCTGATGTGAAAGCAATGACCTAGCCAACAAATACTTAATTCGTTGGCTGATTTTTTCAGCACGCAAGATCAATTAATCTTTGTGTTTAATGTTTTTAGTTTTGATGATCTCAATTAAATATTGGAATTTAATTATCACTGAAATTTAAATAAATTTTTTAACATAATAATAAGTATTGAAATTTTTATAACTTTATTCAATGCAATAATAATTATGGTCAATGAAATTTTAAAAAGTGATTATTCTAAACGACTATAAACATTAATGTAGGCGGAACGTGTTCTACACTTGGTGGTTGGTCACTTTTTTTAAATGAGAGAAAACATGTTTTCTTTCCTTTAAAAAAGTTTAGTTTTTTTTTTCTTTGTCATTTTATGAAGGACTGACTTCACGAAGCAAATTAAGCAAAATAAGTGGGGACATTCAATTTAGAGGCAACCATTCACAAGCAAGAGCTTTGGCCCCCAACTGAAATGATTCTGTCATTCACAAGTAAGTTGTGTACTGAAATAATCATGCCAATGTTTCCAATGTGAAAGCAATAATTCTTTTATTTTTTTTTTTTTTTTTACAAACAACGTTTTTATACTAAGACACAAGACGAATAAAATACTGACAGTTGGCACACGTGACACATTCTACTATATTGACATAAGTGGGACTCAAGTTTACAAAGAGGGTAACATGACATATTACCAACTGTAGAATTAATACAATAGTTTCCAATGTTAAAAGCAATGACATGGTACAAATACAAGTCTATCAAAATGGTTGAAGATGAAGTCAATCAATTACTAGTATGAATATCAAATTAATGTAGGCGGAACGTGTTTTACACTTGGTGGTTGGTCACTTTTTTTTAAATGAGAGAGAACATGTTTTCTTTCCTCTAAAAAAGTTTAGTTTTTTTTTTCTTTGTCATTTTATGAAAGATTGACTTCACAAAGCAAATTAAGCAAAATAAGTGGGGACATTCAATTTAGAGGCAACCATTCACAAGCAAGAGCTTTGGCCCCCAACTAACATAATTCTGTCATTCACAATCAAGTTGTGTACTGAAATAATCATGCCAATGTTTCCGATGTGAAAGCAATAATTCTTCTATTTTTTTTTTTTTCACAAACAACGTTTTTATACTAAGACACAAGACGAATAAAACACTGACAGCTGGCACATGTGACACATTATACTATATTGACATAAGTGGGACTCAAGTTTACAAAGAGGGTAACATGTAACATGACATATTACTAACTGTAGAATTAATACAATAGTTTCCAATGTTAAAAGCAATGACATAGTGCAAATATAAGTCTATCAAAATGGTAGAAGATGAAGTCAATCAATTACTAGTATGAATATCAAATTATGATAGCCAAAAATTAGTAAAAGAAAAAGTAGGGTGAAATTATTCATGATAGGAAATTATGAAATTATTCATCTGACAGGAAATATGCATTCCATATGAGCTTCCAAAACTCAGTAAACCAACCTTTTAAGAATTGGAAACATGTTTCATGTTTTAGGAAGGATTGTGAACTGCAAAAATGAAAAATTATTGCATGATTAAAGTCCTTTGATTATGACTAGATTTAAATTAACCCATGCTGAGGACTAGGCCACCGTTCTACTGTTAAATTTTTTGATAAAAATAATTTGGAGTTGAGATTTAATAAGATAATTTATGGGTTGGCATAGCATTACTCAAATTTAAATAATAGTTTCCTGTCCAATATATATAGTATATCCTCTAATACTAAATACTTTGTTGATCAGTTTCCGCATTGCACTTTCCTGCAGGCAACTGTAGCTCATTTTGATATACACAAGTTAGGTATGCAACTGTAGCATTCTTTATGAAATGAAAGATTAGCTTGAGAAAATTTTTATTGCCATACAAATTATTTTTATCAAGTCTTTTATTTAAGTTAATCTTTGAATATATATCATATATCTACAAACGTATCTGAAGAAGTATACAAAGTTGCAACTAGGTCATTTTTTCTTCCCACAATATCACCAAAAGCTTCAGTCATGTCAGGTTCCTCTGGTTGAGTCCCCTCAGGGAGTTCCCAATTGAAATGATAAGAGTAATTCAACCAAACAAAGCTCGAAGTACTTTGCCAGTACATATCCTCCTTCCACCTCCAAATATTGGAATGTATTCAATGTTCATCCCCTTGAAATCGATATCAAGTTTATTACTGACTTCAAGTAACTTAAATCCTGAATATCTTTCTCACCAATTCTTTTCTCTTAGCTCAACTTGTGACTTCTCCATCACTCTAGGGTTCCTCATCATCTCTGCCATAGCCCATATATTTGTATTTGACAAAGTATCGGTTCCTCCGATGAATATTCCCTAAATCAAATAGATGGACCAATACAATAAAACATATACCAAATAATACTACTACATAAAGTAATAGGGGTCAATTTACATACACATTTTCATTACTTAAAAGAAAGGACTCAAATTCTATAACACGGAAAAATGACAAAATTCTGTTAATTGACATTAAATTTAACAGAAAATGATAATAAAAAAAAATGTAAATGCCCTTTAACAAATATTTAAAGGAAAACCATTAAAACTCCGTACTATAAAGAAAATTAAAAAGAACTTCAGAAAATCAGCAAAAAACTTAAAAGATAAATTTGTCATAAACTTAAAAATCAACAAATATATTGTAATATTTAAAAATTAAAATATCAGATAATTAAATAATAAAAACATAAAAAATATATATTCTTATACTTTTTAGTTATTTAATTAAATCAGATTTTATAATTTTAAAAAGATTTTTAACTTCAAAATATATTTGAGAACAATAATACAGAAATACTAACCTAAATTACGACCTTGATGTCTTTGGTAGTGATAAGAAGTTCTATGAATGAATGTTTATGATCAGCAATACCCAAGGAATTTAATTTTCTCAAAAGAAAAGATGGTTTCCAGGAATATGATTTCCAACCATCACAAGTTCCACAACTCTCAAGGCATGTTGCCTCGATCTCTTTTTCAACTCCAAAAACTGCTTCCTTAAAATTTATGACAAGGCTGTAATATTCATCATGTCCATTAACTGCTCTGCCCTCCATACCGCCCATGCCCTCGAATAGTGACTCAAACAAATCAAAAGGACTGCTGAAATCCTGGTTTAGTCAAGGAAATTCCAACAATGAGAAGCAGTCAGTGCAAGTATCCAAATAAATAATGTATTTTGAAATAGATGGTCTTATTCAGAGTATGCAGAATTCAACTTACCCCCATGCCCATACCAGCACCTTTAAGTCCAGCCTCTCCATACCTGTCATACAGGGATCGTTTTTCATCATCTGACAATACCTTCACAGTACAGAACAACTTCATCACTTCAAAAATCAAAACACTTCAGATCATTAACCCAGGCTCAACCGCAAATAACAAACTAAAATAACCAGATGATTGAACTTTTTACCTCATATGCATGCTTATTTCCTTATATTTCTGTTCTGCACCAGGTTCTTTGCATAGAAATTGAAAAAACTACAAAAGGGCAACATTAATTATATGGGTCTAAAATTTATAAAGACGATGTAAGTAGCAAAACAGACTGAGCAAGCTGAGACTACTAGTGTTGTAACCAGGAAAAAAAGAAAACAGATTAGAGAAATGTAGGGAACTTACTTGTTCACATCCGTGCGATAACTACTAGCAAGCTTCTAATAAGCTGAAAAAGGAAAAGAATATAAGAGCAAGTAAATATTAATTGAAGAAAAATAAGAGGCCATTCCAAAGCTGTTGATTAAAGTGCAGGAATAAACTTGTAGAAATGATAAATGCGTCTAACTTGAATAAGATTACCACTTAATCAACCAAGTATGTATATAATGCAACAGAGCATCTTTTCCAAACTTCAATGAGAGGATTTCTCCAACAAGGCAGCATGATCATCTTATAAAGTAAAAGAGGACATATGGGAAGGATCAAAAGGCTATTTAGTCCTTGTTTCTCAATATTTTAGAATAATTAAATTCGACTTTTATTTCCATGTCTTGTTAGGATTAGAATTATTACATAATGTTGTGAGTAGGATTTGGTTTCTTAAGCCTATGAATAAAGGCATCTAACATTGACATGCATGGTTGATGAATAAATACGATTATTAGTTTCTCCATATAGATCGTTCTTCTGGATTTCTCCTCTTTCAAGCTGTTATCCATAATCTATCCTTCTTATTCTCTCTATCTCTTCTATTACTTTTTTCTGATTCTCTATCACCAAGTCTCTTCTTTATCAATAGCCTAGTTGATTTAGATCTCTTACAATTCTCACACTAACCTACAAGTTTAACTAGTGTTTATGCAAGGATGAAGTGGGGCACTGTCTGTGAATAAGGAAACAAATGTTTCTTCTTCATTAATTTTGGATAATTCAAGTTTCCACCCAGCTGGATATATCATCATAGGCCAGAGTACCCAGAAGCAAATAGATTTGTTATTTTACATAGATCGAGTACTTAGGGACGGGAGCAAAACAAATCCCACCATAATATTTCCTCCAATCATCCAACAGAAAAAAGTTCGAACATGTCCTACAGCATAAAAGGCAATGTTTTTTTTTCCAATATGCACCTCTACTACTTTTGGTTGTTCCTTAATCAGAACTTCAGGAAATTAAATGTAAAAAGTGGACCAAGTACCATATCCACAAACTATTAGAACAGGTTTCAGTACTCTGTTTCAGACCAGTTTTTAATCTTCAATTCAACTTAATTTTACGTCATAATTCTCAAATAAAAGGTAAAATTGAGAATCACAAATGACTCATTACCATTATCAGCCATCAACCCAACCATTTTGGCACTGCCAAACCAGAAAAGAAAAGTCATATTCTAGCACAATAACCTAATGCTCATTTTTTTCAAGTTATGCTATTTCCTGAGCTCGATATTGACTTTCTATACGCATAATGTTTATCAAGAAACCTCATGTAGCTCTCCCACACATCATGTTATGAAACTGCTTCCTTTTAAAAGCAACAATAAAAGGAAAACAAATTAATGTTAATTCTGCCACAAACACAAAACAAATTCTCTATTACCATGGACTTGAAAGAGCATAAGGATAATGTAAAATAAAAGTCTATCACATACACAGTTAAAAAAAAAAAAAAAAATAGAGAAAATGTGTAATAGAACAGTTTGGACAAAATAGAAAAGAAAAGAAAAAGAAAATCCACATAACACCTTTTATTTCAGATTTACTGGCATTTTTTGACACCCCTAGGACAGAACTCATAAGCTCTGTAATGGAACAGTTAAACAGCACATCAATTGCATTACAAAGTATATCAAACATACATCTAAAGACCCACAAAAAGTATAAACTAACTAATAAAAAATAGAGATTCCATCGTCCCAAAAGAAAGCTAAAGCTTATTCCTATACTCACCGCAACAACTTAACAACAAATCGTGCTCCTCTCGTATTCTTTTGGACTAGAGAAGTGAACCAATGACATTTACTTGAGTGAATCACTTCGCAGTTTAACCAACTAATCATACAAGTATTAAAATTCCAATATTTAAGAGTAATACCATACTACTAAATTATCTATTCAAACTTTTTCATATAAACTTAGTTGTTATGCTGGTCATGTGTTTGCCACGTTAAGTTTCTGTTTTTAAGAAGTTAGTTCAGTCAATTAAGAAGTCCATGTCAGATTAATGAAAACGTTGACTTGGCTTAGTTAGTTACTGTAGCTTTTCTTCTTCAGAAACAATGTGTTGTAGCTTATATAAAATGAATTAAAAAATTACACATAAAGGGGAGAAATTAAAAAAATATACAGCAGATTATAAAATGCTGAGAGGATTTGGCTGCAGCTATTACCCTTTTATAAGACCTTATAAAAAGCATAATTTTGCTTATCATACTTAATAACTGTGTATTCATTGGATATAGATTGACACATAAAGGTTATTTGTGTCTGTTGACAGAGCAGCTTCAGATTTTATAGTGTTGAGCTGTAAAGAAAAAAATCTTTTCCTAAGGTGTCAGTCAAATCAAATGTTGCCAAGTCAGCTCCTAATTAACCTGTGTTTAGTTAGTTAGTTACTAATTAGTTAGAACTTGATTAAGCTTTGCTAATAGCTGTATATAAAGGACACTACTCTGTAACAAACAATATATTCTCATTAATAGAAAATCAGAGAAATTCAGTTTTAATATTTCTCTCAACTTGACATTATGTCATCAAAAATGGAAAATTTTCCTTCCTTTTCCTCTTTACCAAACACTAACGAAATTGAAAAAAAATGCAAAGAACTTGATTCTGATGAGTTCTTTAGCAAAAGAAAATCAACCTTCCTCTGAAAAATGATTCAAAACTTCTTCGAAGACACTATAACAAATTTGTGGATCCAAGTCTCTTGTCCAAATAAAGTTCCTAATATGCTTCATGAGATTATTGAGCACAGCCTTTGGCCACATGCAAAATTTAATTTTAAGGCTATAGAGCAACATGGAGTGCATAATGGAATGGACAAGTTGGGTTAAGAGCTTTCCTTTCCATTCAGAAAGCTTTGCCTTTACTCTATCTGCAATTGGCTTGAGGCAGTCTAATTTAGGTTGGCAATAAAATATAGGAACACCTAGATAAGTGAAAGGTAGTTTGCCTTCTTGGAAACCTAGGATGTCGTTTATATATAATACCCTACCTCTGATTGAATTTATGGTCAAGATAATAAGAGCTCTTAGATATGTTCACCCTCTCACAGAAGTTTGCTCATACCCATCAGGGAACTTAATTAATTGTCTCAAGAAATTGGAGTCAGCTCGACAGAAGATAAAAGATAAAAATATCATCAGTAAACAAACCATGGGATAGAGGAGTACACCCTCCAGGAGCAGAAATACGAGTGATTTGTCCCTCTTCTAGAAGTTTTGATAGACCTCTACTGAGAACTTCCTTTGTAAGACAAAAGAGTAATGGAGATTCAGGATCACCTTTACTAACCCCTTTATTACAAGTCAGATAAACCTTTAGGAGAACCATTCACTGAGATTGATAATTTAGCTGCGTGCAACAACACCTTAACCCAATTGATGAAGATTGGATCAAACCCACAGGCTGCTAGAACACAAAGAACAAAATCCCAGCATACAATATTAAATGCTTTAGTAATGTCAAATTTGAGACCAATTTTGTTGCCTCTGACCTTCTTCCCTACAAGCTGAACATTTTCGAAAACCATGCCAATACAATAGGAGAATTATAAAGCTTCTTATAAAAATCAACAATATACTCACTAATAATAACCTCATTTAAAACAATGACTTCATCCATATCTAAGCTGTGCATTTTGGGCCTAGCATACGTCACATTAGCATGGGCATGAAAGAAATGAGTGCATTTGTCACCATCTTTAAGTTAAGAGACCTTATATTTTTAAAATAAGCCAATCAAATCCCAAACCACATCAAAATTTAAACGAAGAGAGAAACAAAAACACAAACATCAAATTAAAGCATTTCCAAAGTCGAACAACAAACAAAACACAAAAACAAAATAAAGAATCAACAGCAAAAACTAACCAAAGAGATCGAGAATAAAAGGTGATCAAGTGAGTGATGGAAACAACGAACTGAATCTGTTCATTGCCCCAACATTGAAAACCCTAACCTATCGGAGTCATCTCCGATCGACCGAACACTGTGTTGGAGTATTGCGAGGAAGCCTTTGAGGCCGAGATTGACGGAATCATCTGAGCGGAGTCAGTGCAAGAGATCGAGAGGCGAAAGGCTGTGGCCGAACAGAGATTGGCAGAGTTCTGATAAGTGTTCTACTGCCACATTAGAAAGAGAGAAGAAAAAGAATGGTGTTCATAAGGAGGAGTGAGATGAAGGATTTCGGATGAATGAATAATTACAAGGGCTTATAGGTAAATTCTAGGGATTTATTTACTGGTTTTTAAACTTACAACAATTAATGGAATTGTTTAAAGATGTGTCTGTTATATACCAGTTAGTCCGACCGGTTCAATCGGTTAGACCAGTCAACCCGCGAACCGATCCCTTGATCGAGTCAACAAGTGGTCTGGTTTTTAAAACAATGCTGTTAGTGTGATGATCAGTAATATGAGGGCCAAAAAGCAATTGAGAAAAAAAGATGTATGGAGTATTTTTGCCCAGATGGTGCATAGCTGGGTGGTTCCCAATCTAGAGATCAAAGATGTGTTAGTAGTCCGAGAGTTTTTATACAAGTTCCCGAATAAGTTATCGAGGTTGGTTCCCAGAGAGAGAGAGAGAGAGAGAGTTTAGCAGTAAATTGGCACCTAAGATAGCATCAATTCCTAAGGCTCCATAGAAATTGAAGGAGTATTTCTAATAATTTTTTAAGCAAGGGTTTCCTCTAACCCAACCAGTCTCCTGAGAGTGCACCAATTTTATTTAGTGGAAAAATAAAATAAACAATAATGGATCACTCCAGATGTGTATAATTAATTAATTAGATAATAAATATTAATTTAAATTTAATTTAAGTATTCTTTTATAATGAATATCCACAAAATCTAAATAAATATTTTAATTTTTGATAAATAATTAATTATTTACTTTAATTATTATGCTAATGTAATAAAGTGGTTTTTGTTATGTCATGAAAGACAAGGAGATTATCAAACGGATATAGTTAAATATCAATAAATTAACACTCAATAAATTAATAACCTCGATTAAATAATATTTTTGGTCGATCTCGACTTGGAACCAATGTGGTAAATTGATAATTTACTAAATTTATATAATAATACATTAAGAAAAACACATAGATACCACTTGATATATCAAATAATAATCTCCTTATATATTAAAATTATATATATACATGACTAAAGTAGGAGACCTTTGAGTTATTCTCTATACCACATTAACTCCTAGCTATAAAATAGGCTAATGATGTTATTTCCGACCGCTATTCTCTATACACATTAACTGTACACAATATGTATATAAATTAAATTTAATATTTTGGAAAAAGAAAATAAAGAATGCTTCCTTAAATTAATAATTTATTAATTTATATGATTAAATAATATATTGATTAATTAATAAATTTTCATAGTTCCAAGGATATTAATTTATCCAGGTTTAACTGTATATAAGATAACAAAAAATTATCATTTTAAAATATTATATTAAAGATATATAATTAAGAGTTTGTTCAAAATTGTTGGATTTAAATCTTAGGAGTAATTAATATTCTTTTCTTTAATTGAGAAGTGGTTGTAGAAAAAAAAGGAATAGAGTTTTATTCTAAAAGAAACTCTATTCCTTGAGTTTGGGTTATTGGGGTGGATATGGGGCAAGTACAAGGGGAGGGAATGGGTTAATTTGTACTAAACAACTTGTACTTTTCACACATTAGATTCCCCTTATTTGTACTTGATGATTGGGTTAATTTTTTGCTACCTCAGCACATATATTTCTGTTATTATTGGTCTTTAGTTGGCTAAGGGACTAAGGCTTGGCCAGTAGGAATGGAGAAGTGGTTGCATAAGTCCACTCTGTATGTAGGGTTCTAAGTGGATTACAAGAAAATTATGTTGTTTGTTTTTATTCTTGAGTGAAGAAAATTAAATTTCCTTACAAATTGCTTAGTGGAGATTTTGAGGGTCGGAAGGCCACCTGTGACAGTGTAGAAGGAAAGTGATTAGCAAAGGGAAGACCTTTAATAGTTGGAGCAGGATAAGGAAAGGAGAAGAGGAATCGTTAAGGAAGAGTTTCCTTTTGAATAGGCATGAAAACATTATGCAGTTGGTATGATAGCTATAGCTTTTTGGCTCAATTTTAGACTGTAATATAAAGTTCAGCAAAGTGAGTAAAGTTTGGCCATTTGGCGCATTCAATGAAAGGAAGAAGAAAGAAGATAAAAGAAATAGAATGGCATTGTCTTGGACAATACTTCTTTGGCTGTAATACGAAGGATCTGTCCTTTGGACCAATAATTTTCAGTTACATTTAATAGATTTTTACCTGTATAATGGGAATGGAGAAACATTTTTTGACATAATGCAGTCACTTGGGCTGTACTAATAGCAACCCTCATGGAGTATTCTTTGTCTTGTATCCCATTGTCATGAATAAAATGTAATTTTACCTTGAGGCTTAGGAAGCACTTAACTTCCAAAGACATATTTATGGCTATGCCCCCATTCTCTTTCTTAGGCAGATTGCCTTTATGACTGACTGATATGTTTTGCATTTTGCCTTACTGGTGCCAAACTTGAAGACAAACTGATTCCTTTATTTTGCTAAGGCCAACTTGGGTTGGGTTAAGGCATTTCTAGAGTGATCCTAATTAAGTCAGTTTTGAAAAATTGATGTTAAGCAGACCAAATCTGATAGAAAGACTGGTTTCCTTATGCTCAATTGATTATGTAAGTTTTCAAAAAAAGAATTGAATTCTTATATTAATAATTTGATTTATGCATGCCTATCATGTAAGCATCTCGTGTACATGTCTATTTAATCGAATAAATAAGTCAAAACCTGTCAAAAATGTTCAGAGTAGTATATAAAATATACTTTTTATACCTTAGGTGACCAAGTACATGAACACTTGTGCCTCTGTCGGTGGTTACATGGTTTTTGACATGGGTAAATGTTGACAAAGATGAATATTTCTTGTATCCTGCCTCATGTTACCCAACAATGGGACCCCTTAGAGTGATAAATATAGTGATATACTATATTTTGATGGGAATTAAACCAACCATTTTTTGAGAATGATAAATAAGCAGAATTAATCGGGTTATATTTAAGGATAAATTTGCATCACCTCATATCTAACCATGAGATGCTGGATTTGTACAGGCATTTTTTGCATTCTCGTTGTCATGTTCAGGAAATATTATGATTTTTAATTGATGAACTTGACATGGTATCACTGCAGGCAATTATTTGAATGTCCTTGTTTCAGAGAAAAAAAGTGGCTAATTATCCCCTGAATCAGATGGCAACAGAGAGCCCTGTGAGGATGGTGGAAAGCGGTAGAGCAAGGAACTGGCCCTCTTCCAAAGATTCTGCAATGTGTGATTCCCAATTGAGGAATATGGTAACAGAGGAATTGGGATTGCTTTTGAAGAGGCACAGATTTCATGGAGACCAAGCACACATGATTCCGAATCGAAGTGGTAGTGCACCACCAAGTTGGGAAGGGTAATTTGCAGCTATTGGAAACAAAACTCTGGTCTGAATTTAGGCTTGGAAAGTTTAAGCGACGATCTTGGACATTTTGAATCTGAGGAGCAACTGAATTTAGGCGTGTTTGATTTTATGGATGCATGTATAAGTATAAGAGATTTTGTTATCTGACTCTAATACTTGCCAGTTTAATAAAGCTAATTATTATGTAATATATAAAATATGGTGATTGCTTGGAGTTACTTTTTCTATTTTCATATTTGAAGAGAGGGGCTTTCTTAGAGTGTCACATACCAATTTACTACTTAAAAGTCGGGCATTTATATTAATAGCATTTGAAGTTTATTTTCAAATTCCAATATTTCTTTAATGGAGTTTGGTTTCTAATAAAATAATATTTTATTAATTTATATAAGCTATATTATTTCACAACTTCTAGATTTTAAGTCAATACACTTAATACAAGCCTGGGAATCCATCTCTCCTTGTCACAACTATAAACTTTTGTCCGCCCAGTTGGAGCAAACCAATTAAATAATTGTAAATTTACTATTGATTTAATTTCATATTTCTTGAGATTAATTTTTTTATAAACTTGAAGGCAAAAATATTTACCAAAGTTTCTAAAGTAAATAGGAAAAAAAAAACCTTGAAATGTGTAAACAAAACACATAGACCTTCCACGTATAAACTTAAACGCAGTCATAAATGCAATTAATTAAAATTCTCAGAATTCTCTTCTGGACTCAAACTGTGCAAACCAAATTAACAATATAAAAATAGTTGTTTCCATCAAAATAAATATAAAAATAATTGAAATGAAATTTATTCAACCACTAATAGCTTCTTCACTGCTTATACTTGAAAATTACAATGTTATCTAACTTAGTATGACTTATATCAAAATCAATGCTAAACATACTTAAAAAAACCACTGAAAACAAAAATCAATACATATATCAATGAAATACAACCATAACCTTCGCCAATATGGGTTGATCCAAAGGATCATTATTAAGGCCATTATAGTTGTGGTATATGATCTCTAGGGCATTTTGTTAGCGAGTTGGAAACAATTTTTAAAGCTTAGACAGCTTTTGGATATCATATGACAAGGAACATCGAAAAAAAGTTTATTTATAGATTTTAAAATAGTTCTTAAGACTGTAGCCTAAAACTTTTGAAAACTCCCAAAGACACTTTCTTAAGATTTCTCAATATTTTGTTTTCATAAATAGAAAATGTAATGGGATTTCATACAAAATGTTTCCTTAGTTTCTGATAGGACCTGATCTGCAAATCAGACATTACTACCAACAAATAATCCACACTCACACGCTAAAATCACAGTTCAATGAGAGGACCTTGTTATATTAATCTCAACAGAACAATACAGCCCTATATATATGGCTAATAGTCCTTTCCTAGCAATATTCAACAACAAACAACTCAGAAAAATAGTGCAAGTACACCAGAAAATGATAAGCAACAAACTGACTTCGAGGGTCAGCCACCTCCCCAAATACTGACTTGGAGGGTCAGCAGCCTCCCTTCCAATTTACTTCCTAATTCCTAATACCTTCCCATTTTCTCTCCTCCTCTTTTTCTTCTGTCCTGTCACCTGTCTGTTCTAACCCAATTCCACCCACATCCCATCATATCATGCCACCTGTTCCACAAATATTCCCTCATAACAAATCCCAACTTCCTATTATTCCCCTACTTCCTACCACTACCCTTCCTGTGGTACACCAGCTTTGTTGGATGCTGATCGGTTTCTTAATCATGTCAGTCTGAATAAACGACCATCATGCTTGCTCATACTCTTGAATCTTCTTGGGCATTTTCACTTTTGTTGTGACCTGGGATTTGGATGTTTTGTACCACAAACAATTGGAATCTTCTTTATATTTTGCAATATTGATTTTTTTTTTTTTTTTTTTTTAAATTTGCCATCAACTTGTGTAACTTTATGGAATGAAGGTGGCTCATACTAGTGTTGAGTTGTGTGACATTTTATCCTTTTAGGCTCTGCTCTCCATTAAGCTGAAATCTTGAGTTGACAAAATAATGTTGTCTTTTTTATTTGCGTTGTTGATTTTTTGCTTCATTTTTTTGGTGTGTTTGTAGGAAGATTTCCCTTGTACCCCTTCTCCTGTATATAATCAGTCTCGCTCCTCAAGCAATGCAACGACAGATGAACCAACTGATCACGATGTCCATGCAGTTACTTTGGATGTTTCTGCTATTAACCTTTCAGAAGTACCAGGATCAAGCGGCTCTGCTGATGTTTGGGTGGATAAATCTGCCTTAGATTCACATGATACTGCATTAATATCCAAAAATGATTCTCTAGCTATGTCTTTTTCTAGTTTAACAGCTCCTGATGGAGCAGGGTCTTCTCAGAACTGACAAATTGATGATACCAACACTAAAACTGGTGGATTGGGGGATGATGTGTCAGTTATTGTTGCCCCTCAAGCAGAGAGAATTAGGAAGAAACAATAAGAGCAGCAGTATCATGGGAGAATTATGCTGCAACAGTATCCGTCGGCACAACAAGGAACCCCATATCCGGTTCAGGGTCAAAAAGCATCACCAGGAATGAATCATATCCAAAGTGGCGTGGAAAAACACTCCGATGGACATGCTAAGTTCTTTTCTATCGAGGTGCAACTATCAATGCAATCCCCTGTTCTAACTACTCCCTCATATGCAACAGCGGGAACCTATATGCCATCAGGTAATCCATTTTACCCAAATTTTCAGCCATCTGGTGTGTATGCTCTGAACTACAGTGCAGGTGGATATGCTCTGAATTCTGCATTTCTCCCAGCATTTGTTGCTGGATACCCTCCCCATGGTCCTGTTCCTATGCCATTTGATGCAACTTCAGGTCCAAGCATTAATATTCAAACTACTGGCATTTCAACAGCAGAAAACATACCACCTATGGGTGATTTGCAACATCAGAAGTTCTATGGACACCATGTAATGATGCGGCAACCTTCTTTTGTGAATCCTCTTCAAACGCAATACTTTCAAGACCCTTTTGGGGATGCATACGGTGCTTCAGTTCAGTATGTTAGGTTGCCCTCAAGTAATGGTACTGGGGCTCAGGTTTATTCTTCTATACTGAAAGAGCCACCTCTGCTGCTTATTTGGGTGATCAGAAACTTCTGTCTCCACCAAATGGGAGTCTGGGTATTCCAAATCATAGAAGACTGGGAATTGCATTGGTGGTTATTATGGGGTTCCTCCAGGCATGGGTGTCCTGGCATAATTTCCAGTATCGCCTATTTCTAGTCCACCGTTGCCATCATTACCAGTTGGTGGAACAAGTCATCCACATTGGCGAAATGATTAAGGTATCCTAAGGGTTAACATAGAAATAGAGGTATCTATCCTGGAGGGCAAGGGCAAAGAGGAGTAAACATCTTTGATGACCCCAAGAGGCATTCATTTCTTGAAGAACTGAAATCCAGCAATGCGCAAAAGCTTGAGCTCTCGGACATAGTAGGGCGTATAGTAGAATTCAGGCAGTGTTCTTTACTGAGTTTGTTTTCCTAAAGCCTTACATCATGAGATTGTTGTACTGTCTCCTATATGAAAATCAATTTGCATGCATATCTCACTTCAATGTGGATCAACATGGGAGTCAATTTATTCAGCAGAAGCTGGAGCACTGCAGTTTTGAACACAAGGTGTCTGTTTTCAAAGATGTTCTTCCACATGCTTCAAAATTAATGACTGATATTTTTGGGAATTATTTTATTCAAAAGGTATGCTTTTCAACAATATTTGGTCCTAAATGCATATTATTTGAAGCAAATTATCTGACTGGACTTTTGAACTCTGTAGTTAGTATGCTATTGATTATTTCTTGTTGAATTCTGATTTATTACAGTTTTTTGAGCATGGAAGTCCTGAGCAGAGAAGGAGCTTGCAGAGAGACTTGTTGGCCAGATGCTGCCTTTAAGTTTGCAGATGTATGGCTGCCTTGTGATACAGAAGGTGGGCTAAGTTATCTCGAATATATCTCTTTAAATTTAGTGGTACATTGGCTTCTTCTAGAGCATTTGTTTTGTGGTTATTATGAGCCTTCAAGTGCGAGAGGTTTGAGCTGTTCATGATATTCAGCTGATTGGTGCTGGCTTTAAAAGCTTTTAGCCTTCTTTTATAGGCCCCACAGGCCTCATAAATGATTAAAGGGCCTTTAAGGTATTTTAGTCATTTAGAGATGTTTGACTGGAATGTGAGACAATCAACAGATACAGCACCACCCTTTTTAGGAGTAGATTGGGCAATCTGAGAAAGCATAGTAAATTCCAAAGGGAAGGCTTTCAGTGCGGAAGAAGATACCAAATTAAATTTTTAAAATTAATGGCAACTAATGGTTTTTGCCATTTTCTGTGTATGTAGAAACTTTTATCCTTTTTTTTTTTTCTTTTTTTGTTTCAGAAATAAAAAAAGCTCCTAAATAATAATATCCATTTATTACATTTTTCAATAGTGAATAAAATAATAAGTAAAAGAGTTCATAAGAGTTGATATCCGCTTGTAGTACTAACTAAATTTAAAAGGAGTAAAAATAAGAGTTATTATTTAATTTCACCAAAATTTGAGGGAATTATACACAAGTGACCAACTCTACTAGCGTTATGCACTTTCCAATTTTACCCTAATAAAAAACCTAATATTTCTTTATTTTTCTCTCTTTTTCAAATTTTTTTTTCCTTTGAAACCGTTTTGGATTTTAAAAATTTAATCACTGATTAAACAGTAAAACTATCTCGTATAAATATTTCTTTCATATTATAAGAGATAAGTTATGGATGATATAATTTATAAAATAAAAACAATAAATTAGTTGAATAAAAATATAATGTCTAAGGATAATACTATGGATTAAGTTTAAGAAAAATACCACTTTTGAGTTAGGAATTCAAAGATAATACACTATGTTTGGCTTACTATTTTTATCCAGATTCTGGATCCTATTCTCCAAATAATGTTTGGCACGTTATTCCAAGAATATTATCCTATTTTTTTAATTACTTTTAAACCCTATAAGGTTATTAATTTCATCAAATACACCCTAAAAAAAAAGTTTAAAAATTATCAAAAACACCCCCGCAACCCATACTCGCCAGATTCTCGCAACCACCGTCGGTGGTAGCCGAAATCTATACAACGGCCAACCTGCCGACCATAAATGGCCGGAAGTTTACCGATGTGGCCTTTTCCGACCAGATCCACCATGGATTTGGCCGAAAAAGGCCAGATCTGGCCGTCGTTTTGGCCTTTTTCGGTTGTCGACGGCCACGGTGGCGTGATCGGCCAGGAAAAGGCCATAACGACTGCGTTCGACGTCGACTGGTCAGCCGATGCGTGTCGTAACTCGATTTTCCGCCGATTACGGTGGTGGCGAATCGCGCTGCGGTGGTGGGGGTATTTTTGTCAATTTACATGTTGGGTATTTATGAAATTAGCAAACTTATGGGGTTTTTCTATAAATTTTTAAATTTTACCTCGTAATACTTCCATATTCAATTATCCAATACTATCCCCAAAATCCTACCCAAAATAATAAACCAAACACATATGATATCTATAAAACAAAAAGAATAAAGAACAAAGAGTAAATTATAATAAAACTATTAAATTTAATGATATACTATAATTTTAGGATCCTTATCCACGTACCAAACTTTATCAAAAGCATAATTTTGCTAATAGCTGTATATATAAACGACACTACTCTGTAACAAACATATCTTCTCATTAATGGAAAATCAGAGAAATTCAGTTTTAACATTTCTCTCAACTTGACATATGTCATCAAAAATGGAAAACTTTCCTTCATTTTCCTCTTCACCAAACACTAATTAAATTTAAATAAATGCAAAGAACTCGAATCTGATGAGTTCTTTAGCAAAAGCAAATCAAACTTCCTCTGAAAAATCTCTTGATTACAAGGATTTTGTTCTACAATTCTCGACTCCAGTTCAGATCACTCTCAACCAAATGTTGTCAAGCTTCAGAAATCAAATCACAATTTCTGGAAATCACTGCTGTTATCTGGATCTAGAACTCATGGTTTGGAACCCTATCTTACTGGAGTTAAAGCTGGTCCTGCACTATTTGTTGAGGTAAAATCTGAAAACTCGAATGAGGTAACACTTCAAGAAAACCCTAAGTTTGTGATTTGGTAGAAAATAGACCAAATTCTTATTGATTGGCTTCTTTCTTCAATTACAGAAGTTATGTTTCGTTATGTTGTTAGATTCATTAGTGTTGCTGAAATTTGCTTAACTCTAGAAAATAGCATTTTCACTAGATCAATATCTCGAATTTCACATCTAAGGAATATGCTACATAGTACCAACAAGGGAACACTTAGGGGTGGCGATTATATTCATAAAATGAAAGAAGTGGTTGGTTTCTTATCAGCATCAGGACATATTGTTACCATAGAAGAGCTAATTTTGTATATCTTGGAAGGACTAAGGTCTGAATTCGATCCAGCTATTGTGAACTTGCAATCAAGGATTGTTTTAGTCTCTCTTCATTAAACACAACTTGTTCTGGAAAGTTATGAGGTTAAGATAGACAAAGCTCAAACTATTAGAGTTGTTGATCTCCATGCAGGAAACATACCTGTTAGGTTGTTACTAATATAGCTACTGGTTCACTATCTAATTACATACCTCTTCAAACCCAAGTAACCTCTTATGGTGAAGCTTCTGCTGTCCATAATTCATCTAATGCTAGAGGAGGTTTTATCCCTGGAAATAGAGTAAGAGGTAGAGGAAGGTCTAATGGCCAAGGCAAACCAATTTGTCAACTATGTAACAAAGCTGGGCATTTTGCCTTGCAATGTTATCACAGATTCAATATTAATTTTCAAGGTCCTCCTCTTTCAAACGAAGCTAGTTTATCTTCTGTAACTACTGGCTTTGTTCCTAGACCTGGTACTGGTTTTACTGGTTCCACTCCACAATCAACAACCTCAACAAATTTCACAGGATATGTTCAGACTGAATTTCCCACTAATAACAATACATCTGCTGGTCCTACCTATGCATAACTATTTTATAATAGCCTCAAAATTTGTCCAAATTTCTGAAATTCTTGAAAGATGCTTTGTAGCAATAGGTTGTTGCATTATAGATTTTGTAGGGTAGGCAATTTGTCCAGAATTTTGTGTTAGATGTAATAAATCTATCTGAGTTTTCATCATAGCTTTGTATGTATATTCATGCTCTTAGTTAATCTTGTTAATCTTGCGAATTTATTTTTCTCATAAAGAATGCATCAATTTTTGCTTGAATGAGTTCCAAGTATAACTGTATATTCTTCAATTTGAAATTTTGATATCATTTTCTTGAATCTTGAATTATTTTATTTATTTATTTTTATCTAGGGCCTTGAAGTCATTGAGCTTGATCAGAAAACAGAATTAGTCCTTGAGCTTGATGGGCATGTCATGAGATGTGTCCATGACCAGAATGGGAATCATGTGGTACAGAACTGTATAAAATGTGTACCTACGGAAAAAATTGGATTTATTATTTCTGCTTTTCGAGGACAAGTTGCCACGCTTTCTACACACCCATATGGTGGTTGTGTTATTCAGGTAATAGAACTCAATTTCTTGGTTGTGCAGACTTATTTTATTTATTTATTTGAGATCCCATTTTGTTTGTTGAAACTAATAACTATTAATCTTTTTATTTATTTATTTTTCTTTTCAACAGAGAGTTTTGGAGCATTGTTCAGATGAACAACAAGGTCAACATATATTGGATGAAATTTTGGAATCTGCTTATGTTCTTGCTCAAGGCCAGAATGGGAACTATGTTACCCAGGTAGGTATTGTGTGCTTTGTGCTGTTTACTTAATTCATTGATTGTTGTTGGGTAGAACAACTGTCTATTAAGTGCTTAGAAACAAGTCAATTTCTCATAAAATGTTGTGTTTTTGCTTCTATATTCCAACGACAAATAGTTTATTGTTGTATATGCCTCAAACTGACTTCTTTGAACTAGTTGATTACCAAGCTTACTTGTCTTGATTAGACTTGTAGTTCTCTTTAGCTTTTAGCACCGAGTTCATAGACTTTGTTAAATAGTTTAGGCATTGTTGGCCTTCATTCACCAATGGTCTTATGATCTCACCGGTTTGTGATATAATTTCCTGAACATGTATTTCAGTGAGAAGTAATTTATTACTCTTCTGCTGCCTCATATGAAGAGAAACAAAATTGTATTAATGTTCAGCTTATAATGCTATTGTATAATATGCTATTTTTCGTACCCAAATTCACCCATATAAAGGGACATACCCTCAAACGTAGAGGCATATTTTTACTAATAACATAAGTAGACTGATTTTCTCTCAACTTTCCTTTTTATTTTCTTACTTGCCAAACATCTCTTCCAATCCTTTCTTTAGCTTGTATCTCTGATGATGGCTTAATCACCTTCAGAAATGTTAGATTAATCTATCGGATGACAGCTAGAAAAACAAATTTTCACCAAGATTAAAAAAGTAATTATAATAATAATTTACAAGCTATCTTTTTATTTGAATATTAATAGAACAATTGGTCCTTCTTTATTGTTAAATCAGGCATCTTTCATTGCATTGAATTATGACATGAATCCTTTAAATCGTTGCAAAATCTTCGTAACAATAAGTGAAAAAAAAAATAAAAAACATTATTTTTTAATAGAAAGCAACAAGCTAAATCAGCATGTATACGCTCCTTATTTATGACAAAACAATATATATAAAGTCGTTAAAATATAAACCAAATTCCAGGAAACAACTTGAACTGAAGGAATTATGGAAATTGACCACACCACATGGAACATGAAACTCCAATAAGTGAAAACCAAATACAACAGAACAAAATATCACAATAGGCAAAGGTAAAAACATTAGTCCAGTTGCTCTATTGTGGCTAGCATGATACATATTTTGAAAGCCAATAAAAACACAAATCAATGCATTCACCAATAAAATAAAACCATAGCATACGCCAATGTGAGTTGATCCAAAGAATCACCAATAACCCCAATATGATAGTGACATATGATCCAAAAAAACTCCAATAAAATGCCACCATGTCAACTGCAGATTCTTCTCCTTCTTCTCCATTGGATGGTAACAAGGGTAGAGATGGCGTACTGGTGCAGCTCTTATTAACTAGTGTAACGCAAAGACCAGAATTACCTATATAACTGCTTTCAACAAAGGTTGCAAACTGACCTTCATTAGGAGTTGGCCCAGACAAGTTGTTGTACGACACATTGAAGACAGCTAAATAGTTTAACCCGGTCAATTGTCGAGGAATTTGGCCGCTTAATTTATTATGGGAAAGATCTAAGCTTTCTATACTTTTTAGATTGGAAAAACTCTTTGGTATAGATCTTGACAAGAAATTATTGGACAAATTCATTGCTTTGATTCGTTGAAGGTCTCCGATTTCTGACGGTATATCTCCACTTAAGTCATTGTTTGACAAATCCATTCCAGTCATAAAGTTAAGAATGTCACCCTTGTAAGAATCGTACCTATTCTTTGTCAAAAAATTCACTTCAAAGCGATGATATAAAGATGGAAAATCATCTTCAAATGAACTCAATGATAAAGTGGAATTGTAGTAATTTGAACTATAAGACGCCAACTGTTCTTGAACAAGTGCCAAATCATCTGTGGACCTATAATCATTATGAATATCATTTTGTCCTGTCCAAAATATCATCCTAATAAAGCATGAAGGTACTGATCCATTAAGTCTATTCTGTGAAAGATCTAGGATGCTTAGGTTTCTTAATTGACATAACTGATTAGGTATAGGACCTTGCAGATGATTGCCTCCCAAAAGAAGAACACGTAAACTTGAATGCTTATTGATCAAATTAGGAATACTTCCTGAAAATTGGTTGTCCCTCAAATTGAGCATCAATAATTCAGAGCTTCTAAACAATGACTTCGGAATTGGCCCCGTGAACGCATTCTTTTGCATGAACAACTCTTGGATAAATGGAAAATTAAAAGAAGATGTAATGGGTCCAGTCAACCTATTTTCAGAGACATCTAAAATGGTAAGGGATGACAACTTGCTTAATTGAACAGGAATATTTCCTTCTAAAAGATTTTTTGACATTAGAAGAAACCTGAGATTTGAAAAGGTACCAATCCAATTGGGAACTTGACCTGATACCTTGTTGTTGGAGATATCTAAGACTTCTAAATACGTAAAATTTTGTAATCCTCTTCCAATTTTTCCACTAAAGCTGTTATTGTTCAAATATATGCACTCCAATTGAGGCAAGTTCATATATTGAGGAAATATTTGCCCATGAAAATTGTTGTTTGACAAGTTCAAAAATTCCAATGAGAAGCAACCAATGAGAAAATCACTTGGTAACTCTCCTGAAAAATGGTTGTTGGACAAATCCATGACTCTAAGTTCTTTCATTTCACCCATTAATAAAGGAAGATTGCCTTCAAATCTATTATCGGACATGCGCAGAAGCCATAAGAAATTTGAAAAGATCTTACTAATATTCTGAGGGAGTTGACCACTGAAATTGTTATGAGAAATGTCTAAAAACACAATGGAATCATGTTTGGTGTTTGGCAGCTTAAGAGTTCCTGAGAATGAGTTGTTCACCAAATACATTCCTCTCAAGTTTGTGTTATTTACTAGCAACCAAGATGGAAATGTACCAACCAACTTATTATGAGAGAGATCAAGGAATAATAAGTCATATTGGTATAGAAGAAAACTAGGGATGGCATGTAAGTTGCAATGAGTTAACTTGAGGACCTTCAATTGAAATGTAGGGAACCAATTTTCATTTTCCACTTGAAACGTGTTGTTTCTGGATGAGAGTGAAAGTGCCTGAAGCTTTGAATGGTTAGCCCATGAACTTAGTGAATATTTTCCTTCAAAGTTATTTTCTTGGACATCCAAATATTCAAGAGATTTCATGCGAGTAAAAGCAGATGGCAAAGTTCCACTTAATTGATTTGATGAAAGAACAAGAACCTTGAGGTAGGTGAAGTTGGTGAGACATCGAGGGACTTCACCACCAAAATTATTGTGCATAAGATCTAGTTCAACAAGATCCATTAACTCACATATTCCTGATGAAAAAGTTGAAGAAATCAGCCCACCGTTACAATTTGTGAATGTGTCTTAACAGTTTTATATTAATACTATGTAAGTTTACATACCTGAACTTGATAGAGAGCCATTCATTTCATTATAACTGAGGTCCAATGTTTTCAAATTCGCTAAACCTAAACCAATGAAGAGATAAAAAGAATTTGAAAATAAGATAGTTGGAAATTATAAAAAAAGTAAGATCAACATCTTCGCAATTGTCAATTGAGACCAAAAGAGATAAAAACTGAAAATAAATAATCAAACAAATTTGAAACAAGTATGAAATATTTGTAAAAGGTTATAATAATTAAATTTATAGATTGCTTTCTTCTACTCTAATATTATAAATATTTTAATTTTCGTACACCAATTGTAAAGAGTGTGGAAATTTTCTTTCAGTTTAACTTTATTTTATGATATGGCAACAAAAGAGTTGTACCACATCAATATATATATATATATATATATATATATATATATATATATATATATATATATATATATATATATTATTTATATAATTAATTTCTTCATGCAGCTCCACTCTTTAATTAATTAATTTCTCAATATTACTCTAATTAAATCTATTTAATCTCAAATCTAGTATAACCTTTCTTAATTAATTTCTCAATATTACTCTAATTAAATCTATTTAATCTCAAATCTAGTATAACCTTTTTGCTTTATATTTTCTTTGCATTCTTTCATTTCATTACAACCACCAAAAACAGTAATATTTACTTGTTATATTTTTAAAAATTACTAAAATCGTAATTAATTACTAAACTAAATCAATTTAGCTGTTTCTTTAGTACTTTTATTGCCATAATAAATTTCTCAAAATTATTTAAAAAGGACATATAACTAAAAATATTAGTTTTAAGATGTTTATCATCTATAAAACAAATAACCAAATTCAGATTTACGAAGCCATAACTTTCTAGTATTTATTCAAATTCAGACCAATTACAATGAGCCATCAATCTTGAAATGAAAAGGATAAATTTGTATTTTACCTAACCAAGTTAGATCACTGCTTATGATGTTGTGGCTTAGATCCAACGTTTCCAAGGCTGTTAGATTTTCTAATCCTATACCAATAAGAAAAATATTAGACTTTATAAATTAGAAAATTAATTCAGAAAATTATAAAATTAACTCTATGTTCTAAAGGAATGAATATCCAGAAAATCATTAAGATTAACTCAACATATCTATCTAAAATAATATATCAAAGAAATAGAATTAGGAAATTAATAATATAAATATATTAATTTCACAATCTTTAAAAGGTAAAAAGATAACTATCTGAATTTTTTTTTAAAATTATTATTACCCAATAATCCTATCCCAATTGAAAGAATTAGATATTAAAACACAAAAATACTTTCCGATAACATAGTTTATTTGAGCCAACTAGCAAATACAATGAAACATAGTTTAATGAGTAATACTATACTATTGGTCTATACAAACTCTTCAACATATATTGATTTGATAGACATGTTAAGTAATTGTCACTTTATTTATTTTTATAAGTTTGTTTAGTTAATTCATTTTTTTTATTATTGTTTATCCACATATCATGCAAGCAATACTTGGAATAAATGTTCAATAATAAATGTGCTATTATTCATTTTAACATTAAAAGAAAATTTTGCAATTTTTTTATTTTTCATACCTCTAGCATTGGCGATTTGATTACCACTTAAATCCAATCTTTTCAAATTGGTCAAATTTACTAAACCTGCACCAATGAAAAAGAGAAATAGAATTTAAAAATCAAATAGGAAATTATAGAAAAAATTGAGATAATTATGTATTCTCAAAGATTAATTGAGTCCAACAGTTAAAATCACAAGTAATTTGATATAATTTTTAAGAAAACCACTTTAGACTTAAAAGGTCAAGTTATTATAAAAAATTTCAATATTAACATATTTAAATTAAAGGTTTTAAAGTATTTTGAAATATTTCGATATAAAACTTTGACAAATATTAGTTGTCATTAATGTTACCTAGGGAATTAAGAGCACCGCTCATTCCATTTCCTGTCATTTTCAACTCTTCCAAGTTTTTTAGATTTTGTAAACCTGTATCAAGAGAGAATTGGATGAGAAAATAGGACAATGAAGTAATCATGCGAATGATAATATTTCAATCTTTGTATAGTAGTACCATACTACTAAACTACTTATATAAAATCTTTTAAATAAATTAATTGATATGTTTGTAATGCTATCTATTTAATTTTTAATTTTATGTAAGAGTACTTGTAATTATACTTTCTTTTCAAGTGTGATATTTCTAGCATACCTAATATGTTACATACCTAAACTTGCTGGAGAAGTGTTGATTTGATTCCAACTTAGATCCAAGCTTTTCAAGTTTATCAAATTTGCTAAACCTGCACAAATAAAAACAAAACCAAAAAACAAGAGAAGAAATAGAATTTGAAAAGCAGGTAGAAAACACCAAATGATTGTAACTTTGACAAATATTGGTTACCTAGTGAATTAAGAGCTCCGCTGAGTCCATTTTTCATCATACTCAACTCTTCCAAGTTTTTCAAATATTTTAAACCTGCATGAAGAAGAGAGAAAGTAAAATATAACTCTTACTACTTATTTGATAGGCCTTGGGCCAACTACTAAACTATCTATTAATATGTTTGTTATGTGATTGTAATGTCATCTATTTTATTAACTCATTCATTTTTATATATGTACTTGATCTAACTTCTTACTTCCCTAAGTTTTTCAAATATTTTAATAGGTTGAATGACATTTTCTCACCCCAAAGTTTGGCCAATCTACATTTTCCCACCCATTATTAAAATTCTTATGTTAGTTTTAATGGTTAAAAGACATTATTGTCAGTCTAGTCTACACAAATTTTATTATAAAGTTAATATTACTTACAACCCTGAAACACAAATAGATGTTAAGTACCTTCATTAACTTAGAAATTAGTCACTTAAACTCCTATCTTCAATTTCTATTAAAAATTATATTTTTATTAAAAATCATGTTATTAAATAAAAGAAAAGTTAAGTTTTATAAAAATAAAATAAAAAAATGTATAAATATTTAAATAACCAGTTTTTAATAATTTAGAAAAAAAATCAAATATTAAAAAAAAAAAAATGGCCCCAGCCCCTTTTATCCTTCTCCCACACCCCACCGCCACAAAATCCTCCACCCCCAATATTCTTTCATAATTCACACCTGCTGCGCACCTTCCCTCCTCCTCAAAATCTAACAACCCTAGCGCCCCACCTTCATCATCTTTCGAAACCACTACGAACTCTAGCAAAATTTATTTTCTTCTTTCTCTTCATTCTTTTTTTCCCTCTCTCACTATTAGTTTAATGTTTTCATGGATTTGTTCATTTTCAAGGTGAATTTGATGGTTTTTTGGGGTGCACTGGTTGCTTGTGTTGGGTTAATATAATGTTTAGTTTGAAGATTTTTGTTTGTTGTGGTTATGGTTTAAGGGTACATTGATTGCTGGAATCGCACTTGGCTTGGTGCTATTCTAGGCTTGGTGCAAACTGGACGGTGGTGGAGGTTATGGCGACGGCGGTGGGTATGGAGGCTGAAGAGGAAGGGGCGACAGCGGAGGGGATTGTCACCAGGGAGGCGGCGGCTGTGTAGGAAGGAATGGCGGTGGCGGCAGATCTCTTTAATTGGTAATATATCCTACTCTCTTTTATTATTATTATTATTATTATTAGGACAGTGAAGTAATATTCAATCTTTGTATAGTATTACCATACTACTAAACAGCCTATATAAAATCTTTTAAATAAAAATTATGTGAATGTAATGCCTTCTAATTATAGCATAAAACGCTACTTTTTGCAAATTTTTAAATGCTACATACCTAAACTTGCTAGAGAAGTGTTGATTTGATTAAAACTTAGATCCAACCTTTTCAAGTTTGTCAAATTTGCTAAACCTGCACCAAGGAAAAAGAAGAAATATAATTTAAAAATTAAGCAAATAGAATTAAATTACATAAAAAAGTAAGATTGACTACATCTCTCAAATATCAATTGAGCACAGATAGTAAAAAATTAAGGTAATATCTAAATATAATTACTGAAGCAATTATAAAAAGGATTTAGAGTTAATTAAAAGCAAGATTGATGGAAAATTTTAAGAAAAGGAAACTGATTTTAAGAAAATATTATCTTTAATTTAAATATTTGGGCACTCTATCATGAACATTTTAGAATTTTATCTATAATATGAGCATATATTATCTTCCGATTTGTCACTATATATATCAATCATGTTATTATATATAAAAATTGTAAATTATTATATGCCATCAGACTTGAAATTTTAATTACTTGGAAGAGAATTTAGGAAAATGAGCCCAATTCAAATATCATAAATTCATTCAACTATTTAAAAAATATATCTCAAGAAAATGATTAATAATATCTACAAGGAAAATCCTCTAATATCAAGGTGAAGTTTCTATATACCAATATAAATTTGAATTTTTAACTTTGAATAATTAAAATAAAAATAAAAATTGCTTCATGGGAGGTACCTAGACTTGATAGAGATCCATTTATAAAATTCGAACTTAAATCCAAGACTTTCAAGTTTGTTTAGTTAATTCATTTTTTTTATTATTGTTTATCCACATATCATGCAAGTAGTACTTGGAATAAATGTTCAATAATAAATGTGCTATTATTCATTTTAACATTAAAAGAAAATTTTGCAATTTTTTTATTTTTCATACCTCTAGCATTGGTGATTTGATTACCACTTAAATCCAATCTTTTCAAATTGGTCAAATTTACTAAACCTGCACCAATGAAAAAGAGAAATAGAATTTAAAAATCAAATAGGAAATTATAGAAAAAATGAGATAATTATGTATTCTCAAAGATTAATTGAGTCCAACAATTAAAATTACAAGTAATTTGATATAATTTTTTAGAAAACCACTTTAGACTTAAAAGGTCAAGTTATTATAAAAATTTTCAATATTAACATATTTAAATCCATTTATAAATGTGCTATTATTCATTTTAACATTAAAAGAAAATTTTGCAATTTTTTTATTTTTCATACCTCTAGCATTGGCGATTTGATTTTCTCTTAAATCCAATCTTTTCAAATTGGTCAAATTTACTAAACTTGCACCAATGAAAAAGAGAAATAAAATTTAAAAATCAAATCGGAAATTATAGAAAAAATGGGATAATTATTTATTCTCAAAGATTAATTGAGTCCAACAGTTAAAATTACAAGTAATTTGATATAATTTTTCAGAAAACCACTTTAGATTTAAAAGTTCAAGTTATTATAAAATTTTTCAATATTAACATATTTAAATTAAAGGTTTTAAAGTATTTAGGCAGTGGATAGGATTATTAAAATATTTTGATCTAAAACTTTGACAAATATTGGTTGTCATTAATGTTACCTAGTGAAGTAAGAGAACCGCCCATTCTATTCCATCGCATATTCAACTCTTCCAAGTTTTTTAGATTTTGTAAACCTGCACCAAGAGACAGTTGGATGAGAAAATAGGACAATGAAGTAATCATGCGAATGATAATATTTCAATCTTTGTATAGTAGTACCATACTAGATACTACTAAACTACTTATATAAAATCTTTTAAATAAATTAATTGATATGTTTGTAATGTCATCTGTTTAATTTTTAATTTTATGCAAAAGTACTTGTAATTATACTTTTTTTCAAGTGTGATATTTATAGCATACCTAATATGTTACATACCTAAACTTGCTAGAGAAGTGTTGATTTGATTATCACTTAGATCCAAGCTTTTCAAGTTTGTCAAATTTGCTAAACCTGCACAAATAAAAACAAAACCAAAAAACAAGAGAAGAAATAGAATTTGAAAAGCAGGTAGAAAACACCAAATGATTGTAACTTTGACAAATATTGGTTACCTAGTGAATTAAGAGCTCCGCTAAATCCATTATACATCATATTCAACTCTTCCAAGTTTTTCAAATATTTTAAACTTGCATGAAGAAGAGAGAAAGTAAAATATAACTCTTACTACTTATTTGATGGGACTTGGGCCAACTACTAAACTACATATTGATATGTTTGTTATGTGATTGTAATGTCATCTATTTTATTAACTCACTCATTTTTATATATGCACTTGATCTAACTTCTTACTTCTCTAAGTTTTTCAAATATTTTAATAGGTTGAATGATATTTTCTCACACCAAAGTTTGGCGAATCTACATTTTCCCATCCATTATTAAAATTCTTACGTTAGTTTTAATGGTTAAAAGACATTTTTGTCAGTCTAGTCTACACAAATTTTATTATAAAGTTAATATTACTTACAACCCTGAAACACAAATAGATGGTAATTACCTTCATTAACTTGGAAATTAGTCACTTAAACTCCTATCTTCAATTTCTATTAAAAATTATATTTTTATTAAAAATCATGTTATTAAATAAAAGAAAAGTTAAGTTTTATAAAAATAAAATAAAAAAATGTATAAATATTTAAATAACCAGTTTTTAATAATTTAGAAAAAAAATCAAATATAAAAAAAAAAAAAAATTGCCCCAGCCCCTTTTATCCTTCTCCCACACCCCACCGCCACAAAATCCTCCACCCCCAATATTCTTTCATAATTCACACCTGCTGCGCACCTTCCCTCATCCTCAAAATCTAACAACCCTAGCGCCCCACCTTCTTCATCTTTCGAAACCACTATGAACTCTAGCAGAATTTATTTTCTTCTTTCTCTTCATTCTTGTTTTCCCTCTCTCACTATTAGTTTAATGTTTTCATGGATTTGTTCATTTTCAAGGTGAATTTGATGGTTTTTTAGGGCACACTGGTTGCTTGTGTTGGGTTAATATAATGTTTAGTTTGAAGATTTTTGTTTGTTGTGGTTATGGTTTAAGGATACATTGATTGTCGGAATCACACTTGGCTTGGTGCTATTCTAGGCTTGGTGCAAACTGGACGGTGGTGGAGGTTATGATGACAGCGGTGGGTATGGAGGCTGAAGAGAAAGGGGCGACAACGGAGGGGATTGTCACCAAGGAGGCGATGGCTGTGTAGGAAGGAATGGTGGTGGCGGTAGATCTCTTTAGTTGGTAATATATTCTACTCTCTTTTATTATTATTATTAGGACAATGAAGTAATATTCAATCTTTGTATAGTATTACCATACTACTAAACTGCCTGTATAAAATCTTTTAAATAAAAGTTATGTGAATGTAATGCCTTCTAATTATAGCATAAAACGCAACTTTTTGCAAATTTTTAAATGCTACATACCTAAACTTGCTAGAGAAGTGTTGATTTGATTAAAACTTAGATCCAACCTTTTCAAGTTTATCAAATTTGCTAAACCTGCACCAAGGAAAAAGAAGAAATATAATTTAAAAATTAAGCAAATAGAATTAAATTACATAAAAAAGTAAGATTGACTACATCTCTCAAATATCAATTGAGCATAGATGGTAAAAAATTAAGGTAATATCTAAATATAATTACTGAAGCAATTTGAGAAGCTGATTGTAATTTAATATTTTGATGGTTGTAGTTATTGTTACCTAGCAATGTTAGAGAGCCACTCATTCCATTACCACTCAAATCCAACTCTTCCAAGTTTCTCAACATTTTTAATCCTGCACCAAAGAGAAACAATTAGATTTTAAATTGAAAATTTTATTTTTAATTTTTATTCATACGTTATCATATTGCAAAGAGTGTCTCAAAAATTTAATAGATATTGCATACCTAGGCTTGATAGAGAGTTGTTGATTTCATTCCCATGGAGACTTAATACTTTTAGGCTTGTCAAATTTGCTAAACCTGTGCCAAACAATAAAAGAGATTTAGAGTTAATTAAAAGCAAGATTGATGGAAAATTTTAAGAAAAGGAAACTGATTTTAAGAAAATATGATCTTTAATTAAAATATTTGGGCACTTTATCATGAACATTTAGAATTTTATCTATAATATGAGCATATATTATCTTCCGATTTGTCACTATATATATATATATATCAATCATGTCATTATATATAAAAATTGTAAATTATTATATGCCATCAGACTTGAAATTTTAATTACTTGGAAGAGAATTTAGGAAAATGAACCCAATTCAAATATCATAAATTCATTCAACTATTTAAAAAATATATCTCAAGAAAATGATTAATAATATCTGCAAGGAAAATCCTCTAATATCAAGGTGAAGTTTCTATATACCAATATAAATTTGAATTTTTAACTTTGAATAATTAAAATAAAAATAAAAATTGCTTCATGGGAGGTACCTAGTCTTGATAGAGATCCGTTTATAAGATTCAAACTTAAATCCAAGACTTTCAAGTTTTTCAAATTTGCTAAACCTGCACAAATAATAATAATAAACAAAAAAAAGATAAATAGAAGTTAGAAAGTCATATACAAGAATCAATAATTGAAAGAGAAAAATTAATCATATTTTCTCAAAGATTTTAGAGCAGTAATAAAAAGATAGTAGTAATTTGATATATTGGTTAAAACTTTAAATTTTCGAGCAGTAATTTTTACCCAAACAAAATTGAACAAATTGTAATGTCATTTCCTTTAGTCTTCTCTTATAAATCTATTAATTCACCATAATTAGAATATATATATATATATATAGTCTCATTTGTTTTTATCACTTAAATTCTTTTCTATAATATTTTACACATCAACTATACAACTTTCCATTGAGAAATATTATTAATTATTAATATATTTAATATAAGAGTATATTAGTAAATATAAATTTAAACGTCATTAGTTTAAAAACACATTATGTATCTAATAATTACTAAGTTTTTTTTTTTTAAAAAAAAAAAAAACAGTTCCTAAGTATATACCTGCACCAATAATTACTAAGTCTTTTTTTTTTTTTTTTAAATAAGAAATAAAAAGATTAAGATTAATTAATAAGAAATTAAAGAATCATACTTAAAACATATATACCTTGTTTGGCCGAGTTGAGACCTTCTCCCATATTATTCCCTCCAAGATTCAAAGTGGTAAGTGAAGTCAGGTTATTCAAGTATGGTAAAAGAGTGGCGTTGAAGTAATTGTAACTAAGATCCAAGATCTTTAGTTGTTTCAAACACCTGAAGCCATCATATGCTGTAAAGGTAATGTCAATACATTATTGACTCAATATATTTATTATTTACTCAATATATTTATTTGTTATCCAAAGAAAAACAATTAATGCATCAACATACATATATAGCTCATTATAATCTGCATAGCTTATATAATCAATTTTTTAGGTAAAACTGTTGACCTATAAATAGAAGACAAAATAGAAATTGTTTAACACATCAAATCATTACTTTTACAATTAATTAACAAATTAATAGGCATGTTTTGTAATTTAATTAAGGGTGTCAACAATGACATAAATTTTTTGTATGGCCTATATACTGAATGTAAACTATGAAAAAAGTTTTAAAAATAAATAAATATATATATTGCTAAACTATTGCAAAAGTAATTTAATTGGAGCATATTTTAAGCTAACTACTAAAATAATATACATATCTTTATCCTCATGCCAACCTTCAAAGTAATTATCAGATAAATAAAGACTTTTCAACTCTTCAAAAGGATGAAACAATGATAAATTTAGAGTTGGATGTCTATCAAAAGAGTCGTATCGATTGAATTGCCTTGTATTATTAAGGGAAACTTTGATGACACGTCCAGTAGTGGCGTTGCATTGAACTTCCTCCCAATCACAACAATTAGACATTTTATCATCAACCCATGAAACAAGAATTTCTTCCATTTGAAAAACACTGACTGCTTTTATGAAGGACTTTAAATCTAACAGACCAACCCTCTCATTCTCCAAACAACTATTGAATCCAGATGTTTGAACCAAAACTAATACAACCCAAAATGACAACTTAATTAACACCCTTTCCATTATAGCAATTCTCTCTCTCAACACCTATCAATTTGCTTGTTTACTCTCTTCAAGTTTTTCTTTATTCCCCTTTTTGTGTTGATTTATATAGAACTAAATTTGAAATCTCTATCAACTTTTGTGTTTGTAGTCATGACAATCTCAATCAACCAATGGGGTAAATTGGACGGCTAATAATACTATTTAATATGGTCATAGTAATCTCAATTAATTAATGAGTCAAACGTTTTTGTTTGTTTAGTTTACCTCAAACTTGAAAGGTCATTTATTAAGTAATATTAAACAAAAATGGAGTAAATTGGACGGCTGATAATACTATTTAATATAGTTATAGCAATCTCAATCAATTAATGAGTCAATAGTTTTTGTTTGTTTAGTTTACCTCAAACTTGAAAAGTCATTTATTAAGTAATATTAAACAAAAATGGAGTAAATTAGACGGCTAATAATACTATTTAATATGGTCATAGCAATCTCAATCAATGAGTCAATAGTTTTTATTTGTTTAGTTTACCTCAAACTTGAAAGGTCATTTATTAAGTAATATTAAACAAAAATGATTAATTTTTTTATTTTTCATTTTTAATCAAATTATATGGAAGAACAAAGTTTATTTTTTAATTTGTGAACAAAGGATCATATTCATATACAATACTAACCGATCCAATGGAAAATTGTGATAATATTTTAGCCCATTTTTAACTACCGATGCCAATTCAAACGGTCAAGCCCATTAAAACCATTCACATATCTTCTACTATCCATCCATGAAGACAGCACCATGACCAGTGTATTTCATAAACTTCTTCAGCAAAAGAGCCAAAATTGCAGTCGTAAGTCCACCAGCAGCCCACGCGAACAGGCGATCATCAACAGTTTTTTGAACCCTCATCTCTGCCCTTGGCGGCAGAAGATGATCACTTGAGCCTCAAGCATAAATCTATCTTGATGCTCTAACCCCTGAAGGGCTGGGATTAGCATTGGCAGGAGCCTCTTGTGATGCTCTAGCTACTGTCGGGCTGGGATTAGCATCGGCAGGAACCTTCTGAATTTCTTCAGTAATCCTTTCACCCACAGCAGGATTTGGAAGCCCTTCCTGGGAGGGCATACCCCCAGCATCTTGGGAACATTCTTCGGCCTCACCCTCCCTGTTGCCAGGGTGTTCTTCAGAGCACTCTAAAGGGCTGAGTTGAGGAACAGGGGGTGCCTTGCTTAACATATATTCATGAATCTGTCATCCAAAAAGTTAATTAGACCAAAGCATGCATAATCTTAAAAACACACAAGAAAGATTTGGCTAAAACGTACCTCATCAATGAGCTTCTGACGTTCAGGAGTCCCAAATCTTTGGGCAGCTTGTCGAGATTTGATAGCCAAAACACACCTCTCTTCTTTCTTATAATCTAGTGGTCCCCATGCACCGTTGGGGTTGGTAGGCATGAATGCAATTAGTGCTACAAGGGCAGTACGCACTGCAAAAAGGCAAAAATTAAGAATAAACAGATGTTTGTGCATACGCCAAGTTGAAAAATCATTCAGCATTTTGGAAAATAGACTTTGCAGCATAGGTTCAAGCAAACCAAATTCATTCCAATATGAGGTAGATATCTAACCAATCTGCGAAGCATTGCCAGAACTAAACAAATTTCTATGCAGGCTAACAATGGTCGACAGTCCTGATATATCAAGCTAAATGATTGACTACAAGAGAGTGAGCACCACTAATAAAACGAATGCTACATCACAAGCCTTTAGAGAAAGTGGTATTTGCTAAGCTACTTTAAATGTAAGATTGTATAAGATACAAGAAGCACAGATACATCTTTACTCAAAATAGTTGCAAAAGGAAACACTATTGCTTGAACTGCTTTCAATTGTTTATACTGCTTTTCAAAAGATATATACTCAAAGATATAAAACTTAGACAATAGACCCAACTTCATGATATTGTACACAGAATGTATCTTCGGGAAGACCACCCAAAATCATATCCACAAAAAGCCAAGAAGAATAAAATTTACCACTTCATGATGGTTGCCAGTGCTTTGGATGGTGATTTGAAATGCTTAAGCATATCTTAGTCTGGGTTTCACAGCGCCCATTAGGCTGAAAACCAAAAAGCATATAAAAGGCAATTAGCACATAATAACCAGGAGATGAGGAGCAATGCTTTTTAAGAGGGCAATATCTGTACAGTCGACAGCATAAATGATGGGGGCTTAAATGGATATTCAGCCGGCAACTGAATCCGTCCATGATAGATTCCACCTTCAGATTTAGTATCACACGGACCCCTGATGGCGAATTGCCATTCAAATATATTCTCCTGTGAACAAAAACCATAAGCTTAACAACGCCAAAACTTGCATAAAGCACAGAAACAACCAAAATTGAAAGGGAAGACTCCCTTTCAAAAGAAAACTTCACTAATTAGATTAGGCATATTTTTAAACATCATTTAACTTCTAAGTGTCACTAATTTTTTGGTTTTTTTTTTTTTCCTGGATCACATTCAAAAACTTAAGCCAAATGATAATGACCAAATCCTTGCGTAAAAATTAATCACTACTCCTTTTCTCTTCTAAGTTATAATAAATCACTCGTAATTAAACAAACTTAAATGAGAAAACTGTAATTTATAAACTTTATCTATCCCATTCAGCTACATATGTAAATTCAACTCCAGGAAGCCTAATTGATTTTAACTCATTTACGTTACACTTATGCGACTAATAAATAAATTCTGCATGAAAGACTCCAATTTTTCAATTCAACAATAATAAAAACAAAAACAAAACCACACTTCCAAAAAATCAAAATTTATTTAATAAATCTATAAATAATTGAAATAAATAACAAAATTAAGTAATCCATACAAGCAACTGAAATTGAACAACAATAGATCTCTTCGCTAATTATTTTCAAAAACCAGGAAAATTTTAAAAAATTACTGAAAATATATAAAACTTATACGAAATCGAGTGGAAGGCTGATGAAACCATCCGATGGATTAGATTTCATCTCTTTAACCTCCTGTAAGGTTCTCTTCACAGCCAGATTCTTCAAATTGTACTTATCGTCCGCCATTGGATTTCCATCTTATTTATGATCGATCAACCACCACCGTCTGATTTGAAGACCAAATTCTTCTCTACAATGAGAGAAAAGGAGAGGAGAGGGGAACTGATTTTTTTTAATCTAGCTGGGAGTCGAGCGAGAGCGATGGGAGAAAAGAAGTTATTTTCAGTTTTAGGGGTAAAATATTATTTGATAATTAAGAAATACATTTGGAATTGGAGTCTACTGTTATCTTCTTTTTTAAGTCTTTTATTTTATTATTTTTACTCAATTTTATGATATTTGACTATGGATAGGCTTTTTTGGCCTTATGGATTAAACTTTGCAGGTGTACAAAATGTTGGTGTCATCACGTTTTAGTACAGGGTCTGGGGTAACATCAATAACGACAAATAGATCACCGGGAGATCCACCTCTTCTTCCAGCATTTTCTTCGCCGTGCACCCTTAAACGGCTATCAGTGTCCACACCAACTGGAACTTTTAGACTCATCCATTTTGTTCTCCTCACACGTCCATCCCCAGAACATGTGTTGCATGGAGTAAACACTTCCCCAGTCCCATTACAAGAAGAGCTTGTCATTACCTGTTGGAAGACACCTAAAGGAGTCCTTGCTCATGAGACAACTTGCCCTTGCCCACCACAGGTAGTACATTTATATGGCTTTGGCCCTGGTTTCGCAAATGAACCATCACAAGTCCCACAACTCTCAAGGCATGTTATTACCTCGATCTCTTTTTCAACTCCAAAAACTGCTTCCTTAAAATTTATGACAAGGCTGTAATATTCATCCTCTGACAAGACCTTCACAGTACAGAACAACTTCATCATTTGAAAAATCAAAACAGTTCAGAGAATTAACCCTGGCTCAATCGCAAGTAACAAACTAAAATAACCACATGATTGAACTTTCTACCTCATATGCGTTGCTTATTTCCTTGAATTTCTGTTCTGCACCGGGTTCTCTGCATAGAAATTAAAAATACTACAAAAGAGCAACATCAATTAGATGGGTCTAAAATTTATAAAGACGATGTAAGTAGCAAAGCAGACTGAGCAAGCTGAGACTACTAGTTTTGTAACCAGGAAAAAAAAAAAACAGATTAGAGAAATGTAGGGAACTTACTTGTTCACATCCGGGTTATAACTACTAGCAAGCTTCTGATAAGCTGAAAAAGGAAAAGTATATAAGAGCAAGTAAATATTAATTGTAGAAAAATAAGAGGCCATTCCAAAGCTGTTGATTAAAGTACAGGAATAAACTTGTAGAAATGATAAATGCATCTAATTTGAATAAGATTACCACTTAATCAACCAGTATGTATATAATTCAACAGAACATCTTTTCCAAACTTCAATGAGAGGATTTCTCCAACAAGGCAGCACAATCCTCTTATAAAGTAAAATATGGCATATGGGAAGGATCAAAGGGCTATTTAGTCCTTGTTTCTCAATATTTTAGAATTGAGTTGTCTTAATTAAATTCAACTTTTATTTCCATGTTTTGTTAGGATTAGAATTATTACATAGTGTTGTGAGTAGGATTTGGTTTCTTAAGCCTATGAATAAAGGCGTCTAACATTGACATGCATGGTTGATGAATAAATAAGATTATTAGTTTCTCCATATAGATCGTTATTCTGGATTTCTCCTCTTTCAAGTTGTTATCCATAATCTATCCTTCTTATTCTCTCTATCTCTTCTATTTCTTTTTTCTGGTTCTGTATCACCGAGTCTCTTCTTTATCAATAGCCTAGTTGATTTAGATCTCTTACAATTCTCACACTAACCCACAAGTTTAACTAGTGTTTATGCAAGGATGGAGTGGGATACGGTTTGTGAATAAGGAAACAAATGTTTCTTCTTCATTAATTTTGGATAATTCAAGTTTCCACCTAGCTGGATAAATCATCATAGGCCACTGTACCCAGAAGCAAATAAATCTGTTATTTTACATAGATCAAGTACTTAAGGACAGGAGCGAAACAAATCCCACCATAATATTTCCTCCAATCACCCACCCAAAGACCCAGAAAAGAAAAGTCATATTCTAGCACAATAACCTAATGCTCATTTTTTTCAAGTTATGAAACTGCTTCCTTTTAAAAGCACAATAAAAGGAAAACAAATTAATGTTAATTCTGCCACAAACACAAAACAAATTCTCTATTACCATAGACTTGAAAGAGCATAAGGATAATGTAATATAAAAGTCTCATCATATACACAGTTAAAAAAAAAAAAAAAAAAACAAACATTGAGGAAATGTGTAATAGAACAATTTGGACAAAATAGAAAAGAAAAGAAAAAGAAAATCTACATACCACTTTTATTTCAGATTTTCTGGCATTTTTTGACACCCCCAGGACAGAACAGTAGTCCTGCATGTGAGACAATATTAGTCATTAGCTATGTAATGGGACAGTTAAACAGCATATCAATTGCATTACAAAGTACATCAAACATGCATCTAAAGACCCACAAAAAGTATAAACTATATAATAAAAAATAGAGATTCCATCATCCCAAAGGAAAGCTAAAGCTTATTCCTATACTCACCGCAACAACTCTAACAACAAATCGTGCTCCTCTCTTATTCTTTTGGATTAGAGAAGTGAACCAATGACATTTACTTGAGTGAATCACTTCGTAGTTTAACCAACTAATCATACAAATATTAAAATGCCAATATTTAAGAGTAATACCATACTACTAAATTATCTATTCAAATTTTTTCACATAAACGTTTTCTTAAATATTAAAATTCCAATATTTAAGAAAACTAAGTTTCTGTTTTTAAGAAGTTAGTTCAGTCAATTAAGAAGTCCATGTCAAATTAATGAAAATGTTGACTTGAGTTAATTACTGTAGCTTTTCCTCTTCAGAAACAATGTGTTGTAGCTTATATAAAATGAATTAAAAAAATACACACAAAGAGGACAAATTAAAAAAATACACAGCAGATTATAAAATGCTGAGAGTATTTGGCTACGGCTATTACCCTTTTATAAGACCTTATCAAAAGCATAATTTTGCTTATCACTCTTAATAACTCTGTATTCATTAGATATAGATTGGATCAAACCCACAGGCTGCTAGAACACAAAGAACAAAATCCCAGCATACAATATTAAAAGCTTTAGTAATGTCAAATTTGAGACCAATGTTGTTGACTCTGACCTTCTTCCCTACAAGCTGAACATTTTCGAAAACCATGCCAATACAATAGGAGAATTATAAAGCTTCTTATAAAAATCAACAATATACTCACTAATAATAACCTCATTTAAAACAGTGACTCCATCCATATCTAAGCTGTGCATTTTGGACCTAGCATACGTCACTTTAGCATGGGCATGAAAGAAATGAGTGCATTTGTCACCATCTTTAAGTCAAGAGACCTTATATTTTTAAAATAAGCCAATCAAATCCCACGCCACAACAAAATTTAAACGAAGAGAGAAACAAAAACACAAACTTCAAATTAAAGCATTTCCAAAGTCGAACAACAAACAAAACACAAAAACAAAATAAAGAATCAACAGCAAAAACTAACCAAAGAGATCGAGAAGAAAAGGGGATCAAGTGACTGATGGAAACAACGAACTGAATCTGTTCATTGCCCCAACATTGAAAACCCTAACCTATCGGAGTCATCTCCGATCGACTGAACACTGTGTTGGAGTATTGCGAGGAAGCTTTTGAGGCCGAGATTGACGGAATCATCTGAGCGGAGACAGTGCAAGAGATCGAGAGGCGAAAGGCTGTGGTCGAACAGAGATTGGCAGAGGTCTGATAAGTGTTCTACTGCCATATTAGAAGGAGAGAAGAAAAAGAATAGTGTTCATAAGGAGGAGTGAGATGAAGGATTTCGGAGGAATGAACAATTATAACCAAAGGTATACCCGGCGCACCCATAAAAAAGGATTGGAATAGGTAAAGCCGTAAAGGTCCAATTTTCATGGGTCTTTAAGAGTGGACCCGTACCCTATATATATTTGTACATATGACCCGTTTTTTCTGGTATACCGATAATAAAACCTTGTCAACTCAGAATGATGATAACTTAATTAATAAGCTCTCTAAAAGTGTGAAACCAAAAATATTTATTGTTGATGCGTGATTTTGACACTAATCAAATACACGTGTGAAATGTTGAATTGGCCCAGAAGACACACGTGGATAAAAGAGTGAGAGCAAAAACAATGGAGAACAACGTTTAAAGTGATTCAGATGCTAAGGAAGCAAATCCTACGTCCACTGATTTTGTATTAATGATAGTGGTCAGGTCACGTTCAGCGAACTGACTTACAAATGATTACATAAGAGAGAGAATGTTATTTTTTCTTTAGAGAGATTAGCTAATCCCTTAAATGAGAGAGGAGCTCTCAATTTATAGTGGGATGGATTAAGGTTATGATTACTAAATCTGTGAGTTGGTGGGATTATCCGTACAAATCCTTCTTTATGTCTCATTGCCCACCTTCTAAAGCGATTTATGCGATTTGGTGCAGTGATTAGACACGTGGAATCACTCTAGCTCTGGCTGATCTGGCGTGCACCCACTGCCCTGACAGAGCATGCCGCCCCTGTCATTGTGTGACGTGGCTGCCTTTGAATGGCTGTGGATGTAACGCCCCACACGAGGTACGTTGTTATTGTTTCCTCTTTCGCCCTTAATCGAGTTGATTTTTGTTGTTATTGTTTGTTTGAGTGTTATGTTGAATGTTTGCCCTGAAATTGGTTGAAAATCGAAGAATTTTAGTGTACCAAGCTTGCGGGCGAAGAAGAATCTTCGCCGCGGCAAGATGTGTTGAAACCACGGGAAACTCTGCGACGGTTTCGCGCGGCGAGTTTCTTCGCCACGCGACAGGCCGATTAAATTGTTTGTTGAGTTTTAGATATTTTCTTCCCTAAGGGCAATTTGACCTTTCTACCCCTAATTAGCAAGAAAAGTGGGGAGTTAATTGTAAGGAATTTTCATGGAGAATATGTTGATATAGGGGTGAGTTTGTAATGAATCAAAGGATATGGATGGAATTCCCAAAGAAGAATAAGGGCAAAATGGGAATGAGTGTGTTTATATTTTATTAAAAAGGAATTAGAATCAAAGAAACCCCTCATTTCTTCTTCTCAAACGCAACTTTCCATCTTTACTCCTCTCAACTTCTCTTCTCTTTTGATCAAGGTATTCCAAGGGGCTTTGAAGTGATTTGGGGTGGAAAAGTAACCTAAGGCTTCCTAAGGTAAGGATTTCTCCTTAAGTTGTGTGATTTGTGGGTTTCAGTTCATTTTGGTATTTGAGGATTTTCATTCTTTTGGTTAAGATTAGAGGAAAAGTCAAGCTAAACAAGTGAAAGGAAGAGTTGGTGAAGTCTCTCCATATCAAGGTAAGTAAAACTCAACCCAAGTTGAGATTTATGAAATTTCTTGATTAGGGTTTTGATAGACTTGATGTATGCATGTGATATGGCATGTATGAAGGATTAAATAGAGATTTCTATGCTTTGTGATTGTTTATTCTTTGCAAATATGAGAAATGGGTTGTTGGATTGGCAAGGTAGTTGAGATGGATTTGAAGGGGTGTTATAGAACCCTTTTTGGAAGTGTTTTGTTTGACAGGTTATTATGGTTTTGTGAAGGGGTTTTTCCCCATTTTGGATGGTTAGGAAAAGTTTTAGAATCATGGCTATGATAGAGTTTTATAGTGCACATGAGTTGTTTGATGAAATGCCGAATAGAGGTTTGAGTGTGAGTAATGAACCTTAATTCTTGCAACATTGCATGTTGGCATCTCATAAGTGCATTGGTGAAGTTGAACCATCCATAGGCACTAGTTGTACATGGGAAAGTGACCTAAGAAAGTGTAAGGAAATGGTGTATGCAATTACCCTATGAGTAGAGAGCTTAGTGGGTAAAATTACTCTAAGAGTAGAGAGCATTGAAAAATGCTACAATAGAATGAATTAGAAGAGTAGTATAGTTGGGATGATGCTTTGTGATCATCACCCGACCGTTATGGGAATCGGATTGATGCTTTGTGATCATCATCCGAATAGCCCTTAGAGAGATGGGTCGATGTTTTGTGATCGTCACCCAATGAGTAATAGAAATGGGGTAGATGCTTTGTGATCACTATCCGATTAGTTATTAGATAAGTGGGTTGATGCTTTGTGATCATCATCCAACAGTTAGTAGAAGCGGGTTGATGCTTTGTGATCATCACCCGACAGTGACTAGAGACGGGTTAATGCTTAGTGATCATTACCCAAAAGTCATGAGGAACGGGTAGGTGCTAAGTGGTCTCCACCCGATAGTTAGGAAAACCGAGTAGGTGCTTTGTGATCCCCACTCGGTAGTCACTAAGAACGGGTTGGTACTGTGTGAATTCCACCCGATAGTCATGAAGAGTGTGATGGTGCTATGTGAACGCCATCCGGCCGTACCTCCGGTAAGATGAGGTCATGGTATTTAGTAGAAACAGAAATAGAAACAGAATTAGAAAAGGAAAGAATTAAGAGTCACACACGGGGACAGATAGTTAGAGGGTTTTACTTACTGAGCATTATTTGTGCTTACCCCGTTATTTTCCTTTGTGGATGCAGGTTCTAGGTGTTGATGCGGTTGGAGGGGCGTCGGCGAGCGAGGAGCAATAGCTACACTGTTCCCCTGTTTCGTCTTTTAAAATACATTTTGTAAACAGTACCCTTTATGTATAAAAGACACATGAATTGTAATGAAAAAGAAAACTTTGGGCCCAATTTTCTATTGTTATTATGCATGCATTGTACTAGTTTTCAGTAGATGTTACAGTGGACATACCTAAGCTCTGACTTTTCATGCTGACTGGGTCTTGCGTCAACCCTACTTTTTCAAGCATAACAAAAGTCCCCTAGTTTTTAAGGTGCGAGAATCGGACCTTAGAAACTATAATTCATGCCGTGACAAGATGCCTTTGAGGAAATTCTTGTGATTCCAACCTGTTTGAAAAGAGGTCGAGACTGCGCTTTTGTGCACGCGACCGATACGATCTTCACTTAAGGATGAACGACCTGATTTTAGACCATTCCGGTGCTTTGATTTCGGTTTTCCGAAGTTCACGACTTAATTATTCTTGGAATTCCCCCTTGGACAAGGGATTGGACTGTTTCGGAACTTAATACTCGTCGAGAGTCACGTCGTTTCATGACCAATGGGGTAGAATCGAAGAGTCACGTTGCTTCGTGAGTGGTCAGACGAAGAGTGCTCTACGTAACGATCTCTTCAGGTGTTACCTGTTGCATTTTCGTAATGGATGCATTTAATGAAACGCCTTCTGCTCTGGCAGACGTGTCCTGTGCGCAATTAATACCAGCCATGCGCATTAAATGCATGACATGCCAAAACGATATCCCCTATTAGAGCATTAAATGCAGATTGGGGCGCATTTAATGCGGTAGGAGAATCGTGCCGTCGCTTGGGTTTTTCAACAGAGAAGGACGACGATTTGGTTTTATCTTCTTTTTATTATTTTCAACTTTGTAGGTGTACAAAATGTTGGTGTCATCACGTTTTACTACAGGGTCTAGGGTAACATCAATAATGACAAATAGATCACCAGGAGATCCACCTCTTCTTCCAACATTTTCTTCGCCGCGCACCCTTAAAAGGCTACTAGTGTCCACACCAACTGGAACTTTTAGACCGATCCATTTTGTTCTCCTCACACGTCCATCCCTAGAACATGTGTTGCATAGAGTAAACACTTCCCCAAGAGCTGGTCATTACCTGCTGGAAGACACCTAAAGGAGTCCTTGTTGATGAGACAACTTGCCCTTGCCCACCACAGGTAGTACATTTATATGGCTTTGGCCCTAGTTTCTCACCTGAACCATCACAAGTCCCACAACTCTCAAGGCGTGTTACCTCGATCTCTTTTTCAACTCCAAAAACTGCTTCCTTAAAATTTATGACAAGGCTGTAATATTCATCCTCTGACGAGACCTTTACAATACAGAACAACTTCATCATTTGAAAAATCAAAATAGTTCAGAGAATTAACCCTGGCTCAACCACAAATAACAAACTAAAATAACCACATGATTGAACTTTCTACCTCATATGCGTTGCTTATTTCCTTGAATTTATGCACACCAGGGTTCTCTGCATAGAAATTAAAAAAACTACAAAAGAGCAACATTATTTAGATGGGTCTAAAATTTATAAAGACGATGTAAGTAGCAAAACAAACTGAGCAAGCTCAGACTACTAGTGTTGTAACCAGGAAAAAAAAAACAGATTAGAGAAATGTAGGGAACTTACTTGTTCACATCCAGGTGATAACTACTAGCAAGCTTATGATAAGCTGAAAAGGGAAAAGTATATAAGAGCAAGTAAATATTAATTGAAGAAAAATAAGAGGTCATTCCAAAGTTGTTGATTAAAGTACAGGAAAACTTGTAGAAATGATAAATGCGTCTAATTTGAATAAGATTACCACTTAATCAACCTAGTATATAATTCAACAGAACATCTTTTCCAACTTCAATCAAATGTTTTCAACTACAAAGTCGA
>CM047910.1:29337158-29476720 GCA_026229545.1 Pistacia atlantica
TGACCCATATGACCATCCAAATCTAGCCGTTGACAGGGCCCAAATGACCGACCAGATCTGGCCATCTTTATGCCCTCACACGAGCATGGATGCCATGATAGATAAGAGAAAAACAACTTTTTAATAAACTTTTTAACATAATAATAAATATACCTCTGGACACCCTCAATTTTTGAATATAACCCTTTAGCCCCAGTAAATGTAACTTTTTTGGCCCTACAACTCATTGAATATTACATTTTGACCCCATAAAAAAATTTCTGGCTCCACCTATTGTATAGACATATGAAAAGAAGAATACACATATGTGAGAGAGAACTGTTACATGATTAAAACATGAACTGTGTTTATTGTTGAAGAAGAATAATTTCTTATATTTATTGGGTCTATGTTTCATCTTCTTTGTTTCTATTTTATAACACCTCCAGTATTATAGCCACAAACATAAGAATTGACTTCACAAGGTAAACATCTAAGAGGAAAGAAGGGGGGGACGGGGGAGAGGTAGAGAATAATGGTAATTTTGAAATTAAATGATACTTGAGAATTATAAAAATAAAATAATTTTAGAACTTTTAATAAGTATGTTTAAAAAATTGATGAGTCTAATTATAATTACCTATCCCAAACTTAGGATATGTAGATTATAAGATTTAGACATACTGGTCAAATGGATTTTCTTTGGTTGCATGAGTGAAAACACAGAGCCTAAAATAAAGAGTGAGAATTTTATTCATTCCTTTACTTTCTCTCTCAATAGTCCTCTTTGTTAAATACAATGTTTAAAATTTTTAAAATTATAAAAATATCATTTTAAATCTCATTAAATCTAAATCTACCCTCTTTTATTATATATTATATTTGAATTATATAATTTCATACGGCCCACCCTAGGCTAGTGTTGGCTCCACCACTAACAATTATTATTTTTGATTTAAATTGAATGGAATCTTAATCAAACAATGGAATAAATTGAGTGGCTGACAACTTTTTAACTTTACTAGTCAACTTTTGTGTCATGATAATCTCAATCAACTAATGGACTAAATTTGACGGCCAATAATAGTATTTAATATAGTCATAACAATCTCAATCAATTAATGGGTCAATAGTTTTTGTTTGTTTAGTTTACCTCGAACTTAGAAGGTCAAATCAATGATTTATTAAGCAATATTGAACAAAAATATTAATTATTTTTTTTTTAATCAAATTATATAAAAGAACAAAGTTTTAGTTTTTTTATTTTTTATTAAGGGGTATACTTTTCTTTTTTAAGTCAAGACAAGTTGACAACCTCAATCAAGCAGTGGAATACATGGGATGATTAATAATTTTAGTTTATTTTTTTCTTAATTGATTTGCCAAATTATTAATAGAAATTATTAGGCTTTTAAAAATTTTATATAAAAAAGGATAAGTGATGATGACATGGTAGTATTTATTGATTTAAATCAATTTTTTGTTAATCTTTTAATCCATTATATTTATTTATATATTAATTGATATTTAAAATCACAAGTCAGTTATTATTTTGATCTTAACAATCTCAATCAATTGATGGGCGCCAACCTTTTTTATTCTTTTCGTTTACCATAGATTTGAAAGCTCAGCTAAAGACTTTCACACTATTCACACATCAACTTTTATAATTTTTCTCATGACAATTTCAATCAAATAATAGAATAAATTGATTGTCCAACAATTTTTCTTCCTCTAATTTTCATTAAAAAGGAAAAATTTTGTTAACCCCCATGCATTTCATATAATTACTAAGCACCCATTAATTTCAGAAATAGGACCCTAAACCGGGGCTTATTTCCTTGAATTTCTGTTCTGCACCAGGTTCTCTGCATAGCAACTAAAAAAACTACAAAAGGGCAACATTAATTAGATGGGTTTAAAATTTATAAAGACGATGTAAGTAGCAAAACAAACTGAGCAAGCTGAGACTACTAGTGTTGTAACCAGGAAAAAAAAAAAAGATTAGAGAAATGTAGTTCCAAGAAATGTAGGGAACTTACTTGTTCACATCCGGGTGACAACTACTAGCAAGCTTCTAATAAGCTGAAAAAGGAAAAGTACATAACAGCAAGTAAATATTAATTGAAGAAAAATAAGAGGCCATTCCAAAGCTGTTGATTAAAGTATAGGAATAAACCTGTGGAAATGATAAATGCATCTAATTTGAATAAGATTACCACTTAATCAACCAAGTATGTATATAATGCAACAGAGCATCTTTTCCAAACTTCAATGAGAGGATTTCTCCAACAAGGCAGCACGATCATCTTATAAAGTAAAATAGGACATATGGGAAGGATCAATAGCCTCTTTAGTCCTTGTTTCTCAATATTTTAGAATTGAGTTGTCTTAATTAAATTCAACTTTAATTTCCATGTTTTGTTAGGATAAGAATTATTGCATAATGTTGTGAGTAGGATTTGGTTTCTTAAGCCTATGAATAAAGGCGTCTAACATTGACATGCATGGTTGATGAATAAATACGATTATTAGTTTTTCCATGTAGATCTTTCTTCTGGATTTCTCCTCTTTCAAGCTGTTATCCATAATCTATCCTTCTTATTCTCTCTATCTCTTCCATTTCTTATTTCTGATTCTCCATCACCAAGTCTCTTCTTTATCAATAGCCTAGTTGATTTAGGTCTCTTACAATTCTCACACTAACCTACAGGTTTGACTAGTGATTATGGAAAGATGGAGTGGCGTACGGTCTGTGAATAAGGAAACAAATGTTTCTTCTTCATTAATTTTGGATAAATTCAAGTTTCCACCTAGCTGGATATATGATCATAGGCCACAGTACCCAGAAGCAAATAGATCTGTTATTTTACATAGATCAAGTACTTTAAGGACGGGAGCGAAACAAATCCCACCATAATATTTCCTCCAATCATCCAACAGAAAAAAAGTTCGAACATGTCCTACAGCAAAAAAGGCAATGTTTTTTCCAATATGCACCTCTACTAGTTTTGGTTATTCCTTAATGAGAACTTCAGGAAATTAAATGTAAAAAAGTGGACCAAGTATCATATCCACAAACTATTAGAACAGGTTTCAGTACTCTGTTTCAGACCAGTTTTTTAATCTTCAAGTCATCTTAATTTTACGTCATAATTCTCAGATAAAGGTCATATTGAGAATCACAAATGACTCATGACCATTATCAGCCATCAACCCAACCATTTTGGCACCGCCAAGCCAGAAAAGAAAAGTCATATTCTAGCACAATAACCTAATGCTCATTTTTTTTAAGTTATGATATTTCCTGAGCTCGATATTGACTTCTATATGGATATAATGCTTATCAAGAAAAAGAACCTCATATAGCTCTCCCACAATGTACTCAACATCATGTTATGAAGCTGCTTCCTTTTAAAAGCAACAAAAAAAGGAAAACAAATTAATGTTAATTCTGCCCAAACACAAAACAAATTCTCTATTACCATGGACTTAGAAAGAGCATATGGATAATGTAAAATAAAAGTCTTATCACATACATACTTAAAAAAAAAAAAAAAAAAATGAAAATGTGTAATAGAACAGTTTGGACAAAATAGAAAAGAAAAGAAAAAAAAAATCTACATACCATTTTTTATTTCAGATTTACTGGCATTTTTTGACACCCCTAGGACTGCATGTGAGACAATATTAATCGTTAGCTCTGTAATGAAACAGTTAAACAGCACATCAATTGCATTACAAAGTATATCAAACATACATCTAAAGACCCACAAAAAGTATAAACTAACTAATAAAAAATAGAGATTCCATCATTCCAAAAGAAAGCTAAAGCTTATTCCTATACTCACCGCAACAGCTCTAACAACAAATCGCGCTCCTCTCATATTCTTTTGGATTAGAGAAGTAAACTAATGACATTTACTTCAGTGAATTACTTTGTAGTTTAACAACTAATCATGCAAATATTAAAATTCCAATATTTAAGAGTAATACCATACTACTAAATTATCTATTCAAACTTTTTCATATAAACATAGTTGTTATGTTGGTTACGTGTTTGCCACGTTAAGTTTCTGTTTTTAAGAAGTTAGTTCAGTCAATTAAGAAGTCCATGTCAGATTAATGAAAATGCTGACTTGGCTTAGTTAGATACTGTAGCTTTTCTTCTTCAGAAACAATGTGTTGTAGCTTATATAAAATGAATTAAAAAAATACACACAAAGGGGAGAAATTAAAAAAAATATCAAATGTTGCCACGTCAGCTCCTAGTTAACCAGTGTTTAGTTAGTTAGTTACTAATTAGTTAGAACTTGATCAAACTTTGCTAATAGCTGCATATAAAGGACACTACTCTGTAACAAACAATATCTTCTCATTAATAGAAAATCAGAGAAATTCAGTTTTAATATTTCCTCAACTTGCCATAAATCATCAAAAATGGAAAATTTTCCTTCCTTTTCCTCTTTACCAAACACTAACGAAATTAAAAAAAAATGCAAAGAACTTGATTCTAATGAGTTCTTTAGCAAAAGGAAATCAACCTTCCTCTAAAAAATAATTCAAAACTTCTTCCAAGGCACTGTAACAAATTTGTATGGATCCAACTATCCAAGTCTTTTGTCCAAATAAAGTTCCTAATGTGCTTCATGAGATTATTGATCAGAGCCTTTGGCCACATGTAAAATTTAATTTTAAGGCTATGGAGCAACATGGAGTGCATAACGAAATGGACAAGTTGGATTCGATCAACAACATGGGATAAGAGCTTTCCTTTCCATTTAAAGAGCTTTGCCTTTACTCTATCTGCAATTGGCTTGAGGTAGTCTAATTTAGGTTGGCAATAAAATATAGGAACACCTAGATAAGTGAAAGGTAGTTTGCCTTCTTGGAAACCTAAGATGTCTTTTATAATACCCTGCCTCTGATTGAATTTATGGTCAAGATAATAAGAGCTCTTAGATTTGTTCACCTTTTCGCAGAAGTTTGGTCACACCAATCGGAAAACTTGATCAATTGTCTCAAGGAATTGGAGTCAGCTCTACAGAAGATAAAAATATCATTAGTAAACAAGCAGTGGGATGGAGGAGTACACTCTCCAGGAGAAGAAATATGAGTGATTTGTCCCTCTTCGAGGAGTTTTGATAGACCTCTACAGAGAACTTCCTCTGTCAAAAGAAAGAGTAATGGAGATTCAGGGTCACCTTTACTAACCCCTTTATTACAAGTCAGATAAACCTTTAGGGGAGCCATTCACTGAGATTCATAATTTAGCTGAGTGCAACAACACCTTAACCCAATTGTTGAAGATTGGATCAAACCCACAGGCTGCTAGAACACAAAGAACAAAATCCCAGCATACAATATTAAAAGATTTAGTAATGTCAAATTTGAGAGCAATGTTGTTGCCTCTGACCTTCTTCCCTACAAGCTGAACATTTTCGAAAACTATACCAATACAATAGGAGAATTATAAAGCTTCTTATAAAAATCAACAATATACTCACTAATAATAGCCTCATTTGAAACAGTGACTCCATCCATATTTAAGCTGTGAATTTTGGACCTAGCATACGTTACTTTAGCATGGGCATGAAAGCAATGAGTGCATTTGCCACCATCTTTAAGTTAAGAGACCTTATTTATTTTTATTTTTTTCAAATAAGAGTGCTGGGATTTGAAGCAAGAAAGAAAATGACTTTAAGCATTAGTCTTTGTATTCAACACACAACCAACTCAATTTCTCATCGCTACTGAACTTCGATTTCTCCAAATAGCAAGTAGCAAAGTCCATCAGTTGTTGCATGACAGCAACAACTAAATCTCCCGCTTGTTCCACTGTCAACACCGTCACACACAAAAACAAAAAAATAAGCCAATCAAATCCCACGCCACAACAAAATATAAACGAAGAGAGAAACAAAAACACAAGCGCCAAATTAAAGCATTTCCAAATTTGAACAACAAACAAAACACAAAACCAATACTATCAAATAAAAATAAAGAATCAACAGCAGCAAAACTAACCAGATAGAGATCGAGAAGAAAAGGCGATCAAGTGACGATGGAAACAACGAACTGAATCTGTCCATTGCTCCAACATTGAAACCCTAACCTACAGGAGCCACTCCGAACGACCGAACACTGTGTTAAAGGATTGCGATGAAGCTTTTGAGGCCGAGATTGACGGAATCTAGGCCCGGAGTGGAGAGAGTGCAAGAGATCAAGAGGCGAAAGCATGTGGTCGAACAAAGACTGGTAGAGGTCTGATAAGTGTTCTATTGCCATATTAGAAAGAGAGGAAAAACGGGCCAACCTGGCCCGGCCCGGCCTGACCCGTGGCGGGTTTGGCCACCTGGCCGGGTGGGCTGGGTTGAGCCCACCAATAAGTGTGGGCCAGGTTAGGTTTGACATTTTAAAAAAATGCTCGGCCTAACCCGGCTTGACAACCCGGTTTAGGAGGCAGGCTGGGTCAGCCCACCGTTTTTTGTATTTTTTTTCTTTTGTGTAATATTTTTAGCTAATTTATTTATCAAATATCATTACAGTTAAATTAAAATTTTATTTTAGTTAACATTTCGAATATTAATTCAATTTTAATACAATTAAATTGTATTATAAAGAAAAATAGATTTATTCATTTATCAAAAAATAAAATAAGATTATAACAATTATTGTCTTAGTAAAAACCTTACAAAAAAAAAAAAAAAAAAACTTAATTGGGACAAAAACTTGGTAACGAAAAAAGAGTGCAATAATTAACAATTTACAAATTACAAAGTTATAATTTATAAAACAATTAATTTGAGGGTTGACTAAGACCTCTCTCATCTGTATCATCTAAATTACAATCTCAAAATTATTCTATTAAAGTATAGTCGACAACCTCGTATTGACCCTGATGGCGCGACTGTTCCCAATCACGAAGACATATGAGAACTTCAACCATTTTTTATGAAAGTTTAGTCATCCTTTCATCTATAACTCTTCCACTTGCACTAAATGTCAGTTTGAATGAGACGATAGACGGAAGCAGAGAAAACATCCAGTGCAAGTCTTGATAGTACTGGAAAAATACATCTTCTTGTTTTCCAGTAGGTTAAGGCATCAAAACTGATTCTTTCTTGTGGATCTGCTGGTAGCAATCAAGAGTTCCCAAATACTGGTGAAGCTCATTAGTCTGCAGCTCTAGGGAGGAGATTATATTCATTGTTGGTGCTTTTGAAGAAGAGGAGGCTCCTGTTGTGCTTTGGTTTTGGGTCTTCTTCGTCGTTGGCCTACTAATTGTACTCCAAAAGTCGAACTCTTCAGCTGCACTTGTGTCTCTTGCTGGTTGCTCCTCAATTATCGTGTCTCTTCACTGGTTCCCATACCTATTTTCATATTGCAAATATACTTGTTCAAGGGACTCTCTTACCTCTCCTAGTTGATTGGCATACCCATCTTCTTGTAAATTATCACTTAATATATCTAAAACCCTTTCTAAACCCGCTAATTTAATAATATGATCAAATATGGTAGTTAAACAATAAAGAAAAGGAATCAGTTCCTAATATTTTTCAAATTTAGCTTCAATTGCTTCTATTGGTCCTACTAAAATTTCATTGTATCTATTTAAAGCAAATAAATTTGACATTTCTACAATATTATGTATTATCAATAAACTAGTAGGATAATACACACCAAAAAGTTTTAAAGTGGTAGAATAAAAAGTTTTAAGAAAAGAATGAAATATTTTAGCTATATGTCAATCATTTTCTACCAAATAATTAGGACCCCTCTTATTTAATACAAAATAACTAATTAAATTTGTATAAGGTAAATATAAATCAAGCATTAAATAAGTATTAGTCCACCTAACTTCCATTGACACTTTGACTTAGGAACATATGAAGACAGGGGGAGTAGGATAATTTTCTTCATCATCAAAATTGATGGTGGGTTGGTAATATTTATCCATTTTAGATATTAAAATAAATAAAAAATTGGATATAAAAGAATTAAAGAAGGAGAATTGGAATTTGGAAATAGGAATTGAAAACTGCAAAAAGTGATAAAAATTAAAATGAAAGTAAATTGACAATTGAGAGAATTTTAGAACAAAGGCAAACAGCAATTGAAGAAGAATAAAAGATGAGAGAATTAAGAGAAAATTGGATGTGAGGAAATACGAGAAGTTTAGGCCCTATTTATAGAAAAAATGAGATAAGAAAATGACTAAAAAGGCCCCTCAAACAGTTATAAAATAGCCATATTTGAAGGATAAATAAGAAATTTATTTTTGTAAAAAAAAGGCTAACCCTAGGGTTAAACAGGCAATCCATCAGGTTACCAATGGCCAACCTACTGGGTTGGCAAGTTTTCAAAAAAAAAAAAAAACCATCAGGTTGGCTGTCTTGGCCTTGCAGGCCCAGCCCACTTAGGGCAATGTACTCAGTCAGCCCCAATCCGATCCTCCCCTTATGCCAGGTCGGGTTACGGTTGACCCGCCTAACCAAGTCCAAAATTTCCACCTCTAGAAGAAAGTGGAAAAACCAAAAGAAAGAAAAAAAAAAAAAGTTCTAGTGGTTTCTTTCTTGACTTGACAAGGGAAATGTAAAAGCTAAAGAGATTGTATTTATAATTATAACCAATTTTTTTTTAGGGTATAGGCCCAATTTTCACGGCTCTTCAAGAATGGATCTGTACCCTATATATATTTGACGAGTATGGATCTACTCACAGGCATAAACCCATTTTGTCAAGCCTACTCGTAATGAAACCTTGTCAACTCTAATGATGATAACTTAATTAATAGCCCTCTACAGCTTTGAAACCAAAATTTTATTTTGGGGATGGTTGTAAATCTTTATGAAATAATACTGAATTAAACATAATTTCAGATGAATGTTAATAGTATGAAAATATTTTATCAATTGAGTAAAAATGATACAAATTTTGGTTGTTTTACCATGTATGGATTTTTTTTTTTTTCGTAGGGGTGGGTGACCAAAAGAAAAAAAAAAAAAAAAATCTTGATGTTAGGGAGTGATGAAAGAAAATTATTATTATTATGAAGTATTAATGTGTATAATAGATAAATATGTATATAAATTAAAATTTTAATTTCTTGTAATAAGAAAACTTTGAAATTTTTATTAATTAATTAATATAATTTTTAAAAATATAAAAAATATTATTTTGAATGTGAAATGATTTTGCATCAAGGACTCAATTAAAATCACTTCACCGTTTGTACAATACTTTTTTAAAATAAAAATTTGACAAATAATTTTTTATTAAAAAAAAGTTGACCTCGAGACTATGAATGTTTTCGCCATTGGCTCTTCGTTATAAACTTATTGGACTTTTCTACAAACTCTACTAAAATAAGTCGTACCAAACATACCCTTAAATATTAATGTTTGAGTCACCTCTCTATTATTAAATTATTATTCTACCTAAAAGCTCAAGTATGTAAGATCAATAGGCCCCCCACATGAAATTTGGATTTTTATATTTTATCTAGTTGAAATATGGAGATTTGAACGTGTAACATTTAACTTTGATAATCCACTTAAAACCTAAACTTAAACTTTTAAGTCATGTGACAATTTAACACTATCTATACATTTGAATTAAAACTATTGCAAGTCATGATGATGATATCAATCAACTCAAACACAATGAAAATTATTCTCAAATTGAGTTTAAAGATCCAAATATTATTTATATGGTCTACATTATTGGGCCAAATATTTCAGATCTGCCTGGCTTTCTAGACACAGTTACTTGGAACTATGAAGAGAACTAGATTTTAAAATAGGAAGACCACCATCCAATATCTATATTATGCAAGATATGCTATGTGATTGTCATATTTGTTTTTGTTGTCTTTTTTTTCTTCCATTCATCCACATATTATGCAAGAGTATTAGGACTAAAGGTTGAATTATTAGGGCACTCTAACATGGAAAGACAATTTTGAAAATAGGGCAGGAGGTTACCGATTTGAAAAAGATGAGAAATGGAGTTTTCTTGATGAAATAGATAATTAATGATAATAGGTTAAAATTTGTTAGAGATAAAACTACTTATTTAGTTTTATTAAGATCTAGTTTTGTCACTTGTTAAAGTATGTCTTCTCATAGTTTGTGATAAGTTTAGCAATCAGGACCTGTAAAGGTGTATGCTTGTCAGTTTTTATTTGAGAGAATAAATAATAATTCTTCAATGTGCTAGCTTGAGTTAGTATTATGTTATTGTTATTTTCATTATTTTACAAATAATTCCTACAAGACTTTTACATATTGGTTGTCATTATTGTTACTTAGAATGTCAAAGAGTCACTCTTTTGATTACCTTTTAGTTTCAACTCTTTCAAAAGTTTCGATTACCTACAAAAGCAAGTAAATTAGGATCTTCCTATTTACTAGAATTCTACTATTATGGACTCAGAGTCCTACTAGGATTCGAAGATCCTATGACCATTATCCTAAGTTCTTGCTTCTAAGAACTAGACACCTTCTTCGTAAGCTCTAGTCTCCGATCAGACTTCGGTAACCTTTCCTTCCCTTAATTCTCACTAAATAACATCTTTCAGTTTTGCTAACTTGAGTGTTAAAGTGCCAACAGCAGACATTGTATCGATGTTTTACGTAAGCTTTATGCTTGTTCTATTTGTGTGTAGGTTCAACGGATTGTCAGTGGCCTCAATCGCACAAGATCAGACCTTCTTCCATGCATAATCGTAGATTTTACCGTCTACAAAGAGTACTATTGATGGAGATCTAATTTGAATATATATTTTTACATGTATGTCAATTCCTATTCTTTTAAACAAAAGAATATCAAGTATTCAATCTCTTAAAATTCAATCCATCTAATCATTTTTTTATTAATTTATTATAACTCAAGGTTTGGAAACAACTTTTGAACTGAAGTTCATTTTTTTCACAATATGGCTTAAAAGTTGTAATTATTAGACTAATATAACATTGAGTCATTACCTATAAGCTCAAGCTCAAACTTTTAATTAGGATGACAACTTAGTACGATTCTAGAGCTAAAGGTCTAAATTCAAACTCATTTTAAGTGATATGACAATTTAATAGAAATAGACCCAATTCCGTTTTATTTAGAGCCAATTCGGGTTCATTTGTGATTCATAGTTTAGTTGATTTTTTTTTTTTTTTTTCCCCATCAGGTTTATTTTTATGGGAACACAATAATAATACATAGAGACCCATAGTATGGGGACGTGCCATCACTAACATGGAAATGAACCCTTCACAAATTAAGAAGTCATATTGCACTTTATCAATCAACTAACAAAATGAAAATTTGAATAAGTAATTTCTTGATAAAATTATTTTAAAATTGAGTTTAAAGATCCAATTATTAATTATATGGTCTACATTAGTAGGCCAAAATTTCAAATCTGCTTGGCTTTCTAGACACATTTACTTGTTACTATGAAAAGAACTAGATTTTAATATAGGAAGACCACCATCCAATAACTCTTTCGGATTCAGAATGTGACACGAATGATTAGTTAGTTTACTTGAGCGAACTAGTATATATACTATTTTTTATCAATAGCAATAGCTAAAACTATAAGTAATTTGATAGGGAACCATTTATGAAATATGTAAACCAAAATAACCGCCATATATAATTTATTACGCTACTATATAACAACACTCTTTTGTATCCATCTTCACTCAAAGTTTTTCATCAAAGTTTAAACCATACCACATATTTGTTCACTCTAAGCTTCGTAATCAACGAATTTATAACTAAAAATAGTGTGGGAGATTATCGACTTGAAGGAAGATGAGAAATTGAGTTTTCTTGATGAAATATATAATTAATGACAATAGGTTAAGATTTGTTAGAAATTAAACGGCTTATTTAGTTTTATTAAGAGTCTAATTTTGTCAGACTTGTCATAGTTTGTGATAAATTTAATATTTAGGACTTCTCGGTAGTTTAACAAGAATTAGGGTTTGGTATCTATGTAAAGGAGTATGCTTGTTAGTTTTTACTTAGAGAATAAATAATAAGTCTTCAATTTTTTGTTTTTTCGAAACTACAATACAGTAATAGAGAACTTCTATCTGCACTTCAGATTTCTTGCATTTTCTCTGTTGCCAAAAAGGAAACTGTCTTTTTTTTTTTTTTTTTTTGAAAGATCTGATTAGGTTAGGGAATTGAGAATTTGAGATTAGGCAAAGCATGTTCTTTTCAGTCATTGAATACTAACACCGATTAGCTTTATTCACTCTCAGAATCACTCTACCGACTAGCTTCATGCACTCTGAGAATCATTTGTAGTCGTATGATGACGTTTCTTGGATACAGCCTAGATCTTTTAAAGATGACTTGATATGTCTATATCGAATTCTCTTTGCCATACTGGTTCATGTTTATAAGTCACTCCTTAAATGCTACCGTTATGTGATTAATAGTTTTAAAATTTTCTCCTATTTTCTATTTGGTGGAAGGATGGTTAGATATTGATGCTTTTCTTTACTTGTTTGGATTTTCATGGTATGCCATATTTGTTCTCATTCTCATTCGAGTATCATAAAGCTTAAAAAATTTCTCACTTTATCTGTATATGAATCCTTGCCAGAATATATGTATAATACTTTTGCTTACTTTTGTTCCTTTATGTGTTTAGGAGAGTCTCTTTGTTTTGGATTTTCTGGATAAAGATATAGGGGATGTTGAACCTGTAAAACCCACATCACTTATTGAAGCACCATTCAAGCCTGTGGAAAAAGTTAAAGATTTGAAGGAGTTAGCTGCTAAATTGCGGAGTGTGAATGAGTTTGCGGTAAAGTCTGACTGCTGATTTATTTTTAATTGGTAGTTGGTACATTGACGTGGGGTACTTAGCTATATGTGCAAGCCTGTATGGACTGCTTTATTTCTTAATTGGTATATGCAAGCCTGTTTGAAAATGGACTGCTTTATTTCTTAATGACATGCTTAGTTATATGTACATAAGAGTTCAGTTTTAGAAAATTTAGTTCAGAATTGTCCTCATTCTAAAACCCTGCCTTGATGTTTATATATATGCGCTTTTTTTTTACTGACAACATTAATTCTGCAGAAACTTGTTCTCTGAATGCTTTACTCATGAGCATATATAACTTTACTTTGTTGTAATTAATTCAATAGAATTTTTTACACCTAAATTTCTATGTGTCTCTACTTTCCATTTATAAGCAAAATGTTCATGTTTTCCAATGATCGGAAAACAATGATATGGTTAGTCATACTTGTTTGGGGTAAATTCAGTGAACCAACTTTTCCTTTTTCTATTTGTTAAATTAATACATTCGGTATTTAAATTAGTACAATAATGTTTTGAAGTCACTCCGCTATGACTTGGTATGTTGTTCTTTGTGTAGACCTCAAAGAATTTGCTTCTTATTTCTTACCAAGTCTAATAAACTTTGATGCAGAAGGAGGATTTATAATCTGCCTTAATAAAATGAATTAACGAGATTTCAAAAAAGGAAAAGAAAATAAAAAATTAGATTCTGGAAAATTCCCAAATGATTCAGGGACAGTAGTCAAGATTGGGTCATTAATGGCAGAGGAGGTCAAAACGCCTATCAAATGCTTTCCAGAGGAGTATGTGGATATATTTACTTGGACTCATCGAGACATGCTCGGAATTGATCCAGGGTTGATTGCTCACGAGTTGAATGTCAAGATGGATGTAAAGCCTTATAGGCAAAAAAGATCAGTTGCAGGTTTGACAGTGACACAGCAGAAATACATTCAAGATTTATTACTCAGAACAAATTTGGAGAATTCCAAGCCTTGTGACACTCCTATTTGTACGAGTTCTAAATTGTCATTCCATGAAAGCTCCTTATTTGATCACCCATCTCTCAGGGCCTTGCAATATTTAATCATGACAAGGCCAAATATCTCATTTGTTGTTAACAAGCTGAGCTAGTATCTCCAAGCTCCCACAAAAGCTCATTGGCAAGCCTGTAAAATGCTTCTCAAATACTTAAAAGAAATCATCAATCATGGTTTAGTTTTCAAACCAGCTGCTAATCTGATTTTAGAGGGGTATAGTGATGCTGATTGGGCCAGTAATTTAGATGACAGAAAATCTAAATCAGGTTCATATATCTTGGGGAAATCTAATCCAGTGGAGTTCTAAAAAGCACAAAGTTGTAGCAGAGTCCCTTACTAAGTCTTGAGTGCAGGTCTTTATCTCAGCCTGCAACAGAGCTAGCTTGGCTCCAAAGCCTTTTTAGAGAAATGGGAATTGTAGGGATACTGTTGTTGACAATCATCAACACATTGCCGTTTCTATGATATCACTAGGGTCACATGCATTTGATATCGTTATGTATATATAAGTTCAAAAGTAGACACTGCACGCTTTATCATGGACATTTACAGAAGGTCCATCCGTACTAGCGTGGATTTGTGTATACAATTTTATTACTTCATCCTTTATCCTGTGTTGCATGATGATGATTCTTCAACCATAGTATTTTGTCCATTCCTGAATTTATGTGACAAATTTTAATTAAACCTCACTCAGACATTTGGTCACACTGCTGACCATCCTAGTTACAAAATTCATCAAAAACCCCCTTAATGATACCAAGATCATCATAGATATTCTTGAAATCATGAGATGACTTCCCTTTAAGCTTACTAATTTTTATCACAAACCTCCTTGTAAGAGACGTGTGTATTTCAGTTGGACACCGTAATTAGCCAAGTTTCGAGTTGAATGAAATTTTATCCTTTAAGATAGTGTTTCTTTTGGGGTGCCACATTGTTGTCATTGCTTGCATTTGATGTACTGAATAAGATTTTGAAAGAAGTATCTTTCGCTAATGTAATTTTTGTTGAAAAAGAATAAGAAAGTACATGGCGTGTTCGATTTTATCCATGCATGTATGTGATATTTTGTTATCGATGCTTGTTCCTTGATATAATCACAATAATGTTAAAAAGAATGTTGATGTTGATCTCTCACGTGCAGAAAGCCAAGCCTCAGAAACTTCGGATGGATAGAATGGGGTAGCATTTTCATTGGAAATTTTGGAGGATTCGGTGGCAAATTCCAGTTAATTGTTTGGAAGAATTATGCCACTTTAGTATCTGATTCTAATACTTGCCAGTTTGATAAAGCTAATTAGTAAATATATGTAATATATATAATATGTATGTTCAAACTGTGTATATAAGTAATTAATGGTGATTGCTCACATTAATAGAATTGCTTGGAGTTACTTTTTTCTATTTTCATATTTGAAGAGAGGGGCTTTCTTAGACTGCCACATACCAATTTACTTAAAATTCGAGCATTTATATTAATAGCATTTGAAGCTTATTTTCAAATTCCAATATTTCTTTAATGGAGTTTGGTTTTTAATAAAATAATCTTTTTGATAAAACTATACACATTTGTCCGCCCAATTGGAGCAAACCAAGTAACAATGCAGGATGGGGCAATATCTGTATTTGTGATAACTGTAGATTTACTATTGATTTAATTTCATATTTCTTGAGATTAATTTTTTATAAACTTGAAAGCAAAAATATATACTAAAGTTTCTAAAGTAAACAGAAAAAAAATACCCTTGAAATGTGTAAACAAAGCACATAGACCTTTAACATATAAACTTAAACCCAGTCATAAATGTAATTAATTAAAATTCTCAGAATTCCCTTCTTGACTCAAACTGTGCAAACTAAATCAGCGATATAAAAATAATTTTTTCCATCAAAATAAATATAAAAATAATTGAAATGAAATGTATTCAACTACGAATAGCTTCTTCATTGCTTATTACAATGTTATCTAACTTAGTTGGCTTATATCAAAATCAATACTAGACATACTTAAAAAACCACTGAAAACATAATTACATACCTATATCAATGAAATAAAACCATAACCTATGCCAGTACAAGTTAGTCCAAAGGATCATTATTAACCCCATTATAGTTGTAACATATGATCCAACAAAATTCCAACGGAATACTACCATGTCAACCCCATTATCATCTTCTTCTTCAATGGATGCTAGAGGTGGTGGTATTGGCGCATTGGTGCAACTCTTATTAATTAATTGACCACAGAGATAAGAATTACCTTCATAAGCGCTTTCATTAAAACTTCCAAATTGAGCTTGATTAGGAATGGATCTAGATAGGTTGTTGTATGCCACACTGAAGACCTCCAAATTATATAATTGAATTAATTGTGGAGGAATTTGGCCACTTGACTTATTGTGGGAAAGGTCTAGGCTCTCTATCTCTTTCAAATGGGAAAAACTCTTTGATATAGATCCTGATAACAAATTGTGAGACAAATTCAATACAAAGATTCCTTGGAGGTCTTCAATTTTTGACGGGATTTCACCAGTTACTTCATTTTTTGACAAATCCAATCTAGTAACCTTTCCAAGAGTATAACCCTTGTAAGACTCAAATCTATTTTTCATTGTAAATTCTACTCTGAAGATTACTTTTGGATTTGATGATCCACCGAATCCTTCCTCTTTTGTAAATGAAATAGATGAATCATAGTAGTAAACACCTAGTGCATCACTAGAGAAATCCCCATAAATCTCCAAAGTGAAATCTTCCCAATCAATCTCTTTAACCATACTCCAAAGTTTCAAATTAGTAAAGCATGAAGGTATTTATCCCTTGAATCTGTTATTTGAAAGATCTAAGAGACTTAGGTTTCTTAGTTGACACAATTGGTTAGGAACATGGCCTTATAGGTGATTGCCTGACAAAAGAAGAAAATGCAAAGCAGTACGATCATTAAACCAACGCCTTTTCGCAGTTTCAAAGAATTATCCAATTTTATGGTGTGATAACCTCGATACTGGATCTTTTGCTGCGAATCCAGTTTTTCGTTCCAAAACAAAACACATTGAGATAGACATTCATTACATTTGAGAGAGAGTGGCTAACCAAGCCCTTATCAGCTGCTAGATTTATGCTGCTCAGAGACAAGCTCACTTGTCTAGCAGACAAGTATCACTTGAAGGAGCATGTTGAGAGAGCATCATCAGATTTTATAGAGCTGAGTTGTAAAGACAAAAATCCTTGACCAAGGTGTTAGTCAAATGACACTACTCATAACAAACATATCTTCTAATTAATATTTTTCCTAACTGTGTCTTGCCTTTTCTAGATTTGTAGCAAAGCAAGTAAAATTCAATAAAACTGATTTTCCATTTAAGAATGGTATTGGTAACTTCTTTGTTACGACTACTTCTATTCCAACTGCTATTGACACTTTAGTACCTTTTGGCTTTTGGCACTTACATTCTAATCTTCTTTAGAAAAATATTTTCTTCTACTACAGATCAAGCTACGATTCCCTTGTCACAATCTAGTTGTAAAGCTTCTATAGCTTCTTCAAAATGAGTTGGAAGTGGTAATTCCTATAAGAGTAATGCTACATTTACACCACCCTTTATACCATTTTCATTACACCATGACCATTTTATTAATAATAATTCTATTATAATATTAAAAATTCAAAATAATTAATTACACAAATTTTTAATTATTTTTAATTTTTAATATTATAATATAATTATTATTAATAAAATGGTCATAGTGTAATGAAAATGGTGTAAAGAGTGGTGTAAAGGTAGCATTACTCTTCCTATAAAGTAAAAAGAAGTCTCACATGTTGAGCCAAAATCAATATTCCATGATCACTAAGTCTAAGATTTAGGCTCAAGCTTATCTTTCCTCTTTACTAATTCATGTTCAGCCAAAATCAGTACAAGAAGTGGAAAGCTTCCATGGACTCGGAATATCAAACTTCACTCAGATATCAAACTTCGGGGGTTCCTAAAATCAGTACAAGAAGTGGAAAGCTTCCATGGACTCGGAATATCAAACTTCACTCAGATATCAAACTTCGGGGGTTCCTTATTCACCTAAAATGAACATGGTGGGAAATAAACGGTGTTGAAATCTAAGTTGAATGCAGATGGCACTCATCAGAGATACAAAGCAGCATTAATGGCCAAAGGTTTTCAACAAACACCAAGTTTGAATTATTTTAAGACTTGTTGGAGATTTGTTGGCTTTATTATGACTTAGATACAATCTAATTTTAATTCCAATTTTGTTTCCTAAACAAGTATGTATTTTAGTGAGAAGTTATTTATTACTCTTTTGCTGCCTCATATAAAGGAAAACAAAACTGTATTAATGGTCAGCTTATAATGCTATGCTGTGGAACCAAAGTTTTTAGCCTCCTTTAAGGTTCATGGTTGTGTTCTTAATCAAGACACGAATATTGCGAATGTTGAGTATAAAAAATAGAGTAATATAGTTGACTTATTCCTTCTGTTCCCTAAAGATTACTGCAATCTCCATAATATAGCCTTAATGTTGCTTTACATTCACTTAAGTAAACCTAAGGGCTTGGTGAAACTGATAGTAAATAATATCTAACATTGTTCTTAACATCGTGAATGTGATTAGCTCCATTTATATGCATCGACTTTGCTTATCCATGGCATAAAGTGAATTTTGATTTTAGGGAAGTTCAAGCCCCCTTAATTGGTATTAGACTTATGCCTATATGAAAGGTTTTAGCTATTTCAAGAAAAACAAGAAGAAAGAAGAAGAAACACGCAATAGTGAAATAGGTGAAAAACCGTTAATCTCAATTAATACACCTAACTGTTTTTATACTGCAGCAACAATCTAAAACGCATCGTATTGGTAAACAACATGACAAATTACAAAACTAACCCTCACATCTATTCAAACAATTTTTTCAAGTCTTAGTCCTAATATCCCCATTTAAGCTGAACTTGGTTTAATATCCTCTGTTAAACTGAACCTTCTTACTTTGTCTAATATCCTTTGTTAAACTGAACCTTCTTTCTGTTCCAATATCTTTTGTTAAACTGAACCTTCTTTCTGTTCCTTAGTTCAATACCACCTGAAAAACCAAACTCCATTCCACGGCAGCTTTGAGCACTATTCATTTTTTACACCATATTCTTCAGTTTGCAGAACTAACTTTAACCTGAAAATGACCTAACTATGAGTAGCAGTAAGCAAACCACCATTTGCACAACATTTTAGCCTCATGGCCAAGACACCATTAGTGTTGAAGTGAAGACTAAAACGGTGCAGTTTTAGAGCCTAAATGAAACGCTGCACTTTGATATTTGTCTATAATGAATCCTGATCGTTGGATCAAATCTGATCTGATGGCTGAGAAGTTTCATTAAGTCAACACTATAAAAAGGGGCATTGCACAGTAAAATGTATGTTGCGTTTTTGTCTCTGGTTGAAGAAGTTTTACATTCATGATTTTCTCTCTGTTATGGGTCTAAGAGTGATCTTTGTAACTTATGTGATTGGGTAATTTGTTAGTCAATCAGGAGGGCTTCTTTGCTCTTGTTCTTGAGGATTCCAGGTGAGTATCTCTAAGATTAGTTACTGTGAAGATTACTTGTAATTGTTGAGAGTGTGATTCAGTTTGTACTTGTTCTTGGTTGAATCTTGTTAATAAGTAGTGCAGTGAGCTCTCCCATTTTCAGAGCTCAACGTGGATGTAACTTATCCAATTTGGATAAGTGAACCATAGTAAAATCTGTGTGTTGTGATTGATTCTTGCTTTTCTTTGTGGCGTGTGTGATATATTTGATATGTGGGTATTGTAGTTTAGTTACAATAGTGGTATCAAAGCTTTAGGTGTTAGGATTGATTGATTTGGTGAATCTTTAACCAAGCTAGGGTTCCTGGAAATTTCTAAGTTTGTTGAAATTTGGGGCTTTTCAAAACAAGTCGTTCCTTAGTAATCTAGAGTCATAGGAGTATAGATTTGAGGTGTTAAATTGTCAATCGAAGGGTTCTTGGAAGAGTTAGGGTTTGTTACTCAGTAATCTTTTAGGAATTCTTTAATTGCCTCAGTCTAGGGTTTCAATTAGGGTTTCTTGAATCAGAGACAAATTAAACACAAATACTTACAATATGTCAATCACACGACTGAAAATCACACAGTATGATTGAAAAATTGACTTCAGCTGTTGGAAGAAGAAGATGAAGGCGCTACTTTCCCACAACAAGGTGGGGCTTGCTCTGGAGAATGACGTATCCAAATGGCTAGAGGAAAAATTGAAGAAGAAGGATGAGATCAACGAGGAAGCATACAATCTCATTATGATGAACCAGACCGATAACGTCCTTTGGAAGGTAGACGAGCTAGAAACTCTTCTAGCCCTATGGGGTAAACTCGAAACTTTGTACTTATTACAGTTGGCACCCAATCTTGCTTTTTTAAAGGGTGCCTTATTTTCATACAAAGTGGATAGTACAAAGTCCATTGAGGACAATCTTGAAGAGTTTCTAAAGATGACCCTAATCCTTAAAGGAACTGACCAAGAGTTAGGGGACATAAGTCTAGCGATGATCCTACTGAATTTTTTGGCTGAGGAATACCAAGTAGTCAAGAATGCATTACAATATTCAAGAACTGTACCTAGCCTAGACTTGATTGTAGCTAGACTTAAAGCTAGGGAATTAGAGTTAAAAGTCCAGCTGGTAGTAATCTTTATACAAGGTAGGCCTAAATCCAGTCAAGTAGGAAAGAATAATCAGTATCAGCAGGGGTCTAGGAACAAGAAAAGAGGAAAGGGTAACAACGAAGCAAAAACTGAATCAAGAAAGTGTTTTTTTTATAACAAACCTGGATACATTAAGAAAAACTGCTTTGAATGGTTAAAGAAACATAAACAAGGAAACACTGAGAGTAACCTGACCTCTAGTAAAAACCAATTGGATGAACCTGAGGTCCTGGCAGTGTCAACATCTGACACTACCAAGGAGTGGGTCTTGGACTCAGGCTGCTCCTTTCATATGAGCCCACACAAGAATTGGTTTCAAAATCTAGAAACACATGAAAATGAGACAGTGTACATGGGAAACAATCAGACCTGTAGTGTTATGGGTATAGGTAATGTAACCCTTACACTAACTGATGGAAAACTTGTAAAGCTGACCAAGGTTAGGTATATCCCTGATTTAAAAAGAAACCTCATGTCTTTAGGGACCCTAAATGTTTCTATAAAGCTAGCAATGGATGCTTGAATGTGTATAGAAACCAGAACCTAATCCTTAAAGGGAAAAAGAGAAATGGTCTTTATATTCTGTGTGGTACTTTTGATTTTGAATGTTTTAATGTTGTTCTGCTTTCTAGTAAACTATCTGCAACTCAAAAATGGCACCTTAGGTTAGGGCATATGAGTCAAAAGGCATGAATATCCTTAATAGTAAGAGGGTGTTGGGTGAGGATTCAATCTCTAACCTAAAATTCTATGAAAACTGTGTGTTAGGAAAACAACATAGACCGAGTTTCTCAAAAGGAACTCACCTAGCCACAAACTGCATTTAATACCTATACTCAGACCTTTGGGGGCCTGAAAAAGTTAAATCCCATGGTGGGAACAGTTATTTTCTATCAATAGTAGATGACTACAGTAGAAAAGTTTGGACCTTCCTCTGAAAACCAAAGATCAAGCGCTGGCCAAGTTTAAAGAGTGGAAAATGTTAGTTGAGAACCATCTAGGCAAGAAAGTAAAAACCGTAAGAACTGACAATGGGTTAGAGTTTTGCAATACTGAGTTTGATAATTTCTATAGAGAGCATGGCATTTTAAGGTATAGGATTGTTGCTAGGACTCCTTAACAGAATGGGGTGGCAGAAAGAATGAATAGAACCTTACTAGAAATGGTTAGTAAGGTTAGGTGCCTTCTATTCACCTTAGGGCTACCAAGCACTTTTTGGGGGGAAACTTTAGCCACTATAGCCTACTACTAAATAGAAGCTCATCCACTGCCAGTAATAGGAAGTGTCCTGAAGAAATCTAGTCTAAAAGGAAACTAGACTTAAGCCACCTAAGAATCTTTGGTTGTACAGCTTATGCACACACTATGAGGGGGAAGCTTGAGCCTAGATCCACCAAATGCATATTCCTTGGATATCAAGAATGCACAAAAGGGTATAGATTGTGGGATAGGGAACCTTCAGGGGTGAAAGTCATAGTAAGTCGAGATGTGGTGTTTAATGAGAATGAATTCCCTTATAAAGCCACTGCCATTGACCAAGTAACACCAAGAAACATTAAGACCTCATCCATTCCCACCAAAAGTACACAAATTGAGGTGGAGCCTATACCACATCAACCTATCCAAATCCAACCAGACCTGGTCCCTCAAACTGAAGCAAAAACAAAACAACCAAAACTTGAACAACTAGAAGATGAAGCAATAGAAGAAATCTTAGAACCCCAAATAGTGGATTTACAACAGTACCAACTAGCAAGAGACAAAACCAGGAGAGAGGTAAGGCCACCTGCACGATATTTTTATGCATATTTAATCTTTACTACTCTGCTTGCACGTACAGAAGTCCAAAGAACAGAACTTGAAACATATGAAGAGGCCATGAAGTCCAAAGACAAAGACAAGTGGAAAGCAACAACGAGGGAAGAGATGCATTCTTTAGAGGTAAATAATACTTGGTCTTTGGTACCTAAACCCAAAGACCAGAAGCTTATACAATGTAAATGGCTTTATAAGATAAAAGATGGAATTACAACCTCTGACCCCCCTAGATATAAAGCCAGGCTAGTAGCCAAATGCTATACCCAAAGAGAGGGAATAGGCTTCAATGAAGTCTTTTCCCCAGTTGTGAAATACAAAACTATCAAACTTATGCTCTCCATTGCTGCCCACCAAAATTTAGAATTAGAACAGCTTGATGTCACCACTGCATTCCTACATGACAGCTTAGATGAGCAGATTTATATGTGTCAGCTTGTAGGTTTTGTTGATTATAGGGTGCCAAATCATGTATGCATGTTACATAAGTTTTTGCATGGCCTCAAACAAGCCCTTAGGCAATAGTACAAAAGATTTGATGCTTTCATAGTTGGCCTGGGTTTTAAAAGAAGTAGATATGATAGCTACTTCTATTTTGATTTAGATAAGGATCTATTTTTATATCTCTTGTTGTATGTTGATGATATGTTACTAATCAGTAAATCTAAGTCCAAAATAGAAGGATTAAAGAATAAACTTAGTTCAGAATTTGATATGAAGGACTTAGGAAGTGCAAGAAAATTCTAGGCATGGTTATATCTAAGGATAGGGGGAGTAATGAGTTAAAACTTGATCAGAAAGCATACTTGAAAAAACTAGTAAACAAATTTGGAATGGCTAACTCAAAACCTATCTCTATGCACATAGCAAACCATTTTATGTTAAGTAAAAACCAATGTCCTAAAACTGAAGCTGAAATGATAAAAATGGATACTGCCCCTTATGCTAGTGTGATTGGCTCTATTATGTATGCAATGGTTAGTACTAGACCTAACCTATCATTTGCTATATCACCGCTTAGTCGATTTATGTCCAACCTTGGGAGTGATCGTTGGACCGCCCTAAAATGGGTTGTAAGATACATTAATAGTTCCTTAAGTGTTAGTTTAAAATACTATAAAAGAATTACTATGCTTGATTTGGTGGGGTTCATAGATTCTAATTTTGCAGGTGACAAGAACACCAGAAAATCCACAACAGCCTACTATTTTACACTTGGTGGAAACTATATAAGTTGGAAATCTCAGTTGAAGCCCATTGTAGCATTGTCATCAACTGAGGTCAATTACATAGCCACAACTGATGTGTTTAAGGAGGTTATATGGCTACAGGGATTGTTGTCAGAAGCAAATTTATCTGATGGGAAGGTCACAATCTACTCTAATAGCCAGAGTGTAATTCATCTCAGTAAAAACCCTATCTATCACGAAAGAACCAAGCATGTAGATGTCCAATTTCATTTTGTGAGAGATCTGGTTGCACAAAGAGTGGTTGAATTGAAGAAGGTAGCTAGTGAAGAAAATCCAATAGATATTAGGACAAAAGTCATTACACCAGTAAAGTTCAAACACAGCTTGAAGTTGCTATTAGTAGAGTAATCAGGAGTGACCTAAAGCTATGAGGGATATGGTTTAAAGTGAGTTGCACTGCAGGTTTTAAGTCTTCAAGGTGGAGATTGTTGCAGTGAAGACGAAAGCGGTGCAGTTTTAGAGCCTAAATGAAACATTGCACTTTGATATTTGTCTATAATGAATCCTGATCATTGGATCAAATCTGATTTGATCATTGAGAAGCTTCATTAAGTCAACACTATAAAAAGGGGCGCTGCACAGTAAAATGTATGCTGCGTTTTTGTCTCTGGTTAAAGAAGTTTTACATTCACAATTTTCTCTTTGTTATGGGTCTAAGATTGATCTTTGTAACTTGTGTGATTGGGTAATTTGTTAGTCAATCAAGAGGGCTTCTTTGCTCTTGTTCTTGGGGATTCCAGGTGAGTATCTCTAGGATTAGTTACTGTGAAGATTACTTGTAATTGTTGAGAGTGTTATTCGATTTGTACTTGTTCTTGGTTGAATCTTGTTAATAAGTAGTGTAGCGAGCTCTCCCATTTTCAGAGCTCAACGTGGACGTAGCTTATCCAATTTGGATAAGTGAACCACGGTAAAATCTGTATGTTGTGATTGATTCTTGCTTGTCTTTGTGGTGTGAATGATATATTTGATCTATTGGGTATTGTAGTTTAGTTACAACAATTAGCAGCAGCAAATAACATATGAAGCAATGACATTCACCAATTTCCATCGTGGCCAACACACGATTAGCAGCAGCAAATAACATATGAAGCAATAACATTCACCAATTTCCACACAAGATTAGTACTAGGGGTAAGAAAAGTATCACCACAGTATTCATCACCTTATCACACCATGTTGAGCAACATCAAACATATCAATCAATTTAGAGTAGAAAACAGTACCAAATCAGTTCAAGTGAGGAACAACCCAAATTAGTAACAATGCTAACAAGCTAAAACTAGTAAATAGTACTAATTAGCTCAGATCAGTAAACAACACCAAGAAGCTCAAACCAATACTTTGTCAAGTAAAATGGCAGTTACATTGACCTTTTCTCGCAACATAGCAAAGTTGGCTCCAGATAGAGATTTGGTCAACACATCAGCCTTTTGATACTCTTAAGCAATATTACTACACAAGCAAATTTTTACTTGCAACAAGCTCTCTAACATAATGTGCGTCTATTTTGATATGTTTAGTGCGGGCATGAAAAAAGGGATTGGATGATAAAGCTCCAGCACTCATATTATCACATCATATAATAGGGACACGTGGAAGATAAATACCAAGCTCTTTAAAAAGATGCTAAATCCATAAAACTTCAGTAGCTGCTTAACTTAATGCCCTATATTCATCTTCAGTAGATGATAGGGAAACTATCTTCTGCTTCTTCGAACTCCACTACACCAAATTATCACCAAGAAACACAACATATCCACTGGTTGATCTGCGATCACTAATGTCACTAGCCCAATCGGCATTAGCATAGGCTTCTAAATGAAGAAACTTATGTTTTTTGAACACTAAGCCATACTGTAAAGTGTCTTTGATATACCGCAAGGCTCTCTTTCAAGAAGTCCAATGGAGGACTATAGGATTTTGTAAAAATTGACTCAATCTATTGTCTGTAAAAGCTATATCTGGTTTGGATAAGGTCAGTTACTGAAAGCCACCAATAATGCTTTTATATAAAGTTGGTTGATCAAACAAATATCCAGTTTCTTTCCCAAGTTTTGTACCAATGGCCATAAGAGTAACACATGGTTTAGAATCTGCCATTTTCGCTATTTCTAACAAGTCATGTGCATACTTTGTTTGAGTAAGAAGGAGGCCTGAATCATTTCTCTTAACTTCAAACTCGAGAAAGTAACTTACTACACCCATTGTTTTGAGAGCAAATTGGCTATTCAAATCCTTGATCAGTTGGTCTATAACCTGAGAATTATCGCCAGTAACTAGAGTCTTATCAACATACACTTGTAAATAAACAACTTGAGAATCATTCTTATAGTAATAGGCTCACATCAGAAGTGGAATTAAGAAAACCCCAGGTCAGTAAGGCAGTCTTTATTTATCAAACCAAGCTTTTGGAGCATGTTTGAGTTCATATAGGGCTTTACTAAGCTTGCAAACTTGTGGCTTAGCAGAGGATGAAACAAATCCCTTAGGCTCCATCATGACCTTTGTTTCAGTCAACTCTCCATTCAAGAATGCATTGTTGACATCAAGTTGTTGAATCTCATAATGATGATGAACTGCCAAAGAGAGCACAATTCTGATAGTGACAATTTTCACTACCAGAGAGAAGCTATCAAAGTAATCTAAGCCGAGGGTTTATTGGAACCCCTTAGCCACTAGCCTAGCCTTCTATTTTTCTAAGGACCTATCTGAGTGTAATTTAGTTTTATAAACCCATTTACAACCCACTACATGCATGCTTTTTGAGTAAGGGACAAGATCCCAAATGTAATTGTTCAAGAGAGCTTGATATTCTGCTTCCATAGCATTTTTGCGTTCTAGAATGGCTAAGGTCTTTAGTAGATTTGAGCTCCTTAAGTATAGTAGCAGTGGAAAGATAAGCATGAATAGAGGAGGAAGGAATACAAGATTTTATTTTTGACCTTGTAAGCATAGAATGTATGTTGGCATAAATAAATTTAGACTGTGGTAAGGACAAGGGAAGAATGATGACTTTTGTCTTATGGAGAATTAAGAGAAGAAGCACTATTAATAGTGAAGTATTCTGTAGAAACAGAGGCAGTAACTGGTGTTGAGAACTAGTAGGATTAACTTCTCTGATACAACTAGATGAAGGAGTAGAACTAGCTGGAAAATTAGATAGAGCTCTAGGTGTGTTGTTGTGCACTTGTGAATCTGTAGTGAGACTAATAGGAACACTAGTTAGTTGAGCTCTAGTTGTACGTACTACTAGGCACTTGTGAAGCTATAGGGAAATTGATAAGAACACTAGTAGACTGAGTAGAAGGACTAGCAGAATTAGATAGTTCCCCAAAAACCTTTCTTTTGTCTTGAGGATTCTCATTCTCAATTGATTCTAGAATCTTGTTAAATATGAGGTTAGTGTTTCATCTATTTCTTGACGAATATTGCTCAGATTGTTAAACGACATTACGATCTCCTTGCTTGGAATTGCTGTAGGTATAACGAGGAGAATTGTTGCCAAGACTTAATTGAGTTTGCCTTGAGCCTCTTATATCACATCTTGGCGTCCCTTACTAACTTGACTACGAAACAATGCCAAGTCATATACCTGATGCAACTTCATTAGGTCGTTAAAAGAGTCAAGGTGGTCTTTGTGATCCTCTTTCTTGTCGAACTTGGTCTCTGGTGCCTTGACTCCTTAGAGAGCGAGGCCTAACAAACTTCCTCCGTGAATGGAGAACTCACTATCTCTTCTGTCGCATTGTTCTAGCGGGCTCTTAGATCGTCGAGCATTTTTTGCACTCGATCTAAATCTTCATTATGAGGAGTACTCTAGCTGCGGGCTCTATTCAACCTTACCTCAATCAGGTGAGTTTGGAGATCAGTTGCTTGTGAGCTTCCTCTATCGTGCGCATTGATGCATGAAGTTGAGTCATGATGGCTGGGTTGGTAGGTGCTATCACACTCATCATTGCGCTGCTCGCGATGTTGGTTAAAACCAAAATGTTAGTAATTACCAAATTGATGCGTGCGACCCATCTTGCTGGCTTGCGAAGTCTTAGCCTGCCTTTGGCACGGGTTAAAACCAGCACGCTAACGTTGGAGATATCACCGAGCAGGTTGAGAATCCTTTGGGTGACTATTGCCTTCATTTGCCCCCATGGGTTGTTTGTTTGGTCGTTTCCTAGGGTTACTTTGCTCGCGAGACTCACGCTCGTGGGAAGAATGTACCCCGTGGTGTCGAGGATGTCGGTTGCTCCTTGGTGCTAACAAAACAGATTAGTCATCGATGAATTCTGACCTGTTGGGGTAACAGTTGTAAAGCATGGCTGGTCGAGGTCCTAGGGGGCTAGTTGTTGATTTCTTAATTCAACCATGTCTGTTGCACCGCTTGTGCAACCATTATTTTTATCATTTCCACTAGCCGCCCATTCTCAGGATTCGACGTCCCTACCCCTTGCTGATTCGCGATCTACTACACTGGTAGAACTTGTGGTTGACGACCGATGGCATCTTGATGCACCTCCTGGTGGGTAGTTTCCACATTGTTATGGTTTCTGATGGTGGTTTTTGATTTGATACGAACCATTATAAGCCTTGAGTGATTGGGTCACTGAGATTGTTTATCGAAAATTTTGAAAGTAGGCGGAGGCCCTCCTTCTAACGCTAAAATGTTGATACGAAAATCGCACCAACTAGGGTGATCCGATGAACTTTGTGGAATCGGAACTGGGGTGCGTGATTAATGATAACTAGCAAAGTATGAAAGTAAACGCAATAATGTAAATGACACAAAAGGTTTTTAAAGTGGTTTGGAAGGGAATGGGGCTGAGCAAGCTACACTAATGAACTATTTTCTAATGCTTCCAAGGTGGAGATTGTTGAAGTGGAAGCCTGAAAACGGTGTTGTTTTGGTTAAGTCGAACGATGTTGTTTCATGCAAGTGATCAGATGAATCCTGACCACAGATTATTCTTCAGATCCAACGGCCACAATCCAGCCACCAGTCCAACCATATATAAACTCAATTTTTTTCCCATTTGACTAATTGGGACATTGTTATCTTCAGTATTCGATTGAGAAGTTAGGGTTTGTGGAGTTCTTACTCACATTTTGTGTAATCGGTTAGACTAGAGTGCTTAGGGTTGTAATCATTCTTGTGAGGGTGTTGTTCTCTCAGATTAGAGTTTCCAGGTGAGTTTCTCTAAGGGCTGATTAAAGGATACCCTAATCACTCTAGTCTAACCGATTACACAAAACGTGAGTAAGAACTCCACAAACCCTAACTTCTCAATCGAATATTGAAGATAACAATGTTCTAATTAGTCAAATGGGGAAAAAACCTGAGTTTATATATGGTTAGACTGGTGGCTCGATTGTGGCCGTTGGATCTGAAGAATAATCTGTGGTTAGGATTCATCTGATCACTTGCATGAAACAACATCGTTCGACTTAACCAAAACTACACCATTTTCAGGCTTCCACTTCAACAATCTCCATTTTTTGTTTTGTTTTGGTGTGGGGGTTGGGGGGGTAAGTAATGGATCTTTATATGCAAATTCTGTACAAAGGAAAGAGCGAGATTACAATACAATTAAGATTGAAATGCAGCTCTGATATTCTCATGATTGAGTGCTGAGATTGCGTCATTATTGCTGTTGATATGACCCCTTCCGAAATATCTGGGATCTGAGTTTATCTGTCATTTGCTTGGACAATTGTCGAGATTGGTCGCAACTAGTTTATGCTAAGTCAAGCTATGCCTGAACAAGCTTATGCTAGATCGGATAATTGTTTGAGCTGACCTGATTCTAGGTCAGACTATAACCTCGTAGAACTCTGACTCCCCCGAGCTTGATAGAAAAAAACATAATTCTTTATGGCATAATTACAATAAATCAATAAATTTATATTTTTTTAATTATTATTTATCTGATTTGTTGCAAGTAAATAAGTTTATTTATTTTTTCATTATCTATCTAATTTGTTTTCAATAATTAATCTTTAAGCTTAATTTACAATTTTTTTTGTTGAAAAAGTAAAGGAATGCAGTAACATGACCAACTTTTCACGTAATAATTAAAATCTATATTTTAGTTTTAAAATATAGCTATGTATAAAGGTCCCTTTGGTTGGTTTTCTCCTAAAAGGACTTATTGCAAGTAGAGCTTATAAATTTAAGCTTTTATAAATATAACTTCTATCAATAAGTTGTTAGTTGTCAATTAATAATAGTTCCCATTTTATTATAAAAGTACTTATTTCATAATAAATTACCAAAATAGCATATTATATACATGATTGATTTACTTATAATATAGCGTAACAAAATGCTCTCATTTTATATAATATGAACATGATTTTTTTATTTTAATTTAAATAAAAAATATATCTAGATAAATAATGTTGGAAACTTATGTAATGAAATAAAAAGATTAAATAGTACCAAAATATTAATCGATAAAATATTTAGTAGAGAAGAACCTTGATTGTATAGCCTATTGTATAAGTACTAAAGCTAATAATTAAATAATTAATTAATTAGATAATAAATATTAATTTAAATTCAATTTAAGTATTCTTTTGTAATGAATATCCACAAAATCTAAATAAATATTTTAATTTTTGATAAATAATTAATTATTTACTTTAATTATTATGCTAATGTAATAAAGTGGTTTTTGTTATGTCACGTAACACAAAGAGATTATCAAACAAATACAATTAAACATCGATAAATTAATGCTCAATAAATTAATAACCTCGATCAAATAATATCTTTGGTCGCTCCCAGCTTGGGACCAATGTGGTAAATTGATAATTTGCTAAATTTATATGATAATACATTAAGAAAAACACATAGATATCACTTGATATATAAATTAATAATCTCCTTATATATATACATGACTCAATTAGGAGGCTTTGAGCTATTCCCTATACCACATTAACTCATAGCTATGAGATAGGCTAATGATGTTATTTCCAATTGCTATTCTCTATATCACATTAACTGTACACAATATGTACATACATAAAGTTCAATATTTTAGAAAAAGAAAATAAAGAATGTTTGCTTACATTAATAATTTATTAATTTATACGATTAAATAATATATCGATTAATTAATAAATTTTTTTCATGATATAAGCATGTAATAGTCATTTCTCACAAATTCTTCAATGAAAATGTAAGACAATCAATGTTTTGGGTGGTAAGTGATTTTCTTCTCTATATTATAAATTTTATTTGTAATTACCTGCTGCCATTCAATAAGGTAATTTGGATTAGAATTAGGACATATTATGTGCAAAAGTTATATCTATTATTAGAATAAGATTTATTATATCTATGAAACAGAGATACAACTTTCTTTTCCTAAGGTTGACTGGACTATTGATTAGATTATAATAGTACTGTCTTTTTTTTTTTTTTTGTAATCGGGATAAGAATATTGATATTAAAAATTAATTAAAAACATTAAATATAATTTACTGATAATTTTTAAATTATTAAACTTTTACATTTTAAATTAATAATTAAATAAATATATAAATTTGTATATTAATAATTAGTTATAATTATATAAATTTAATAAATATATTGTTTTATAATATTTTTATCATAAATATTTTAATATTAATTATAGATTATAAATAATTAAATTTTTTAATGTAAAAGGCAACAAAAAAAAGAAGTTAATCCAACTTGGGGTAAGTAATCCGATGGCTACTAGTTATCCCATCGCTTATCCCAATCGTTTGGGAATTGGGATAAATAAAGGGCATTATGGGTTGGAAAAATAGTCCAATTCCATGTTTGGACTTTGGATGCATTTTTATGAGATATAATCCAATCCCATGGCCCATCTATAATCTGAAGTTGGGACAAACTTTTTCTTTTTTCACTTTTTATTCTATTAAACAAATTAATAATTTAAATTTAAATTTATAAAAAATATTTTATTATAGAAATATATATTTTCAAATATTATTATTAATAATATCTTAGCTAATAAATATTTCCTGAAATAATTTTACATTTAAAAATTAATGTATGCGTTTGGTTTAATATTTTTATCCCTATTCTGGATCCTATTTTTCAAATAGCGTTTGGTACAATATTCTCAAAATATTACCCTATTTTTTAATTATATTTTAACCCCATAAAGTTATTAATTTCACTAAATACCCCCTGAAAAAAAGTTTAAAAAATTAACAAAAACACCCCCATCAACAACTTGCAGTTAGAGTTAAGGCCAACCAGTCGGTGATGCGGAATACAGCTGCAACCAAACTTCCGCCAGAAATGGCCGGAAGTTTGTCAGGAACGTCGGATTCCTACCGGATCGGCCGGTCCAGGATCCACCACGGATCGGTGGAAAAGGCCGAAAAGCCACATCTAACCGTCGTAAAGAAATGGCCGTCGTTGGACCCGCAGCGGCCACATCTTTGGCCGTCGGCCGACGGCCAAAGATGGCCGTCGTTTTGGCCTTTTCCGGCCGCGGCCAAAACAAACCTTAGATCGGCCTTTTCGGCGGATCCACCATGGATCTGGCGGAAAAGGCCATAACGGCGTGTTACGGCGCGATCCAGGCAAGTGCATCTTAGTAACAAAATTTTCCGCCAGATTCCGGCGGTGGTGGTGGAATGACACTGCGATGGTGGGGGTGTTTTTGTCATTTTACATGTTAGGGTCTTTAGTTAAATTAGTAAACCTAAGGGCTTTTTTATAAATTTTTAAAATTTACCTCGTAATACTCCCATATCCAATAACCCAATACTATCCTTAAAATCCTATCCAAAATACTAAACCAAACGCACCCAATATTATTAAAATATTTTAATTTTTGTGTATTTAATTTCATTTTATATTTAAAACAATAAATATCATATTGAATGATAGTAAAATATTTTTGTTCATAGTATGAAAATAATTATCTATTGAGTCAGGATACAACGTCTTACATTTTTTACTTAATTTTTTTTTATACTCCTTATGAACCATTTATCATTATTGATCTATCAGTGACAAGAGATATTTAGTTGACATTAAAGAGATGTTTGGATTATATAATGTTTTAATATAAAGGTATATTATATTAACGGAAAGAAAGATCACTTTGAAGATTACTGTGAATGTTTAGAAAATGTGTTTGGTTGGTTCGAATAAATTGGTGAATAATATGTTTAGTTGGGAGGATAAATGGATGGGTATATTATATAGATTACTAAATTGTACTCCTTTTTCAATATTAATATAATAATATTTATTATTATTATTTTTTAAATAATTTTTTAACCCCTAACTTTTCAGATTTAGCAAAAATACCCTAACAACCAAAAAGATTTAAACTTAACAAAAACACTCTTACCTATCTCAAGCCATTGCTGGCAGCCATTGGTAGTGCCACAGATCAGGTCGTGAAACGGCCAGGGACCATGGATCTGTGATCCATGGCCAGAAAAGGCCTCATTGGCACATAGCCGGCTATATACGGTCGATCTTATGCCATCATGGTGACTTTCGAAAACCTCCAGCGGTGGTCAATAGCGGCCGTCGGTGGTGGCCAATTTTGGGTACAATGGCATTTATGTAAATAACGACAATAACAAGGGCAATGTCATTCGGAAAACTGCCAAAACTGCCAACCCGTCGTGGGCCGGGCGGGTTGCTTTTCCACCATTGTTGCCACCCCTAGGTTCCAGTTCTAGGAAGCCAAAAGTGTGGGGGTTCACAAACAAGAGGTTTGGCAACTGAAATAAATTAGATCATTCTCTCCAAAAACGACCCAAAACTAATTTCTACACAACTTAATTTTGAGTACAGCCCCACGCAGCTATGCACGTCAATGTTTCTAGAGGTAAATACTCAGATGTCTCTCAGTTATACCCTTAATAACAATTCATAACATTTTAATTTAGTGAACAAATATGAATCGCCAAAATGGTTGAAGTTGAAGTCATCAAGGGGTGATCTAGGGTACGTAATATGCCAACCCAATACAAATACCATTACGAATTGCAAATTATGATAGCCATAAATTAGGGAAGGATTGTGTACTGCACACATGAAAAAGTGAATGACTAAATTCCATCCATTATGTTGATGTCAAAAATATTCTTATCCTAATAATTAGTTATCATGGAAGGTTAATTATAATGAGAAAGTCATCTTGATTAGCAGGAGAACTATTTCAATCTTTTTGGGATTTCAACTTGCAAGCGTACCGACTGATCTCTTCTCATGCTGCTTTTATTTAGTACTGGTACCCGTTTCCTTGCCATTACAAATGTTGTGTTCGGCTGCATCCCAGCTGGGATCTTCAAATCAACCATGCCATCCACTGTCGGTTGGCATTTTTTGATGGGCATCAAGGTTTTGCAGTAAAAGGTAAGCTTTTAGTTTTGGGTCATAGCTAGATCGTCCAAGAAATTGTTCTTCTATCTCCCTTGCAAATATGTCTAAAATTTGTATGAAACAAGTTGTACTTTTCACACATTAGATTTACTTTATTTGTACTTGATGATTGGGTTAATGTTTTGTGACCTCAGCCCATATATTTCTGTTATTATTGGTCTTTAGTTGGCTAAGGGACTAAGGCTTGGCAAGTAGGAATGGAGAAGTGGTTGCAAACTTGGCACGGATTTTTTTAGAGAATCTGTTTTTTTCACATAAGTCCACTCTGTATGTATAGAAGGGTTTTAAGTGGATAAGGAAAGGAGAAGAGGAATCGTTAAAAATAGTTTCCTTTGGAATAGGCATGAAAACATTATACAGTTGGTATGATAGCTATAGCTTTTTGGCTCAATTTTATACTGTAATATAAAGTTCAGCAAAGTAAGTAAAGTTTGGCCATTTGGTGCAATGAACGGAAGAAGATAAAAGAAATAGAATGGTATTGTCTTGGAAAATACTTCTTTGGCTGTAATATGAAGGAGCTGTCCTGTGGACCAATAATTTTCAGTTACAGTTAATAGATTTTTACCTATATAATGGGAGTGGAGAAACATTTTTAGACATAATGCAGTCACTTGGGCTGTACTAATGGCAACCCTCATGGAGTATTCTTTGTCTTGTATCCCATTGTCACGAATAAAATGTAATTTTACCTTGAGGCTTAGGAAGCATTTAACTTCCAAAGACATATTTATGGCTATGCCCCCATTCTCTTTCTTAGGCAGAATGCCTTTATGACTGACTGATATGTTTTGCATTTTGCCTTAGTAGTGCCAAACTTGAAGACAAACTAGTTCCTTTATTTTGCTAAGGTCAACTTGGGTTGGGTTAAGGCATTTCTAAAGTGATCCTAATTAAGTCAGTTTTGAAAAATTGATGTTAACAGACAAATCTGATAGAAAGACTGGTTTCCTTATGCTCAATTGATTATGTAAGTTTTCAAAAAAAGAATTGAATTATTATATTAATAATTTGATTTATGCATGCCTATCATGTAAGCATCTCGTGTACATGTGTATTTTAATTGAAAAATAAGTCAAAACCTATCAAAAATTTTTAGAGTAGTATATAAAAACTACTTTTTATACCTTAGGTGACCAAGTACATGAACACTTGTACCTCTGTCGGTAGTTACATGGTTTTTGACATGGGTACATGTTGACAAAGATGAATATTTCTTGTATCTTGCCTCATGTTACCCAACAATGGGACCCCTTAGAGTGATAAATATAGTGATATACTATATTTTGACAGGAATTAAACCAACTATTTTTGAGAATAATAAATAAGCCGAATTAATCGGGTTATATTTAAGGATAAATTTGCATAACCTTATATCTAACCATGAGATGCTGGATGTGTACAGACATTTTTTGCATTCTCATTGTCATGTTCAGGAAATCTTATGATTTTTAATTGATGAACTTGACATTGTATCACTGCAGGCAATTGTTGAATGTCCTTGTTTCAGAGAAAAAAAGTGGCTAATTATCCCCTAAATCAGATGGCAACAGAGAGCCCTATGAGGATGGCAGAAAGCGGTAGAGCTACAAATTGGTCCTCTTCCAAAGATTCTGCAATGTGTGTTCCAATTGAAGAATATGGCAGCAGAGGAATTGGGATTGCTTTTGAAGGGGAACAGATTTCATGGAGACCAAACAGACATGATTCCGAATCGAAGTGGTAGTGCACCACCAAGTATGGAGGGGTCATTTGCAGCTATTGGAAACCTTTTAGGTGAACAGAACTCTGGTTTGAAGTTAGGCTTGGAAAGTTTAAGCGACGATCTTGGACATTTTGAATATGAGGCAACTGTGTTCTGATCCAGCCTATTTTGCGTAATACTGCTCTAATGTGAACTTGAATCCACGACTTCCTCCACCTCTTATTTCATGAGAGAATCGGCATTTGGTATGCCATATTGGTGTCTGGCAATGATAATTGGAGGTCTACTGCATTAGATGATAATGGCAGTGGAGCCTCGCATCTGTCTTGAGGTTCTCTTTGTACTCATAAGGAGGAACCAGAGGATGTTAGGTCTCCCAGACAAGCTTTAGACAACTGGGCAGAAAACAATCCTGCATTCATGTCAAGACAGAAAACAGCTATGGTTGGGCGGCACACAAGTTTGGTTGATCTGATACAGGTAATTTTTTGGTAATTATTAAATGCTAGTAAGTTGCCAGGATAGTTCTGAACCAATTGAGGCTTGACTATTGGTATAAGAGGTGTTTACATGACTATAGAACATAAAACAAATCCTCTAGGGCATTTTGTTAGTGAGTTGGAAACAATTTTTAAAGCTTAGATAACTTTTGGATATCATATGACTAGGAACATCCAAAAAAAGTTTATTTATAGATTTTAAAGTGGTTCTTAAGATTGTATCCTAAAACTTTTGAAAACTCTCAAAGACACTTTCTTAAGATTTCTCAATATTTTGTTTTCATAAATAGAAAATTTATTGGGATTTCATACTAAATGTTCCCTTAGTTTCTTAATCATGTCAGTCTGAATTAATTACCATCATGCTTGCTCATACTCTTGAATCTTCTTGGGCAATTTCCCTTTTGTTGTGACCTTGGATTTGGATGTTTTGTACTAGAAACAATTGGAATCTTCTTTATATTTTGCAATATTGATTTGTGTTTCATTTGCCATCAACTTGGGTAACTTTATGGAATGAAAGAGGCTCATACCGGTATTGAGTTGTGTGACATTCTATCCTTTTAGACTCTGCTCTCCATTAAGCTAAAATCTTGAGTTGACAAAATAATTTTGACTTTTTGATTTGTGTTGTTGTTTTGCTTCATCTTTTGGTGTGTTTGTAGGAAGATTTCCCTATACCACTTCTCCTGTATATAATCAGTCTTGCTTCTCAGGCTATTCAATGACAGATGAACCAACTGATCACGATGTCCATGCAGTTACTTTGGATGTTTCTGCTATTAACCTTTCAGAAGTACCATGATCAAGTGGCTCTGCTGATGTTTGTGTGGATACATCTGCCTTAGATTCACATGATATTGCATTAATATCCAAAAATGATTCTGTAGCTATGTCTCTTTCTAGTTCAACAGGTCCTGATGGAGCAGGGTCCTCTCAGAACTCACGAATTGATCATACAAATACTAAAACTGCAGATTGGAGGATGATGTGTCAGTTATTGTTGCCCCTCATTCAGAGAGAATTAGGAAGAAACAAAAAGAGCAGTGGTATCATGGGAGAATTATGCTGCAACAGTATCCGTCTGCACAGTAAGGCACCCCATATCAGGTTCAGGGTCAAACTGCATCACCAGGAATGAATCATATCCAAAGTGGCATGGAAAAACACTCCCATGGTCATGCTAAGTTCTCTTCTATCGAGGTACAACCATCAATGCATTCCCCTGGTCTAACTACTCCCTTGTATGTGACAGCGGGAACAAATATGCCATCAAGTAATCCTTTAACCAAATTTTCAGCCATCTGGTGTGTATGCTCCGCACTACAATGTGGGTGGATATGCTCTGAATTTTGCATTTCTCCTCCCATTTGTTGCTGGATACCCTCCCCATGGTCTTAATCCTATGCCATTTGATGCTACTTCAGGTCCATGCTATAGTATTCAAACTACTGGCGTCCGAACAGCAGAGAGCATACCACATATGGGTGATTTGCAATATCAGAAGTTCTATGGACACCATGTAATGATGCTGCAACCTTCTTTGTGAATCCTTTTCAAATGCAATACTTTGAACACCCCTTTTGGGGATGCATACAGTGCTTCAGTTCAGTATGCTAGGTTGCCATCGAGAAATGGTACTGGGGCTTAGGTTGATTCTTCTATACAGGAAGAGCCACCTTCTGCTGCTTATTTGGGTGATCAGAAACTTCTGTCTCCACCACATGGGAGTCTGGGTATTCCAAATCCTAGAAAACTGGGAATCAGCATTGATGATTATTATGGGGGCCTCCAGGCATGGGTGTCATTGCTCAATTTCCAGTATCGCCTATTTCTAGTCCGGTGTTGCCATCATTACCAGTTGGTGGAACAAGTCATCCAGGTCGGCAAAATGATCTAAGGTATCCTCAGGGATCATATAGAAATATAGGTATCTATCCTGGATGGCAAGGGCAGAGAGGAGTTCAAATCTTTGATGACCCCAAGAGGCATTCATGTCTCGAAGAACTAAAATCCAGCAATGCGCAAAAGTTTGAGCTCTAGGACACAGTGGGGGGTATAGTAGAATTCAGGCAGTGTTCTTCACTGAGTTTGTTTGCCTAAAGCCTTACATTATGAGATTGTTGTACCATCTCCTATATGAAAATTAATTTGCATGCATATCTCACTTCAAGGTGGATCAATATGGGAATCGATTTATTCAGTAGAAGCTGGAGCACTATAGTGCTGAAGACAAGGTGTCTGTTTTCAAAGATTCCGCATGCTTCAAAATTAATGACTGATGTTTTTGGGAATTATGTTATTTAAAAGGTATGCTTTTCAACAATATTTGGTCCTAAATGCATAATTATTTTAAGCAAATTATCTTGCTAGACTTTTGAACTCTGTAGTTAGTATGCTATTGATTGTTTCTTGTAAAATTCTAATTTATTACAGTTTTTCAAGCGTGGAAGTCCTGGCCAGAGGAAGGAGCTTGAGGACAAACTTGTTGGCCAGATGCTGCCTTTAAGTTTGCAGATGTATGGTTGCCATGTGATACAGAAGGTGGGCTAAGTTTTCTTAAATATATCTCTTTGAATTTAGTGGTACATTGACTTCTTCTATAGCATTTGTTTTGTGGTTATTGTAAGCCTTCAAGTGCGAGAGGTGTGAGCTGTTCATGATATTAACCTGATTGGTGTGGCTTTAAAAGCTTTTAGCCTTCTTTTATAGGCCCCACAGGCCTCATAAATGATTAAAGGTCCTTTAAGCTAGTTTAGTCATTTAGAGATGTTTGACTGGAATGTGAGACAATCAGCAGATACAACATCACCCTTTTTGGGAGTAGATTGGGCAATCAGAGAAAGCAAAGTAAATTCCAAAGGGAAGGCTTTCAGTGCGGAAGAAGGATAACAAATGAAATGAGAACTTTTGTAGGGAATATTGTGGGGAGGGGCGCAGAACTGGACTATCTCTTTGAAGGAAGATCTGTCTTGTATATAAAGAAAATGGATCCTTAAGGTAGTGACGGCATATTGAGGGCTACACTCCTCATTGTGGATTCATCATAACTTACTTATCTGATTCTCTCTACTAAAGATGGTTATGCCCAAAGTCAAATCCTATTTATGACCACACTTGATTTTGTGAGACAGAGAAGCTTGTTTTTTTCCCTTCCCTTGAATTGCTTGAGTCTGTCTTTCCCTCACAGTGCTACACTTAGTCCTTCGATTTTAATCAAATCGTTAATTCATCCCATCTGTATAAATTGACATTTTGATTTTTCAATAAGCAGGGGAACCATTTAACCATTATTATGTTATATGCAAATAGTTTTGTACATTACCCATAATAGCCTTAAAATTTGTCTAAATTTTTGAAATTATTGAAAGATGCTTTGTAGCAGTAGGTTGTTGCATTATAGATTTTGTAGGGTAGGCAACTTGTCTAGAATTTTGTGTGTTAGATGTAATAAAGCTATCTGAGTTTTCATCATAGCTTTGTATGTATATTCTTGCTTTCAATTAATCTTGTCATTGCTTTTATATTACATATTATCTGATGGAACCCACCAGTAAAACAAATCCAAACAACAACCGCAAAACACAAGCACAATAGCAAACAACTGCACAATCTAATAAGAACTGAAATAGTATTAATAAGGATTGAAATATCACTTGAATGAGTAATTCACTCAACAGATGGGTTCCCAGCAGTTCGAGGAGTTGGGGGCCTCCCAATTTGTTCTATGAGGAATTAACTCGATAATGACCTCCCTCCCTCTTTCTTTTCTATATACTAATTATTCTATTCTATATTAACTGACATCAGCCACGTGTATTTTCTTATAACAAACTCACCACACTCATAACAAACTTACCACACTCTCTACATTCATTGCCTCATCACACTCACTGCACACTCATTGCTCTTTAACGCTTATTCCTACTCTTGCCTTTCAATTTATAAACCGTGCTTATGGGTGGTCTAACAATCTGATAAGAACTGAAATAGTATTAATGAGGATTGAAATATCACTTGCCTTTGTGCATTTTTTTTTCTTCTCTCATGTTGGATTGAGAACTTCATGCTCTTGCAAAAGGCGTTTTTCCATGGTTTTTATTCCTACTTCCATATCTGGTATTATTTTGTTTCCTAGTGACAAAGATGAAGGAAAAGGATTTCTCTTCTTGTGAACTACGGCTAAAGCACCCTCTAGAAAGTCTGCCTGTGGTCATCCCCCTTTTACTTTAGTATATGTACTCCTTGACCTATGAGTAGTATGAATTCTGATGTTTCATTTATTAGCTTGCTTTGTGAATTAGGTGTGTGTTTGCAGTATTATTCTCCCATCTTCAGTGCTTTGTAAGGTTTCTGTTTTTTAGTTGGTCGAAGTCATTGTTTGTATGAGTTTTTTACTGCCTAAAATTATCCACCATTTCTGTTTTATTTGTAAGATAGTTCTGATCTCTCTGATGGTTTCATCAACTTCAATATGAATTGGTTATACTGCTCGTAGCATATTCTGGAGAGGGGAAAATCCAATGAAAGAAGCCAAATTATTAGCACAGTGGCTGGAAAAATTGTACAGTTGAGTCAGCATAAGTATTCATAAATGTTGTTGAGAAGTGTTTGGAGTATGGTGATGCTGCCGAGCGGGAGCTCTTGATTGAGGAGATTATTGGGCAGTCTGAAGAAAATGACAATTTATTGGTGAGACAAATTCAAATCGTAATTTGCAAATTCTACTATTAGCCTTTTTTGAGGTGACGTCTTTTTTTCTCTTTGCTGACCCTTGAGGTCTTGAATTTCCATGTATCAGATAATGACGAAGGACCAATTTGCTAACTATTTGGTACAGAAGATTCTTGAAAAATGTAGTGATAAACAATGGGTAGCATTGATCAATCGGATAAAGGTTCATTGTCAGGCTCTGAAGAAATACACTTATGGGAAGCACATAGTTGCTCGATTTGAACAACTTTATGGTGAAGGTACATAAATCTCTTTTTGGATGCGCATATTTACAATCTTCTGTTATGTTATTTTTCATATTTATATGCTTTGGAATGTTTGCTTGCTCATGTAAGCACACTATGCATGGCTAACTGAAAGAAGCAAAAATCTCTAGATGGGACAAAGTATTGGCATTTAGAAAAATCATTTTGGAGGAACGCTGTGATTTTTCTGAGCAATGGCCTTAGTCTTCATCAATTCATCAACTTTTTTCTTCATTTCTTTTTTTTTTTCTTTTCTGTTCAACTTCCATAATCAACACACTTCTATCATACATTCTGTTATGAAGATTTCAATCTAAAATTCACTACAGCCGTTAATGGATTCTGTTGTTGACAATCATTGACACGTTGCTGTTTTTATGATATCACCAGGATTACATGCATTTGATATCACTATCTATATAACATCAAATGTAGACACTGCATGCTTTATTGTGGACATTTACAGAAGGTCCATGCCTACCGACATGGATTTGTGTATACAATTTTATGACTTTCATCTTTTAACCTCTGTTGCATGATGATGATTCTTCAACCAGAGTATTTTGTCCATTCCTGAATGATACCAAGATCATCATAGATATTCTTGAAATCACGAGAAGACTTACCTTGAAGCTTATAATATTTATCACAAACCTCATTGTAAGAGAGGTGTGTATTTAAGTTGGATGAAATTTATCCTTTAAGATAATAATTCTTTGAGGGCGCCACACTGTTGTCATTGCTTGCATTTGATGTCCTAAATAAGATTGTTAAAGAAGGTCTATTGCTAATGTAATTTTTGTCGAAAAAGATTAAGAAAATATATGGTGTGTTTGATTTTATGCATGCATGCATGTGATATTTTGTTCTTTGATATAATCACAATAATGTTAATGTTGATCTCTCATGTGCAGAAAGCCAAGCCTCAGAAACTTCGGATGGATAGAATGGGATAGCACTTTCATTGGAAATTCTGAGAGGATTTGGTGGCAAATCCCAGTTAATTGTTTGGAAGAAGTATGCCACTTTAGTAATCTGATTCTAATACTTGCCAGTTTGATAAAGCTAGTTAGTAAATATATGTAATATATATAATATGTATGTTCAAACTGTGTATAGAAGTAATTAATGGTGATTGCTTGGAGTTAACTTTTTCATTTTCATATTTGAAGAGGGGCTTTCTTAGAGTGTCACATACCAATTTACTTAAAATTCGAGCATTTATATTACTAATATATCCATATTAATAGGAGGTTCCATGGTATGTCAATTGTACTTAAGTAATTAGGTGTTATTTGATTTGAGTCAATACATTTTGAAGTTTATTTTAAATTACAATATTTCTTTAATGGAGTTCGGTTTTTAATAAAATAATTTTTTATTAGTTTATATAAGTTATAATTTCACAAATTCTAGATTTTAAGTCAGCACACTCGTGATGCATGTTTTGAGATTAAATGTATCAGTGACCCTCGAGTGGTGTAAGCCTGGGAATTTACTATCGATTTAATTTCATATTTCTTGAGATTAATTTTTGATAAACTTGAAACTAAGCACACAGGCCTTCGATATATAAACTTAAACTCAGTCATAAATGCAATTAATTAAACTTCAGGATTCTCTTCTGGACTTAAATTGTGCAAACCAAATTAATGATATAAAAATAATTATTCCATCAAAATAAATATAAAATAATTGAAAAGGAACGTATTCAACTACTAATAGCTTCTTCACTGCTTATACATGAAAATTACAATGTTATCTAACTTAGTATGACATATATCAAAATCAATGCTAAACATACTTAAAAAACCATTGAAAACAAAAATCAATACATATATCAATGAAATAAAACCATAACCTACGCCAATATGAGTTGATCCAAAGGATCATTATTAAGGCCATGATAGTCGTGGCATATGATCCAACAAAACTCCAGCAGAATGCTACCATGTCAATAGAAGATTCATTATCATCTTCTTTTTCAATGGATGCTAGAGGTGGTGGTATTGGCTCATCAGTGCAACTTTTCTTAATTAATTGACCACAAAGATAAGGATTACCTTCATAATCGCTTTCATTAAAACTCCCAAACTGAGCTTGATCAGGAATGGATCCAGATAAGTTATTGTGTGCCACATTGAAGACCTCCAAATAATTTAATTGAGTTAATTGTGGAGGAATTTGGCCACTTAAATTATTGTGGGAAAGGTCTAGGCTCTCTATCTCTTTCAAATTGGAAAAGCTCTTTGGAATAGGTCCTGATAACAAGTTGTAAGACAAATTCAATGCAATGATTCCTTGGAGGTCTCCAATTTTTGATGGGATTTCACCAGTTAATTCATTGTCTGATAGATCCAATCCAGCAACCTTTCCAAGAGGATAACCCTTGTAAGACTCAAATCTATTTTTCATCGTAAATTCTACTTCATGGGTTACTTCTAGACTTGCCAATCCACTAGATTCTTCCTCCATAGTAATAGATGAATCATAGTTGTAAAAACCATCACTAGGAACATGCTGACCATACCATGAAATGAAATCTTTCCAATCAATCTCTACCTTTCTCCAAAGTGTCAAACTAGTAAAGCATGAAGGTATTGATCCATTGAGTCTGTTATGTGAAAGATCTAAGAGACCTAGGTTTTGTAGTCGACACAATTGGTTAGGAATATGGCCTTGTAGGTGATTGCCTGACAAAAGAAGAAACCTAAGAGCTGAATGATCATTAAACCAACGTGGATCGATATTTCCAGAAAATTTGTTCTCTCTCAAATCAAGTGTAATCAATTCAAAGCTTTCGAACAATGAACTTGGAATTGATCCACTAAAAGCGTTCTTTTGCATGTAAAGATAGCTCACTGATGAAAGATTAAAGTCACTTGCTATGGATCCAAACAACCTATTTTCAGAGATGTCTAGCATTTCAAGGCTTTTGAGATTGTTTAGTTGAATGGGAATAGTACCTTCTAAAAGATTCTTTGACATTAAAAGATAAGCAAGATATGAAAAATTGCCAATCCAAGAAGGAATTTGACCAGATACCTTGTTGTTGGAGATATTTAAGAAATATAAAAAAGTTGCGTTTAAGAGCCCATCTCCAATCTTCTCACTAAAGCTGTTGTTATCCAAGTATAACAACCGCAATTGAGTTAGGTTCATCTGTCTAGGAAAAATCTGCCCATGAAATTTGTTATCCGATAGTCTTAGTAATTCTAATGAGAAACAACCATCAACAAAATTATTAGGTAACTCTCCTGAAAAATTATTGCTAGACAAATCCAGAATACTGAGTCTTTTCATTTCACCCATTGAAGAAGGAATATTGCCTTCTAAACAATTCTTTGACATGTCTATATACGACAAGTTAGGCAAAATTGTACCTATATTCTCGGGCAACTGACCTGTGAAATTGTTGCTGGAAATATCTAGATAACGTAAAATGCACTTAGAGTTGGGCATTTGAAGGATTCCTGAGAATGAGTTGTTCCTCAAACGTAGAACTTGTAATTTGGTATTATTTTGTAACAACCAAGTGGGAAAAGTTCCAACCATCTTGTTATCAGAGAGTTCAACATATCGTAGATTGTAGAGGTATAAAAGAAAACCAGGTATGGCATCCAAGTTGCAATTCTGTAAGTTGAGAAGCTCGAGATAAGTCAAGTTGCTTAGGCATTTAAAGCCATGACCACCGAAACTATTGAAACCAAGACCCAATGCAGCCAAGTTCTTCAATTCACATATTCCTAAAAATGGGGATCAAATAGATAAAAAATAAAAGGTTAAACATTCATACACAGATAGGTGTGCGATTATAAAGGGAATTTTAGAATCGTGTAAAAAAAAGAAAAGAAATTAACAAAACGATGATAATAAGAAAAGGATACATATGGTTGAGGTCAATTCAATTTACCATTTAAAGATCAATTAGTTTTAATCACGCTCACATTTTGATTCAGAAAATATTGAAACACCCTTACTTTTAGTACAAAAATGTTAAAATTAATATATTTAGTGCACTATAGTTGTTTTATAGACTAAAAAAATGGAAGAGACTGTTTTTTTTTTGGGAGGTGCTATCTTTAATTTGACTACAAAACAAGTTGTATTTCCTAAAGTTTAGTCAATAGATACAGATTGTATCATGTGACTGAGAGATGTCATGGATGTGTAATCTTCATGAAGTTTGATTTGTTAATTTCTATATTTGTTGTTTTGAGGAAATAAGAAATTTTGTATATGTAGATCATAGCATGTTTAGATTATTTATATGATTTTTACATCCTTGATTTTGTATTTGTTTTGTGATTCATAGCAGATCGTTACATACTTCTTCTTTAATTTTAGATTTTCATAACTAGTTTAATTTCCATTAATTATTTGTTTTTATTTTGTTGTCATTTTCCCTTTTTAGTCTTAATCCTGCATGAGTTTTCTAATATGATATATTTAGCTTGAATTTTAATTAGTAACTTCATAATTGAATTATTCTCAATTTTCTTTTAAAGATCAGATTATTAATTATGACAATAAGCCATGCATATATTTGAAATCCGGTTGACTTCTATACATAGTTACCAACACTTCTAAGTTTCTTGAATTATTTAATCTAGCATCAAGAGCAAGGGGTCAGAGTTTAAGATACAAAGATCACCCTCCAATTACTCTTTAGATGAAGGTTCAATTAGTTTACTTGAGCCAACTAGTTGGTATTTATTTTCCATTGTCTTCCTAATTGAATTTTTTGTTGTCATTTATCGATGTATTATGCAATTAGTACTTGGAATGAAAGTTGAATTATAAGGGTGCCATTATTTATTTTAACATAAAATTAAATAAAAATTTTGTAAAATTTTAGATTTTGCATACCTAGGCTTGTCAAAGAGTTGTTGATTTGATTATTGTATAGATCCAATATTTTCAAATTTGTCAAATTTGCCGAACCTGGACCAATGAAAAGAAGAAATATCATTTGAAAATCACACAGGAAATCATAGAATTGTTCTCAAAAATCAATTGAGGCCAACATCTAAAACAACGAATATTTTACCTAAAGTAAGAGAGTCACCGCCCATTGCATTACCTCCCATATACAACTCTTCCAAGTTTTCCAAACTTTTTAAATCTGCATCAAGAGATAACTTGATGACAAAAGAAAGATCAAACTATACATTACATTCCCACTGTTTTTGTATTAGGGGCCTTGAGCCAACTACTCATATACAATGAAGTGATTTGACCAATTAATCATGCAAATAATAATATTCCAATCTTAATTTGTAGAGTAGTGCCATACTATTAAACCATGTATATAAATTCTTCTACATAAATTGATATGTTTATTTAATAGAGCATGTACACAAGACAATTATACATACCTTGTCTTATATCTATATAAATTATTATTATCTAGTAATCTTATCCCAATAGAAAGAATTAGATATTAAAATACAAAAATACTCTTCGATAACATTTTGGATTCACAGCATTGATATGAATCAATTAATTTATTTGAGTCAACTAGCAAATACAATGGAACATAGTTTAATGAACTCTTCAATGTGTATTGATTTGATAGACATGTTAAGTAATTGTCACTTTATTTATTTTATAAGTTCGTTTAGTTAATTCATTTTTGTATTATTGTTTATCCACATATCATGCAAGCAGTAGTTGGAATAAAGGTTCAGTTATAAAGGTGCTATTATTCATTTTAACATTAAAAGAAAATTTTGCAATTTTTTGATTTTTCATACCTCTAGCATTTGCGATTTGATTATAACTTAAATCCAATCTTTTCAAATTAGTCAAATTTACTAAACCTGCACCAATGAAAAAGAGAAATAGAATTTAAGAATCAAATAGGAAATTATAGAAAAAATTAGATAATTATGTATTCTCAAAGATTAATTGAGTCCAACGGTTAAAACTACAAGTAATTTGATTTAATTTTTCAGAAAACTACTTTAGACTTAAAAGGTCAAGTTGTTATGAAAATTTTCAACATTAACATATTTAAATTAAAGGATTTAAAGTATTATGACAGTGGATAAGATTATTAAAATATTTTAATCTAAAACTTTGACAAATATTGGTTGTCATTAATGTTACCTAGCGAAGTAAGAGAACCACTCATTTCATTATATCTCATATTCAACTCTTCCAAGTTTTTTAGATTTTGTAAACTTGCGTCAAGAGAGAGTTGGATGAGAAAGTAGGACAGTGAAGTAATCATACAAATGATAATATTTTAATCTTTGTATAGTAGTACCATACTACTAAACTACTTATATAAGATCTTTTAAATAAATTAATTGATATGTTTGTAATATCATCTATTTAATTTTTAATTTTATGCAAGAGTACTTGTAATTATACTTTTCTTCAAGTGTGATATTTATAGCATACCTAAACTTGCTAGAGAAGTGTTGATTTGATTTTCACTTAGATCCAAGCTTTTCAAGTTTATCAAATTTGCTAAACCTGCACAAACAAAAACAAAACCAAAAACAAGAGAAGAAACATGATTTGAAAAGCAGGTAGAAAACATCAGATGATTGTAACTATTGGTTGTCATTAATGTTACCTAGTGAAGTAAGAGAACCGCTCATTCCATTATACCTCATATTCAACTGTTCCAAGTTTTTCAAATATTTTAAACCTGCATGAAGAAGAGTGAAAGTAAAATATAACTGTTACTACTTATTTGATGAGCCTTGGGCCAAATACAAAACTACCTATTGATATGTTTGTTATGTGATTGTAATATCACCTATTTTAATTTTTATTTGCATAATTGATAAGTCATTCATTTTTAATTTTCCTTTGTACGCATTAATTTATATATGCACTTGATCTAACTTCTAACTTCTCTAAGTTTTTCAAATATTTTAAAAGGCTGATAACATTTTCTCAACCCAAAGTTTCGCAATGTACATTTTCAACCCAATGATCTTTAAAAAAAAAAAAAAATTAATAAAAAAAAATAAAATTGGCACAAATTTTATTAAAGGGTAATGTTACTTACACACCTAAAATACAAATAGATGGTAATTACCTTCATCAACTTGGAAATTAGTTACTTAAAACTTCTATCTTCAATTTCTATTAAAAAATCATACCTTTAAATGAAGAATTATAATTTTATTTATTAAAAATCAGTTTATTAAATAAAAGAGAAAATTAAGTTTTTTGAACAAATAAAAAATGTATAAATTAATAAATAGCCAGTTTTTAATAATTTAAGGGGGTGAAAAAAAAAAAAAACTGCCGAGCCCCTTTTGTCTTTCTCCCACACCCCACTGCCCCAAAATCCTCCACCCCCAATTGTCTTTCATACCTGCTATTCACCTTCTCTCATCCCCAAAATCTAACAACCTCCAAAAACCCAAGTGCCCCACCTTTATCATCTTTCGAAACCACTACGATCTCTAGCAGGGCCACCTTCTCTAATTTATTTTCTTCTTTCTCTTCATTCTTGTTTTCCCTCTCTCGCAATTTGTTTAATGTTTTCATGGATTTATTAGTTTTCAAGGTGAATTCGATGGTTGTTTGGGGCGCTCTGGTTGCTTGTGTTGGGTTAATAAAATGTTTTGTTTGGGCATTTTTGTTTGTTGTGGTAATGGTTTAAGGGTGCATTGGTTGCCGGAATCGCACCTGGCTTGGTGCTGTTCCAGGCCTGGTGTGAACTGAACAGGTGGAGGCTATGGCGATGACGATGAGCATGGAGTCTGAAGAGGAAGGGGTGGCGGCGGAGGGGCTTGTTACAACTGTGAACAGAGTAGTCAAGTGGCTAAGGACGGCGGCGCTGTGAGAAGGTATGGTGGTGGCGACACATCTCTTTAATTGGTGATATATCCTACTCTCTTTTATTATAAAATCTCTAGATGGGACAAAGTATTGGCATTTAGATAAATCATTTAGTTATATAAAATCTTTTAAATAAATTAATTGATATGTGATTGTAATGCCATCCATTTAAATTTTAATTTTATGACAGAGAAGTGTTGATTTCAAGTTTGTCAAATTTGCTAAACCTGTACAAATAAAAACAAAACAAAAAACGAGAGAAGAAATAGAAAAGTAGGTAGAAAATACAGAAGAAAAAAAAAAAATAATAAAGTTAATATCTAAATATGAAATTGAAGCAATTTGAGAAGATGATTGTAACTTAATATTTTGATGGTTTTAGTTATTATTACCTAGCAATGTTAGAGAGCCACTCATTCCATTATCACTCAAATCCAATTCTTCCAAGTTTCTCAACATTTTTAATTTGATTTTAAATTGAAAATTTTAATTTAATTCATACGGTATTATATTGCAAAGAGTGCTTCAAAAATTTAATAGATATTGCATACCTAGGCTTGATAGAGAGCTGTTGATTTGATTCCAACGGAGATTTAATACTTTTAGGTTTGTCAAATTTGCTAAACCTGTGCCAAAGAATAAAAGAGATTTAGAGTTAATTAAAAGCAAGACTGATGGAAAATTTTAAGAAAATATTATCTTTATATATAAAACATTAGAGGCATGGCACTAGTCAAGATCAGTTGGCTCACTGGAAACAACTACATTTAGTTGATCCATTTGAGAACATGACACAACTGCTAGTTTGTCTATTTTAATAAAAATATAAAATTATCATTTGCATACATTTGAGAAATTTTAACTTATTATTTTTTTAGTTATTCCATTTTTTGATAATTAATTTTTATTTATAATTTAAAGTTTTAATCTAATAATTTAAGGTTGTTTTGTCCGAACATTTAACAATGGGTTCCATCCAGATTTCAATTCCATATTATTACATTTCAAAAGTTAAATTTTTACTTCATATGTCTTCGTTGTTTTATTAATAAAAAGAATTTCGTTGAAATTCAATAAAATTTATTTCTAAATATTGTAATAAGAAAAATGAATATTTCAAGTACTTTTATATGTGCAAAAGGTCCCACCTCATTTATATCAAAAAGTTTAAATTAAAGTGTATATGGTGATTATATACATTAAGAAACAGTTCTTATAGGTGGACCAATAAAAACTTTATAGACACCTAAATTAATTATAAAAAATATCAATACTGATAATCTATAAGATTCTCATATCCTTACTTTCAATTTAATAAATTTCTTTTTAAAATAAATGAATTTGTTTTGGACAAAAGTGGAATACAGTGATGCAGATTGCAGAAGTTGGGAGCAACAAGGATGGCATTGTCGTAGTTTTAAGAAAGAAGAGGGGTAAAATGAAAACAGAAATACACAAGATTTCAGAAAAAAAAATGAAAGATCGAGTGCATTATTGTAACTTTATATTTTGATGGTGGTTGTAGTTATTGTTACCTAGCAATGTTAGAGAGCCACTCATTCCATTACGACTCAAATCCAATTCTTCCAAGTTTCTCAACATTTTTAATCCTGTGCCAAGAGAAACAATCAGATTTTAAATTGAAAAATTAATTTTAATTCATACGTTATCATATTGCAAAGAGTGCTTCAAAAATTTAATAGATATTGCATACCTAGGCTTGATAGAGAGTTGTTGATTTGATTCTCACCGAGATTTAATACTTTTAGGTTTGTCAAATTTGTTAAACCTATGCCAAAGAATAAAAGAGATTTAGAGTTAATTAAAAGCAAGATTGATGGAAAAATTTAAGAAAAGGAAACTGATTTTAAGAAAATATTATCTTTATATACAAAACATTAATGTAAAATCAAAATATTTGGGCACTCCAACATGAACAGTTAAAATTTTATCTATAATATGAGTATATATTATCTTTCAATTTGTCATTATATGTATCAATCATGTCATTACAAATAAAAATTGTAAATTATTATATACCATCAAACTTGAAATTTTAATTTCTTGGAAGAGAATTTAGGAAAACCAACCCAATTCAGATATTATAAATTCGTTAAACTATTTAAAAAATATATCTCAAGAAAATGATTAATAATATCTACAAGGAAAATCCTTTAATGTCAAGGTGAAGTTTCTATATACCAATTTAAATTGAATTTTTAACTTTGAATAAGTAAAATAAAAATAAAAATTGCTTCATGGGAGGTACCTAGACTTGATAGAGATCCATGTATTTCATGACCGTGTAAATCCAATACTTTCAAGTTTTTCAAATTTGCTAAACCTGTAGAAATTAAAAAAAGAAAAGGATAAGTTAAAAAGTCATATATAGGAATCAACAATTGAAAGTGCAAAATTAACTATATGTTCTATGCCTGCACCAATACAAAAAGTTATTTTTATTAATAAGAAATAAAAAGATTAAGATTAATTAATAAGAAATTAAAGAATAATACTTAAAACATATATACCTTGTTTGGCAGATTTTAGACCTTCTCCCATATTATTCCAACGAAGATTCAAAGTGGTAAGTGAACTTAGATTATTCAAGGATGACAAAAGAGTGGCATTGAAGTAATTCCAACTAAGATCCAAGATCTTGAGTTGTTTCAAACACCTGAAGCCATCATATGCTGGAAAAGAAATGTCAATACATTATTTACTCAATATATTTTTTCATTATCCAAAGAAAAACAATTAATGCATTAACATACACATATAGCCTATATAATCTATTTTTACACAATTTTTTTATTTATGTAAAATTATTGATCTATTAATAGAAGACAAAATAGAAATTGTTTAACAAATCCAAACAGTACTTTTACAAATTAATTAACAAATTAATAAGCATGCTTTGTAATTTAATTTTTTGTATGATCTATTAATGCATCAACATGAATGTTAATTATGAAAAAAGTTTAAAAACTAAATAAATATATATTGCTATACTATTGCAAAAGTAATTTAATTGGAGTATATATTTTAAACTAACTACTTAAATAACATACATACCTTTATTCTCATGCCAACCTTCAAAGTTATTGTAAGATAAATTAAGACTTTTCAACTCTTCAAAAGGATGAAACAAGGATAAATTTAGAGTTGGAAGTCTATCCGAAAAGGCATATGGATTGAATTGCCTTGTTTGATTAAGGGAAAGTTTGATGACACGTCCAGTAGCGGTGTTGCATTGAACTCCCTCCCAATCACAACAATTAGACATTTTATTATCAACCCATGAAACAAGAACTTCTTCCATTTGAAAATCACTAACTGCTTTTATAAAGGACTTCACATCTAACAGACCAATTCTCTCATTCTCCAAACAACTGTTGAATCCAGATGTTTGAACCAAAACTAATACAACCCAAAATAACAACTTAATTAACACCCTTTCCATTATGACAATTCTCTCTCTCAACACCTATCAATTTGCTTGTTCACTCTGCTTTAAGTTTTTCTTTATTGCCTTTTTTGTGTTGATTTATATAGAACTAAATTTGAAATTCTATCAACTTTTGTGTCTTTAGTCATGACAATCTCAATCAACTAATGGAGTAAATTAGACGGCCAATAATACTATTTAATATAGTCATAACAATCTCAATCAATTAATGGGCCAATAGTTTTTGTTTGTTTAGTTTACCTCAAACTTGGAAGGTCAAATTAATGATTTATTAAGCAATATTAACCAAAAATATTAATTACTTTTATTTTTAATCAAATTATATAAAAGACCAAAGTTTTAGTTTTTTATTAAGGGGTTTAACTTTTCTTTTTTTAGTCAAGACAAGTTGACAACCTCAATCAAGCAATGGAATAAATGGGATGACTAATAGTTTTTTCTTAATTGATTTGCCAAAATATTAATAGAAATTATTAGGCTTTTAAAAATTTTATATTAAAAAGGATTAGTAATGATGATATGGCAGTAATTATTGATTTAAATCAATTTTTTTTTTATTCTTTTAATCCATTATATTGATTTATATATCAATTGATATTTAAAATCACAACTCAATTACTATTTTGGTCTTAACAATCTCAATCAATTAATGGGCGCCAACCTTTTTGGTTCTTTTATAATTTATGTCATGATAATTTCAATCAAATAATGGAATAACTTGATTGTCCAACAATTTTTCTTCCTCTAATTTTCAATAAAAAGGGAAAATTTTGTTAACCCCCATGCATTTCATATAATTACTAAGCACCCATTAATTTCGGAAATAGGACCCTAAACCCCATTCTGTTCAAAATTTCATATCAATAAAAGTTTGTTCAACTATGAAAGACATTTTGATGATCTTAATCAATTGATGGAGTAAATTAGAGTGCCAACTATTTGTGTTTATTTAGTTTACCTAAAATTTACAAAGTCAATCAATAACTTTCATATTTTTTGTCATGACAACCTTAGTTAATTAAATATTGGAATTTAACAATTATTTAAATTTAAAAAAAATTTAACATAATTATAAATATTGAAATTTTAATAACTTTATTCAATGCAATAACAATTATGGTCAATGAACTTGTAAAAGTGATTATTCTAGACGACCATAAACATTAATGTAGACAAAAAATGTTCCACAATTGGTGGTTGGCCACTTTTTTCTAATGAGAGAGAGCATTTATGTAGGCAGAACGTGTTCCACACTTGGTAGTTGGACACTTTTTTCTGAATGAGAGAGAGAGCATTAATGTAGGCAGAACGTGTTCTACACTTAGTGATTGACCACTTTTTTCTGAATGAGAGAGAGCATTAATGTAGACAAAACGTGTTCCACACTTGGTGGTTTGTCACTTTTTTTTGAATGAGAGAGACCATTAATGTAGGCAAAACTTGTTTTACACTTGGTGGTTGGTCACTTTTTTCTAATGAGAGAGAGCATTAATGTAAGCAAAACATGCTCCATACTGGGTGTTTGGCCATTTTTTTCTTAATGAGAGAGAACATTTTTTCTTTCCTTTAAAAAAGTTTTTTTTTTTTTTCTTTGTCATTTTATGAAAGATTGTCTTCACAAAGTAAACTAAGAAAAATAAGTGGGGACATTCAATTTAGAGGCAACCATTCACAAGCAAGTGCTTTGGCCCCAAACTTAAATAATTCTGACATTCACAAACAAGTTGTGTATTGAAATAATCACGTCAATGTCTCCAATGTGAAAGCAATGATTTAGTGAACAAATAATAAATCTGTTGGCTGATTTTTTCAGCTCCCAAGATCACCAATAGAATACTGACAGCATTGCACTTTCCAGCAGGCATTAGCCACTTCGAGCAGTAATACTAGCTCATCTAATCAAATAAAAATTGAAATACCGACACTTGGGAAATTTTGATATACATAAGTTAGGTATGCAACTGTAGCATTCTTTATGAAATGAAAGATTAACTTGAGAAATTTTTCATTGCCATGCAAATTATTTTTATTAAGTCATTAATTTAAATTGATTTTTGAATATATATCTACAAACATCTAACAATACCTTCACAGTACAAAACAACTTCATCACTTGAAAAATCGAAACACTTCAGATCATTGACCCTGGCTCAACCGCAAATAACAAACTAAAATAACCACATGATTGAACTTTTTACCTCATATGCATTGCTTATTTCCTTGAATTTCTGTTCTGCACCAGGTTCTCTGCATAGCAACTAAAAAAACTACAAAAGGGCAACATTAATTAGATGGGTTTAAAATTTATAAAGACGATGTAAGTAGCAAAACAGACTGAGCAAGCTGAGACTACTAGTGTTGTAACCAGGAAAAAAAAAAAAAGATTAGAGAAATGTAGTTCCAAGAAATGTAGGGAACTTACTTGTTCACATCCGGGTGACAACTACTAGCAAGTTTCTAATAAGCTGAAAAAGGAAAAGTACATAAGAGCAAGTAAATATTAATTGAAGAAAAATAAGAGGCCATTCCAAAGCTGTTGATTAAAGTATAGGAATAAACCTGTAGAAATGATAAATGTGTCTAATTTGAATAAGATTACCACTTAATCAACCAAATATGTATATAATGCAACAGAGCATCTTTTCCAAACTTCAATGAGAGGATTTCTCCAACTAGGCAGCATGATCATCTTATAAAGTAAAATAGGACATATAGGAAGGATCAAAAGGCTCTTTAGTCCTTGTTTCTCAATATTTTAGAATTGAGTTGTCTTAATTAAATTCAACTTTAATTTCCATGTTTTGTTAGGATAAGAATTTTTACATAATGTTGTGAGTAGGATTTGGTTTCTTAAGCCTATGAATAAAGGCATCTAACATTGACATGCATGGTTGATGAATAAATACGATTATTAGTTTCTCCATATAGATCGTTCTTCTGGATTTCTCCTCTTTCAAGCTGTTATCCATAATCTATCCTTCTTATTCTCTCTATCTCTTCTATTTCTTATTTCTGATTCTCCATCACCAAGTCTCTTCTGGATTTCTCCTCTTTCAAGCTGTTATCCATAATCTATCCTTCTTATTCTCTCTATCTCTTCTATTTCTTATTTCTGATTCTCCATCACCAAGTCTCTTCTTTATCAATAGCCTAGTTGATTTAGGTCTCTTACAATTCTCACACTAACCTACAGGTTTGACTAGTGTTTATGGAAAGATGGAGTGGCGTACGGTCTGTGAATAAGGAAACAAATGTTTCTTCTTCATTAATTTTGGATAATTCAAGTTTCCACCTAGCTGGATATATGATCATAGGCCACAGTACCCAGAAGCAAATAGATCTGTTATTTTACATAGATCAAGTACTTTAAGGACGGGAGCGAAACAAATCCCACCATAATATTTCCTCCAATCATCCAACAGAAAAAAAGTTCGAACATGTCCTACAGCAAAAAAGGCAATGTTTTTTCCAATATGCACCTCTACTAGTTTTGGTTATTCCTTAATCAGAACTTCAGGAAATTAAATGTAAAAAAGTGGACCAAGTATCATATCCACAAACTATTAGAACAGGTTTCAGTACTCTGTTTCAGACCAGTTTTTTAATCTTCAAGTCATCTTAATTTTACGTCATAATTCTCAGATAAAGGTCATATTGAGAATCACAAATGACTCATGACCATTATCAGCCATCAACCCGACCATTTTGGCACCGCCAAGCCAGAAAAGAAAAGTCATATTCTAGCACAATAACCTAATGCTCATTTTTTTTAAGTTATGATATTTCCTGAGCTCGATGTTGACTTCTATATGGATATAATGCTTATCAAGAAAAAGAACCTCATATAGCTCTCCCACAATGTACTCAACATCATGTTATGAAGCTGCTTCCTTTTAAAAGCAACAAAAAAAGGAAAACAAATTAATGTTAATTCTACCCAAACACAAAACAAATTCTCTATTACCATGGACTTAGAAAGAGCATAAGGATAATGTAAAATAAAAGTCTATCACATACATACTTAAAAAAAAAAAAAAAAGAGAGAGAGAAAATGTGTAATAGAACAGTTTGGACAAAATAGAAAAGAAAAGAAAAAGAAAATCTACATACCATTTCTTATTTCAGATTTACTGGCATTTTTTGACACCCCTAGGACTGCATGTGAGACAATATTAGTCGTTAGCTCTGTAATGAAACAGTTAAACAGCACATCAATTGCATTACAAAGTATATCAAACATACATCTAAAGACCCACAAAAAGTATAAACTAACTAATAAAAAATAGAGATTCCATCATTCCAAAAGAAAGCTAAAGCTTATTCCTATACTCACCACAACAGCTCTAACAACAAATCGTGCTCCTCTCGTATTCTTTTGGATTAGAGAAGTAAACTAATGACATTTACTTCAGTGACTTACTTTGTAGTTTAACAACTAATCATGCAAATATTAAAATTCCAATATTTAAGAGTAATACCATACTACTAAATTATCTATTCAAACTTTTTCATATAAACTTAGTTGTTATGTTGGTTACATGTTTGCCACATTAAGTTTCTGTTTTTAAGAAGTTAGTTCAGTCAATTAAGAAGTCCATGTCAGATTAATGAAAATGCTGACTTGGCTTAGTTAGTTACTGTAGCTTTTCTTCTTCAGAAACAATGTGTTGTAGCTTATATAAAATGAATTAAAACAATGTGTTGGCGGTCTCCAAGCCCACTTAGGGCAATGCACTCAGGTCAGCCCCAATCCGGTCCTCCCCTTATGCCAGGTCGGGTTACGGTTGACCCGCCTAACCCAGTCTAAAATTTCCATCTCTAGAAGAAAGTGGAAAAACCAAAAGAAAAAAAAAAAAAAAAAAAAGCTTCTAGTGGTTTCTTTCTTGACTTGACAAGGGAAATGTAAAAGCTAAAGAGATTGTATTTATAATTATAACCAATTTTTTTTTAGGGTATAGGTCCAATTTTCACGGCTCTTCAAGAATGGATTTGTACCCTATATATATTTGACAAGTATGGATCTACTCACAGGCATAAACCCATTTTGTCAAGCCTACTCGTAATGAAACCTTGTCAACTCATAATGATGATAACTTAATTAATAGCCCTTTACAGCTTTGAAAACCAAAATTTTATTTTGGGGATGGTTGTAAATCTTTATGAAATAATACTGAATTAAACATAATTTCAGATGAATGTTAATAGTATGAAAATATTTTATCAATTGAGTAAAAATGATACAAATTTTGGTTGTTTTACCATGTATGGATTTTTTTTTTTTCGTAGGGGTGGGTGACCAAAAGAAAAAAAAAAGAAAATCTTGATGTTAGGGAGTGATGAAAGAAAATTATTATTATTATGAAGTATTAATGTGTATGATAGATAAATATGTAAATAAATTTTAATTTTAATTTATTGTAATAAGAAAACTTTGAAATTTTTATTAATTAATTAATATAATTTTTAAAAATATAAAAAATATTATTTTGACTGTGAAATGATTTTGCATCAAGGACTCAATTAAAATCACTTCACCGTATATACAATACTTTTTTAAAATAAAAATTTGACAAATAATTTTTTATTAAAAAAAAAGTTGACCTCAAGACTGTGAATGTTTTCGCCATTGGCTCTTCGTTATAAACTTATTAGACTTTTCTATAAACTCTACTAAAATAAGTCGTACCAAACATTAACTTAAATATTAATGTTTGAGTCACCTCTCTATTATTAAACTGTTATTCTACCTTAAAGCTCAAATATGTAAGATCAATGGACCCCCCAGATGAAACTTGGATTTTTTTTTTTTATCTAGTTGAAATATGGAGATTTGAACGTGTAACATTTAACTTTGATAATCCACTTAAAACCTGAACTTAAACTTTTAAGTCATGTGATAATTTAACACTATCCATACATTTGAATTAAAACTATTGCAAGTCATGATGATAATAACTTATTTAACCTGAACTTAAACTTTTAAGTCATGTGATAATTTAACACTATCCATACATTTGAAATTAAAACTATTGCAAGTCATGATGATAATATCAATCAACTCAAACACAATGAAAATTATTCTCAAATTGAGTTTAAAGATACAAATATTATTTGTATGGTCTACATTATTAGGCCAAATATTTCAGATCTGCCTGGCTTTCTACTTGGAACTATGAAGAGAACCAGATTTTAAAATAGGAAGACCACCACCCAATATCTATATTATGCCAGATATGCTGTGTGATTGTCATATTTGTTTTTGTTGTCTTTTTTTTTCTTCCATTCATCTACATATTATGCAAGAGTATTAGGACTAAAGGTTGAATTATTAGGGTACTCTAACATGGAAAGACAATTTTGAAAATAACGCAGGAGGTTACCGATTTGAAAGAAGATGAGAAATGGAGTTTTCTCGATGAAATAGATAATTAATGATAATAGGTTAAAATTTGTTCGAGATAAAACTACTTATTTAGTTTTATTAAGATCTAGTTTTGTCACTTGTTAAACTATGTCTTCTTATAGTTTGTGATAAGTTTAGCAATCAGGACCTGTAAAGGTGTATGCTTGTCAGTTTTTATTTGAGAGAATAAATAATAATTCTTCAATGTGCTAGCTTGAGTTAGTATTATGTTATTGTTATTTTCATTATTTTACAAATAATTCCTATGAGACTTTTACATATTGGTTGTCATTATTGTTACTTAGAATGTCAAAGAGTCACTCTTTTGATTACCTTTTAGTTTCAACTCTTTCAAAAGTTTTGATTACCTACAAAAGCAAGTAAATTAGGATCTTCCTATTTACTAGAATTCTACTATTATGGACTTAGAGTCCTATTAGGATTCGAAGATCCTATAACCATTATCCTAAGTTTTGCTCCTAAGAACTAGAAACCTTCTCTGTAAGCTCTAGTCTTCGATCAGACTTCGGTAATATTTCCTTCCCTTAATCCTCACTAAATAACCTCTTTCAGTCTTGCTAACTTAAGTGTTAAGGTGCCTACAACAGACATTGAACCAGTGTTTTACGTAAGCTTTATGCTTGTTCTATTTGTGTGTAGGTTCAACGGATTGTCAGTTGCCTCAATCGCACAAGATCAGACCTTCTTCCATGCATAATCGTAGATTTTACCGTCTACAAAGAGTACTATTGATGGAGATCTAATTTGAATATATATTTTTACATGTATGTCAATTCCTATTCTTTTAAACAAAAGAATATCAAGTATTCAATCTCTTAAAATTCAATCCATCTAATCATTTTTTTTATTAATTTATTATAACTCAAGGTTTGGAAACAACTTTTGAACTGAAGTTCATTTTTTTTAACAATATGACTATAAAGTTGTAATTATTAGACTAATATAGCATTGAGTCATCACCTACAAGCTCAAGCTCAAACTTTTAATTGGAATGACAACTTAGTATGATTCTAGAGCTAAAGGTCTAAATTCAAATCCCTACTCAGTGATATGACAATTTAATAGAAATGGACCCAATTCCATTTTATTTAGAGCCAATTCGGGTTCCTTTGTGATTCATAGTTTAGTTGATGTTTTTTTTTTTTTTCCCACCAGGTTTATTTTTATGGGAATACAATAATAGTAATACTTAGAGATCCATAGTATGGGGACGTGCCATCACTAACGTGGAAATGAACCCTTAACAAATTAAGAAGTCATGTTGCGCCTTATTAATCAACTCACAAAATGAAAATTTGAATAAGTAATTTCTTGATAAAATTATTTTAAAATTGAGTTTAAAGATCCAATTATTAATTATATGGTCTACATTAGTAGGCCAAAATTTCAAATCTGCTTAGCTTTCTAGACACATTTACTTGTTACTATGAAAAGAACTAGATTTTAAAATAGGAAGACCACCATCCAATAACTCTTTTGGATTCAGAATGTGACACGAATGATCAGTTAGTTTACTTAAGCGAACTAGTATATGTACTATTTTTTATCAATAGCAATAGCTAAAACTATAAGTAATTTGATAGGGAACCATTTATGAAATATGTAAACCAAAATAACCGCCGTATATAATTTATTACGCTACTATCCCTACTATATAACAACACTCTTTTGTATCCATCTTCACTCAAAGTTTTTCAAAGTTTAAACCATACCACATATTTGTTCAATCTAAGCTTAGTAATCAACGAATTTATAGCTAAAAATAGTGTGGGAGATTACCGACTTGAAGGAAGATGAGAAATTGAGTTTTCTTGATGAAATATATAATTAATGACAATAGGTTAAGATTTGTTAGAAATTAAACGGCTTATTTAGTTTTATTAAGAGTTTAATTTTGTCAGTCTTGTTAAAATAGGACTTGTCATAGTTTGTGATAAATTTAGTATTTAGGACTTCTCGGTAGTTTAACAAGAATTAGGGTTTGGTACCTATGTAAAGGAGTATGCTTGTTAGTTTTTACTTAGAGAATAAATAATAAGTCTTCAATTTTTTGTTTTTTGGAAACTACAATACATTAATAGAGAACTTCTATCTGCACTTGATTTTTTAAGTTTTGTGTAAGTCATTTTAACATAAAACACCACATTTTGCAGATTTTAAAATCAGACTATTGATTCGATTAAAACTTATATCAAATCTTTTCAAGTTTGTCAAATCAACAAGAAAAAAAAAAAGAAAATTAATTTGAAAGCCAAATAGAAAATTTAGAAAAAGTAAGATTAACGATGTGCCTGTTTGTCACACTAAATATTCGAGGGAATCCAATCTTAAAGAATAACTTTTTACGCCTAAATTTGAAAAAGAACCTGTGCTTGTTTTCTGATTATCCTATTCAAAGTTAAAAAAAAATTCTCCCGTTGCTCTCCCTCGACTCCACTCCAGAACTTCTTCTTGTTCGTCTATTTCTCCCTCTTCTTCTTCTTATCCGACCCTCCTCTTCTTCTTCTCTCTTGACACCACATCGAGGAGATCGAGACCAGTTTCGTGATTTGGTTTCGGAAGATGATTGAATCTAAAACTTGGGTATTGAAGTGTGAGCAAAACCCATCGAGGAATTCGTGTAAGTAAGCTTCAAGCAAAGTCTTTTCACTTCAAATTTCTTGCATTTTCTCTGTTGCCAAAAAGGAACCTTTATTTTTTAATTTTTTTTTTTTTAATTTTTGAAGATCTGATTAGGTTAGGGAATTGAGAATTTGAGATTAGGCAAAACATGTTCTTTTCAGTCATTGAATAATAACACCGATTAGCTTTATTCACTCTCAGAATCACTCTACCGACTAGCTTCATGCACTCTGAGAATCATTTGTAGTCGTATGATGACGTTTCTTGGATACAGCCTAGATCTTTTAAAGATGACTTGATATGTCTATATCGAATTCTCTTTGCCATACTGGTTCAAGTCTATAAGTCACTCCTTAAATGCTACCATTATGTGATTAATAGTTTTAAGATTTTCTCCTATTTTCTATTTGGTGGAAGGATGGTTAGATATTGATGCTTTTCTTTACTTGTTTGGATTTTCATGGTATGCCATATTTGTTCTCATTCTCATTCGAGTATCATAAAGCTTAAAAAATTTCTCACTTTATCTGTATATGTATCCTTGCCAGAATATATGTACAATACTTTTGCTTACTTTTGTTCCTTTATGTGTTTAGGAGAGTCTCTTTGATTTGGATTTTCTGGATAAAAATTATAGGGGATGTTGAACCTGTAAAACCCACATCACTTGAGGAAGCACCATTCACGCCTGTGGAAGAAGTTAAAGATTTGAAGGAGTTAGCTGCTAAATTGCGGAGTGTGAATGAGTTTGCGGTAAAGTCTGACTGCTGATTTATTTTTAATTGGTACATTGACGTGGGGTACTTAGCTATATGTGCAAGCCTGTATGGACTGCTTTATTTCTTAATTGGTATATGCAAGCCTGTTTGAAAATGGACTGCTTTATTTCTTAATGACATGCCTAGTTATATGTACATAAGAGTTCAGTTTTAGAAAATTTAGTTCAGAATTGTCCTCATTCTAAAACCCTGCCTTGATGTTTATATATATGCGCTTTTTTTTTCCTGACAACATTAATTCTGCAGAAACTTGTTCTCTGAATGCTTTACTCATGAGCATATATAACTTTACTTTGTTGTAATTAATTCAATAGAATTTTTTACACCTAAATTTCTATGTGTCTCTACTTTCCATTTATAAGCAAAATGTTCATGTTTTCCCTCTTCAACTTTTATTGATAGATTTTGCCTCGTAAGGTAACTGTTATGATCGGAAAACAATGATATGGTTAGTCATACTTGTTTGGGGTAAATTCAGTGAACCAACTTTTCCTTTTTCTATTTGTTAAATTACCACATTCAGTATTTTAATTAGTACAATAGTGTTTTCAAGTCACTCCGCTATGACTTAGTAATGTTGTTCTTTGTGTAGATCTCAAAGAATTTGCTTCTTATTTCTTACCAAGTCTAATAAACTTTGATGCAGAAGGAGGATTTATAATCTGCCTTAATAAAATGAATTAATGAGATTCAAAAAAGGAAAAGAAAATAAAAAATTAGACTCTGGAAAATTCCCAAATGATTCAGGGACAGTAGTCAAGATTGGGTCATTAATGGCATAGGAGGTCAAAAGGCCTATCAAATGCTTTCTAAAGGAGTATGTGGATCTATTTACCTGGACTCATCGAGACATGCTTGGAATTGATCCAGGGTTGATTGCTCAAGAGTTGAATGTCAAGAAGGATGCAAAGCCTATGAGGCAAAAGAGGTAGTTAGGGAAGAGGTACGGAAACTATGTAAGAGCTTTCCTTTCCCTTTAGAGAGCTTTGCCTTCACTCTATCTGCAGTTGGCTTGAGTTGAGGTCTAATTTAGGTTGGCAATAAAATATAGGAACACTTAGATTAGTGAAAGGCAGTTTGCTTAGATAAGTGAACGGCAGTTTGCCTTCTTGGAAACCTAGGATGTCTTTTATAACACCCTGCCTCTGATTAAATTTATGGTCAAGATAATAAGAGCTCTTAGATTTGTTCCCCTTTTGGCAGAAGTTTGGTCATACCCATCGGAAAACTTGATCAATTGTCCCATCGGAAAACTTGATCAATTGTCTCAAGGAAGTGGAGTCAGCTTTACAGAAGATAAAAATATCATCAGTAAACAAACAGTGGGATGGAGGAGTACACCCTCCAGGAGAAGAAATACGGGTGATTTGTCCCTCTTCTAGAAGTTTTGATAGACCTCTACTGAGAACTTCTTCTGTCAAATGAAAGAGTAGTGGAGATTCAGGATCATCTTTACTAACCCCTTTATTACAAGCCATATAAACCTTTAGGAGAGCCATTCACTGAGATTGATAACTTAGCTGAGTGCAACAACACCTTAACCCAATTGATGAAGATTGGATCAAACCCAAAGGCTGCTAGAACACCAAGAGAAAAATCCCAGTATACAATAATAAAAGCTTTAGTAATGTCAAATTTGTTGCCTCTGACCTTCTTCCCTACAAGTTGAACATTTTCGAAAACCATACCAATACAATAGGAGAATTGTAAAGCTTCTTATAAAAATCAACAATATACTCACTAATAATAGCCTCATTTGAAACAGTGACTCCATCCATATCTAAGCTGTGAATTTTGGACCTAGCATACATTACTCTAGCATGGGCATGAAAGAAATGAGTGCATTTGTCACACCGTCTTTAATACAATTAAATTGTGATATAAAAAAAATTAAATTTATTCATTTATCAAAAATAAAATAAGAAAAAAAAAATTATAACAATTATTGTCTCGTTAAAAACTTTATCAAGAAAAACCCAATTGGAATAAAAACTTGGTAAGGAAAAATGAATGCAATAATTGATAGTTATTCTACAAATGACAAAGTTATAATTTACAAAACAACTAATTTGAGGGTTGATTAGGGCCTCCCTCATTTGTATCATCTAAATTACAAAATTGAAATGATTCTATTAAAGTATCGTCTACAACCTCGTATTGATCCTGATGGCACAACTGTTCTCAATCTCGAAGACATGTGAGGACTTCAATCAAATTTGGTGAAAGTTTAGTTCTCTTTTCATTTAAAATTCTTCCACTTGCACTAAATGTTTGTTCGGATGAGACACTTGAGACAAGAATAGAGAAAACATCCAAGGCAAGTCTTAATAATACTGGAAAAATACTTTTTTTGATTTTCCAATATTCTAAGATATCAAAGTTGGTCTTTGTTGTGGATATTCTAGTAGTAAGTTAAGGATTCCCAAATATTGGTGAAGCTTATTACTTTGCATCTGCATGGAGGATATTATATTCGTTGTTGATGCTTCTAAAGAGAAGGTTGTGCTTCAGGTCTTCTTCCTTCTATTAATTGCACTCCAGGAGTTGAAGTCTTCATTTGTGTCTTCTGCTAGTTCTTCCTCGAGTATTGTGCCTCTTTGCTGGTTTCCATACCTGCTTTCATATTGCAAATATATGTCTCTAAGACACTCTCTTATTTGTCCTAGTTGATTGACATATGCTTCTTCTTATAAATTTTCACTTAATGTGTCTATAACATTTTCTAAACTTGCTAATTTAATCCTAGGATCAAATATGACAACAAAACACTAAAGAAAATGAATGGGTTTCATATATTTTTCAAATTTAAATTTCGTTGCTTCTATTGGTCTTGCTAAAATTTCATTGTTTCTATTTCAAGCAACTAAATTTGAAAATTATATGTATTACTAATGGACTTGTAGGATAATACATATCAGAAAATTTTAAAATGGCATGATAAAAAGTTTTAAGAAAAGAATGATTTTTTTTAGTTATATACCAATCACCCTCTTATTTGCTACAAAATAACTAATTAAATTTGTATAAGGTAAACATGAATCAAGCATTAAATAAGTATTATTCCACCTAATAGACATGTCTAATGCAAAAGTTTTAGGAGACAAATTTGATTTTTTGCAAGCATATTGAAATTCAGAATTTCTTCTATTACTATTAGTAATACAAGCTAAACAATCCATAATTCTATCAATATTATTTCTAATTCTTTTCATACCACTTTTTACAATTAAATTACTAATGTAACATTTACAACGTTGGTGAAAAAACTTCAAATTGTCATAAAAAGAAAAATTTATTATTTTAAAATCTACAGCTTTATTGTTAGCACTTGCATTATTTAAAGTTAAACTTATTAATTCGTGAACAATTAATATTATATTCTTCTAAAACTTCAACAAGTTCATAATAAATTTGTTGACCAGTATGATTCACATCAATTAATTTAAATCCTAGTAAAGATTTATTTAATTTACATTCGTTATCAAAATAATGACTAGTCACATAAATATAATCTTGTTTAGCTTTACCACTCCAAATATTTGCGGTTAGAGCCACACTAACATGACAACTATATATTTTATTTCTTAATTCAAATTTCATTTTCTTAAACAAATTTATTAAATCATTTCTAGTTGAAGTTTTATAATAAGTTTTAAATTCTAATAAAAATGATTTTTTAATAAATCTTTCAAAATATTTATCTTCAGCCATATTAATAGGTTGATCAGTTGTAGTAATATATAAAGCTAATTATTCCCTATATACATCAGAATTATAACGCCAAGTATTACTCATACTAGTTATTTGAGTTTGATTGGTTTATTTATTTTCATGATGATTTATATATTTACCAGCATGCTTTTTAAAGTACTAGTATCAATTTTATAAATATTTCCACAATACTTGCATCTTGCTTTCTTCGCTTGAACTTCATTTTCTGTCTTGTAAAACTTTTCAAAATGAACTTAAACGTCTGATATATGCCTGTCGTCTGCTAAATTGCGGAGTGTAAATGAGTTTGCGATAAAGCCTAATTGTTGATTTATTTTTAATTGGTACGTTGACGTGGGGTACTTAGCTTATGTACAAGCCTGTATGGACTGCTTTATTTCCTAATTGGCAAATTCAAGCCTATATGTGCAAGCCTGTTTAAAAATGGACTACTTTATTTCTTAGTTATATGTACATAAGAGTTCAGTTTTAGAAAATTTAGTTCAGAATTGTCCTCATTGTAAAACCCTGCCTTGATGTTTATATATGTGTGCTTTCTTTCTTCTTTCTTTTTTTTTTTTTTCCTGACAACATTATTTCTGCAGAAACTTGTTCTCTGAATGCTTTATTCCTGAGTATATATAACTATACTTTGTTGTAATTAATTCAATAGAATTTTTTACACCTAAATTTTCATGTGTCTCTCTCTGTCTCTACTTTCCATTTATAAGCAAAATGTTCATGTTTTCCCTCTTCAACTTTTATTGATAGATTTTGCCTCATAAGGGTAACTGTTGTGATTGGAAAATAATGATATGGTTAGTCATACTTGTTTGGGGTAAATTCAGTAAACTAACTTTTCCTACAGTTTGGCTCCTAAACTTTTTTCTATTTGTTAAATTACCACATTCGGTATTTTAATTAGTACAATAATGTTTTGAAATCAGTCCGCTATGACTTGGTATGTTGTTTGTGTAGACCTCAAAGAATATGCTTCTTAGTTCTTACCAAGTCTAATAAACTTTGATGTGGAAGGAGGATTAATAATCTGCCTTAATAAAATGAATTAACGAGATTCCAAAAAAGGAAAAGAAAATAAAAAATTAGACTCTGGAAAATTCCCAAAACTCTCTAAGCTGTTATATTTTTGATGGAATGCTTTTAAGTGCTGATGTTTACTTGCTTAATCAATTGCCATCAGCTTTATTATATTTACTTCTCCTTTCCAAGTTTTGTTTTAGTTGGAACCAGATTATAGAATGCTGTGAGTATTTGGCTGCAGCTATCACCCTTTTATAAGACCATATCAAAAGCATAATTTTGCTTATCACACTTAATAAGTGTGTATTCATTGGAATTTGGATATAGATTGACACATAAAGGTTATTTGTGTCTGTTGATAAAGCAGCTTCAGATTTTATAGAGCTGAGCTGTAGAGAAAAAAATCCTTGACTAAGGTGTCAGTCAAATCATATGTTGTCAAGTCAGCTCATAATTAACCTGTGTTTAGTTAGTTAGTTACTAATTAGTTGCAGGTCTTACAACTTGATTGAGAGTATTTGGCTGCAGCTATTACCCTTTTATAAGACTTTATCAAAAGCATAATTTTGCTAATAGCTGTATATATAAAGGACACTACTCTATAACAAACATATCTTCTCATTAATAGAAAATCAGAGAAATTCAGTTTTGACATTTCTCTCAACTTTACATATGTCATCAAAAATGGAAAACTTTCCTTCATTTTACTCTTCACCAAACACTAATGAAATTTAAATAAATGCAAAGAACTCGAATCTGGTGGGTTCTTTAGCAAAAGTAAATCAACCTTCCTCTGAAAAATCTCTTGATTACAAGGATTTTGTTCTACAATTCTCAACTCCAGCTCAGATCACCTCAACCAGATGTTGTCAAGCTTCAGAAATCAAATTACAATTTCTAGAAATCACGGGTGTTATCTGGATCCAGAACTCATGGTTTGGAACCCTATCTCACTGGAGTTAAAGCTTGTCCTGCACTATTTGTTGAGGCAAAATCTGAAAACTTGAATGAGGTAACACTTCAAGAAAACCCTAAGTTTGTGATTTGGTAGAAAAGAGACCAAATTCCTATCGATTGGCTTCTTTCTTCAATTACAGAAGTTATGTTTGGTTATGTTGTTAGATTCATTAGTGTTGCTGAAATTTGCTTAACACTAGAAAATAGCATTTTCACTAAATCAATATCTCGAATTTTACATCTGAGGAATATGCTACATAGTACCAAAAAGGGAACACTTAGGGTTAGTGATTATATTCATAAAATGAAAGAAATGATTGGTTTCTTAGCAGCATCGGGACATATTGTTACCATAGAAGAGCTAATTTTGTATATCTTGGAAGGACTAGGGTCTGAATTTGATCCAGCTATTGTGAACTTGCAATTAAGGATTGTTGTAGTCTCTCTTCAAGAAACAAAACTTGATCTGGAAAGTTATGAGGTTAAGATAGACAAAGCTCTGACTATTAGAGTTGATCTCCATGCAAGAAACATACCTGTCAGGCTGTTACTAATATAGCTACTGGTTCACTGTCTAATTACATACCTCTTTAAACCCAAGTAACCTCTTATGGTGAAGCTTCTACTATCCATAATTCATCTAATGCGAGAGGAGGTTTTATTCCTGGAAATAGAGTAAGAGGTAGAGGAAGGTCTAATGGCCAAGGCAAACCAATTTGTCAACTATGTAACAAAGCTGGGCATTCTGCCTTGCACTGTTATCACAGATTCAATATTAATTTTCAAGGTCCTCCTCTTTCAAACAAAGCTAGTTTCTCTTCTGTAACTACTGGCTTTGTTCCTAGACCTGGTGTTGGTTTTACTGGTTCTACTCCACAATCAACAACCTCAACAAATTTCACAGGATATGTTCAGAATGAATTTCCCACTAATAACAATACATCTGCTGGTCCTACCTGTGCATAACTATTTTGTAATAGCTTCAAAATTTGTCCAAATTTTGAAATTCTTGAAAGATGCTTTGTAGCGACAGGTTGTTGCATTATAGATTTTGTAAGGTAGACAATTTGTCCAGAATTTTGTGTTAGATGTAATAAAGCTATCTGAGTTTTCATCATAGCTTTGTATGTATATTCTTGCTCTTAGTTAATCTTGGGACTTTATTTTTCTCATAAAGAATGCATCAATTTTTGCTTGAATGAGTTCCAAGTATAACCATATATTCTTCAATTTGAAATTTTAATATCATTTTCTTGAATCTTGAATTATTTTATTTATTTATTTATTTTTATCTAGGGCCTTGAAGTCATTGAGCTTGATCAGAAAACAGAATTAGTCCTTGAGCTTGATGGGCATGTCATGAGCTGTGTCCATGACTAGAATGGGAATCATGTGGTACAGAAGTGTATAAAATGTGTACCTATGGAAAAAATTGGATTTATTATTTTTGCTTTTCGAGGACAAGTTGCCATGCTTTCTACACACCCGTATGGTTGTCTTGTTATTCAGGTAATAGAACTCAATTTCTTGGTTGTGCAGACTTATTTTATTTATTTATTTATTTGAGATCCCATTTTCTTTGTTGAAACTAATATCTATTAATCTTTTTATTTATTTATTTTTTCTTTTCAATAGAGAGTTTCAGAGCATGGTTCAGATGAACAACAAGGTCAATGTATGGTGGATGAAATTTTGGAATCTGCTTATGTTGTTGCTCAGGGCTAGGAGGGGAACTATGTTACCCAGGTAGGTATTGTGTGCTTTGTGCTGTTTACTTAATTCTTTAATTGTTGTTGGGTAGAATCAACTGTCTATTAAGTGCTTAGAAACAAGTCAATTTGTCATAAAATGTTGTATTTTTGCTTCTATATTCCAACGACAAATAGCTTATTATTGTATATGCCTCAAACTGACTTCTTTGAACCAGTTGATTACCAAGCTTACTTGTCTTGATTAGACTTGTAGTTCTCTTCAGCTTTTAGCACCGAGTTCATATACTTTGTTAAATAGTTTAGTCATTGTTGGCCTTCATTCACCAATGGTCTTATGATCTCACCGGTTCATGATATAGTTTCCTGAACAAGTAATGTATTTCAGTGAGAAATAATTTATTACTCTTCTGCTGCCTCATACGAAGAAAAACAAAATTGTATTAATGTTCAGCTTATAATGCTATTGTATAATATGCTATTTTTCGTACCCAAATTCAACTATATAAAGGGACATACCCCCAAACAGAAAGGCATATTTTTACTAATAACATAAGTAGACCCATTTTCTCTCAACTTTCCTTTTTATTTTCTTACTTGCCAAACATCTCTTACAATCCTTTCTTTAGCTTGTATCTCTGATGATGGCTTAATCACCTTTAGAAATGTTAGATTAATCTATCGGACGACAGCTATAATAACAAATTTTCACCAAGATTAAACAGGTAAGTATAATAATAATAATTTACAAGCTATCTTTTTATTTGAATATTAATAGAACTAATTGGTCCTTCCTTAATGTTAAATCAGGCATCCTTCATTGCATTGAATTATAACATGGATCCTTTAAATCGTTGCAAAATCATCATAACAATTAGTGGGAAAAAAAAAAAAAAACAAAAGAAAAAAAAATGAAAAACATTATTGTTTAATAGAAAGCAACAAGTTAAATTAGCATGTATACGCTCCTTATTTATGAGAAAACAATATATATAAAGTTGTTAAAATATAAACCAAATTCAAGGAAACAACTTGAACTGAAGAAATTATGGAAATTGACCACACCACATCCAGTAAGTGAAAACCAAATACAACAGAACAAAATGTCACAATAGCCAAAGGTAAAAACATTATTCAAGTTGCTCTATTGTGGCCTAGCATGATACATACTTTGAAAGCCAATAAAAACACAAATCAATGCATTCACCAATATAATAAAACCATAGCATACGCCAACGTGAGTTGATCCAAAGAATCACCAATAACCCCAATATGATAGTGACATATGATCCAAAAAAACTCCAATAAAATGCCACCATGTCAATTGCAGATTCTTCTCCTTCTTCTCCATTGGATGGTAACAAGGGTGGAGTTGGCGCACTAGTGCAGCTCTTATTAACTAGTGTAATGCAAAGACCAGAATTACCTATATAACTGCTTTCACCAAAGGTAGCGAACTGACCTTCATTAGGAGTCGGCCCAGACAAGCTGTTGTACGATACATTGAAGACTTCTAAATAGTTTAACTCGGTCAATTGTTGAGGAATTTGGCCACTTAATTTATTATGGGAAAGATCTAAGCTTTCGATACTTTTTAGATTGGAAAAACTCTTTGGTATAGATTTTGACAAGAAATTATTGGACAAATTCAATGCTTTGATTCCTTGAAGGTCTCCAATTTCGGACGGGATATCTCCAATCAAGTCATTTTTTGACAAATCCATTCCAGTCATAAAGTTAAGAATGTCACCCTTATAAGAATCGTACCTATTCTTTGTCAAAAATTTCACTTCAAAGCGATGATATAAAGATAGAAAACCATCTTCAAATGAACCTAATGATAAAGTGGAGTTGTAGTAATTTGAAGAAAAAAACATGTACCCTTGTTCAAGTGCCAAATCATTTGTGGACCTATCCTCATTAGGAATATCACTTTGTTGTGTCCAAAATATCATCCTAATCAAACATGAAGGTATTGTTCCATTAAGTCTATTGTCTGAAAGATCTAAGATGCTTAGGTTTCTTAATTGACATAACTGATTAGGTATAGGACCTTGTAGGTGATTGCCTCCCAAAAGAAGAACACGTAAACTTGAATGCTTATTGATCAAATTAGGAATACTTCCTGAAAATTGGTTGTCCCTCAAATTGAGCATCAATAATTTAGAGCTTCTAAACAATGACTTCGGAATTGGCCCTGTGAAAGCATTCTTCTGCATGAACAACTCTTGGATAAATGAAAAATTAAAAGAAGATGTAATGGGTCCAATCAACCTATTTTCAGAGACATCTAAAATGGCAAGGGATGACAACTTGCTTAATTGAACAGGAATATTTCCTTCTAAAAGATTTTTTGACATTAGAAGAAACACGAGGTTTGAAAAGTTACCAATCCAATTGGGAACTTGACCTGATATCTTGTTGTTGGAGATATCTAAGACTTCTAAAGAAGTAAAATTTTGTATTCCTTTTCCAATATTTCCACTAAAGTTGTTATTGTTTAAATATATGAAACTCAAGGAAGGCAAGTTCATATATTGAGGAAATATTTGCCCATGAAAATTGTTGTTTGACAAGTTCAAAAATGCCAATGAGAAGCAACCGATGAGAAAATCACTTGGTAACTCTCCTGAAAAATGGTTGTTGGACAAATCCATCCACATAAGCTCTTTCATTTCACACATTGATAAAGGAAGCTTGCCTTCAAAACAATTATCGGACATGTGCAGAAGGCCTAAGGAATTCGAAAAGATCTTACTAATATTCTTAGGGAGTTGACCACTGAAATTGTTATGAGAAACGTCTAAAACGTCAATGGAATCATGTTTGGTGTTTGGCAGCTTAAGAGTTCCTGAGAATGAGTTGTTCACCAAATACATTCCTCTCAAGTTTGTGTTATTTACTAACAACCAAGATGGAAATGTACCAACCAACTTATTATAAGAGAGATCAAGGGATAATAAGTCATATTGGTATAGAAGAAAACTTGGGATGGCATGTAAGTTGCAATGAGTTAACTTGAGAGCCTTCAATTGAAACGCAGGGAACCAAATTTCATTTTCCACTTGAAATGTGTTGTTTCTTGATGAGAGTGCAAATGCCTGAAGCTTTGAATGGTTAGCCCATGAACTTAGAGAATATTTTCCTTCAAAGTTATTTTCTTGGACATCCAAATATTCAAGAGATTTCATTTGAGTAAAAGCAGATGGCAAAGTTCCACTTAATTGATTTGATGAAAGAACAAGAGCCTTGAGGTAGGTGAAGTTGGTGAGACATTGAGGGACTTGACCACCAAAATTATTGTGCTTAAGATCTAGTTCAACAAGATCCATTAACTCACATATTCCTGATGAAAAAGTTGAAGAAATCAGCCCACCGTTACAATTTGTGAATGTGTCTAACAATTTTATATGCATCATGCAGTAGTTTTATATTAATTAGTAAATAATATGTAAGTTTTACGTACCTGAACTTGATAGAGAGCCATTCATTTCATTATCACCAAGGTCCAATGCTTTCAAATCTTTCAAACTCGCTATACCTAAACCAATGAAGAGAAAAATAATTTGAAAATAAGATAGTTGGAAATTATAGAAAAAGTAAGATCAACATCTTCGCAATTGTCAATTGAGACCAAAAGAGATAAAAACTGAAAATAAATATCAAACAAATTTGAAATAAGTATAAAATATTTGTAAAAGGTTATAATAATTAAATTTATAGATTGCTTTCTTCTACTTTAATATTATAAATATTTTAATTTTCATACACCAATTGTAAAGAGTGTGGAAAGTTCCTTTCAGTTTAACTTTATATTGTGATGTGGCAACAAAAGAATTGTACCATATCAATATACATACAAATTTTGATTTATATAATTAATTTCTTTATGCAGTTCCACTCTCTAATTAATTAATTTAACAATATGACTCTAATTAAATCTATTTAATCTCAAATCTAGTATAACCTTTCTACTTTATATTTTCTTTGCAATCTTTCAATTCATTACAACCACCAAAAACAGTAATATTTGTTATATTTTGAAAAATTACTAAAATCATAATTAATTACTAAACAAAATCAAAGATCACCCTCCAATTACTCTTTCAGATGAAGGTTCAATTAGTTTACTTGAGCCAACTAATTGTAGTTAAGTAATTGTCATGCTATTTATTTTACAGTGTCTTCCTAATTGATTGTTTTATTGTCATTTATCCACGTATTATGCAATGAGTGTTTGGAATGAAAGTTGAATTATAAGGGTGCCATTATTTATTTTAACATAAAATTAAAGAATTTTTTTGTAAAAGTTTAGATTTTTCATACCTAGGCTTGCCAAAGAGTTGTTGATTTGATTACTTTGTAGATCCAGTATTTTCAAATTTGTCAAATTTGCTGAACCAATGAAAAGAAGAAACATAATTTGAAAATCACATAGGAAATTATAGAATTATTCTGAAAATTTGATTGAGGCCAATAACTAAAACAACGAATATTTTACCTAAAGTAAGAGAGTCACCACCCATTACATTTTCTCTCATATACAACTCTTCCAAGTTTTCCAAATTTTTTAAACCTGCATCAAGAGATAACTAGATGACAAAAGAAAGATCAAACTATACATTACATTCCCACTGTTTTTGTGTTGGGGGCCTTGAGCCAACTACTCATATACAATGAAGTGATTTGAGCAACTAATCATGCAAATAATAATATTTTAATCTTAATTTGTAGACTAGTGCCATACTATTAAACCATGTATATAAATTCTTCTACATAAATTGATATGTTTATTTAATAGAGCATGTACACAAGACAATTATACGGACTTTGTCTTATACTATATAAAATATTATTATATAGTAATTTTATCCCAATAGAAAGAATTAGATATTAAAATACAAATATACTCTCCGATAACATTTGGGATTCACGGTGGTGATATGATTCAATCAATCTATTTAAGCCAACTAGCAAATACAATGAAACGTAGTTTAATGAGTAATACTATACTATTGGTCTATACAAACTCTTCAATGTATATTGATTTGATAGACATGTTAGGTAATTGTCACTTTATTTATTTTATAAGTTCGTTTAGTTAATTTATTTTTTTTATAATTGTTTATCCACATATCATGCAAGCAGTGCTTGGAATAAAGGTTCAATTATAAAGGTGCTATTATTCATTTTAACATTAAAAGAAAATTTTGCAATTTTTTGATTTTTCATACCTCTAGCATTTGCGATTTGATTATAACTTAAATCCAATCTTTTCAAATTGGTCAAATTTACTAAACCTGCACCAATGAAAAAGAGAAATAGAATTTAAAAATCAAATAGGAAATTTTAGAAAAAAATTAGATAATTATTTATTCTCAAAGATAAATTAAGTCCAACAGTTAAAACTACAAGTAATTTGATTTAATTTTTGAGAAAACTACTTTAGACTTAGAAGGTCAAGTTATTATAAAAAAATTCAACATTAACATATTTAAATTAAAGGCTTTAAAGTATTATGACAATGGATAAGATTATTAAAATATTTTGATCTAAAACTTTGACAAATATTGGTTGTCATTAATGTTACCTAGCGAAGTAAGAGAATTACACATCCCATTCTCTGCCATATTCAACTCTTCCAAGTTTTTTAAATTTTGAAAACTTGCATCAAGAGGGAGTTGGATGAGAAAGTAGGACAGTGAAGTAATCATATAAATGATAATATTTCAATCTTTGTATAGTAGCAAGAGTAGTTGTAATTATACTTTTCTTCAAGTGTGATAGTTACAGCATACCTAAACTTGCTAGAGTGTTGATTTGATTTTCACTTAGATCCAAGCTTTTCAAATTCTTCAAATTTGCTAAACCTGCACAAACAAAAGCAAAACCAAAAACGGGAGAAGAAACATAATTTGAAAAGCAAGTAGAAAATATCAGATGATTGTAACTATTGGTTGTCATTAATGTTACCTAGCGAATTAAGAGAACCACCCATTCCATTCCATGCCATATTCAACTCTTCCAAGTTTTTTAGATTTTGTAAACCTATATCAAGAGAGAGTTGGATGAGAAAGTAGGATAGTGAAGTAATCATACAAATGATAATATTTCAATCTTTGTATAGTAGTACCATACTACTAAACTACTTATATAAGATCTTTTAAATAAATTGATTGATATGTTTGTAATGCCATCTATTTAATTTTTAATTTTATGCAAAAGTACTTGTAATTTTACTTTTCTTCAAGTGTGATATTTATAGCATACTTAAACTTGCTAGAGAAGTGTTGATTTGATTCCAACTTAGATCCAAGTTTTTCAAGTTTGTCAAATTTGCTAAACCTACACAAAACAAAACAAAATAAAAAACGAGAGAAGAAATAGAATTTTTAATTTTTATTTGCATAATTGATAACTCATTCATTTTTAATTTTCCTTTGTATGCATTAATTTACAAATATTTTAAAAGGCTGAATGACATTTTCTCAACCCAAAGTTTGGCCAATGTACATTTTCCAACCCATGATCTTTAAAAAAAAAAAAAAAAAAAAAAATTAGGCGCAAATTTTATGAAAGGGTAATATCACTTACACACCTAAAATATAAATAGATGGTAATGACCTTCATCAACTTGGAAATTAGTCACTTAAAACTTCTATCTTCAATTTCTATTAAAAATCTGCTACTCTTAAACAACAATTATAATTTTATTTATTAAAAATCAGTTTATTAAATAAAAGAGAAAATTAAGTTTTTTAAACAAATGAAAAATGTATAAATTAATAAATAACCAGTTTTTAATAATTAAAGGGAAAAAAAAAAAAGAGAAAACTGCCGAGCCCCTTTTATCTTTCTCCCACACCCCACTGCCCCAAAATCCTCCACCCCCAATTTTCCTTCATACCTGCTATTCACCTTCCCTCATCCCCAAAATCTAACAACCTCCAAAAACCCAAGTGCCTCACCTTCATTGTCTTTCGAAACCACTACGATCTCTAGGAGGGCCACCTTCTCTAATTTATTTTCTTCTTTCTCTTTATTCTTTTTTTTTTTTTCCCTCTCTCGCTATTTGTTTAATGTTTTCATGGATTTATTCGTTTTCAAGGTGAATTTGATGGTTGTTTGGGGCGCACTGGTTGCTTGTGTTGGGTTAATATAATGTTTAGTTTGGGTATTTTTGGGGTGCATTGGTTGCTGGAATCGCACATGGCTTGGTGCTATTCTAGGCCTGGTGTGAACTGGATGTTGGTGGAGGCTATGGCGACGACGGTGAGTATGGAGGCTGCAGAGGAAGGGGTGGCGGCAGAGGTGCTTGTCACAACTATGAACAGAGTAGTCAAGTGGCTAGGGATTGTCACCCGGGAAGCGGCGGCGTTGTAAGAGGGTATGGTGGTGGCGACAGATCTCTTTAATTGGTAATATATCCTACTCCCTTTTATTATAAAATCTCTAGATGGGACAAAGTATTAGCATTTAGATAAATCATTTGGTTATATAAAATCTTTTAAATAAATTAATTGATATGTTTGTTATACCATCTATTTAATTTTAAATTTTATGCAAGAGTACTTTTAATTATACTTTTTATTTGCTAAACCTGCAAAAATAAAAACGAAACCAAAAACAAGAGAAAAAATAAATGCACATTGCAGAAGTTGGAAGCAACAAGGATGGCGACAGAAAAGGGGTAAAATGAAAATAGAAATAAGCAAGATTTCAAAAAAGAAAAAAGTAAAAAAAAAAAAAATTTATGCAAGAGTACTTGTAATTATACTTTTTTCAAGTGTGATACTTATAGCATACCTAAACTTGCTAGAGAAGTGCTGATTTCATTAAAACTTAGATCCAAGCTTTTCAAGTTTGTCAAATTTGCTAAACCTGCACAAATTAAACAAAACAAAAAACAAAATACAGAAGAAAAAAAATAAAATAATTAAGGTAATATCCAAATATAAAATTGAAGCAATTTGAGAAGATGATTGTAACTTTATATTTTGATGGTTGTGGTTATTATTACCTAGCAATGTTAGAGATTCACTCATTTCATTAGCACTCAAATCCAATTCTTCCAAGTTTCTCAACATTTTCAATTCTGCACCAAGAGAAACAATCAGTTTTAAATTGAAAAATTAATTTTTATTCATACGTTATCATATTGCAAAGAGTGCTTCAAAAATTTAATAGATATTGCATACCTAGGCTTGATAGAGAGTTGTTGATATGATTCCCACCAAGATTTAATACTTTTAGGTTTGTCAAATTTGCTAAACCTGTACCAAATAATAAAAGAGATTTAGAGTTAATTAAAATCAAGATTGATGGAAAATTTTAAGAAAAGGATACTGATTTTAAGAAAATATTATCTTTATATACAAAACATTAATGTAAAATCAAAATATCTGGGCACTGCAACATGAACAGTTAGAATTTTATCTATAATATGAGTATATATTATCTTTCAGTTTGTCACTACATATATATCAATCATGTCATTACAAATAAAAATTGTAAATAATTATATACCATCAAACTTGAAATTTTAATTACTTGGAAGAGAATTTAGGAAGACCAACCCAATTCAGATATTATAAATTCATTTAACTATCAAAGAATTATTATTATTTTTTAAATAAGAAATAAAAAGATTAAGATTAATTAATAAGAAATTAAAGAATAATACTTAAAACATATATACCTTGTTTGGCAGATTTCAAACCTTCTCCCATATTATTCCAATTAAGATTCAAAGTGGTAAGTGAACTTAGATTATTCAAGTATGACAAAAGAGTGGCATTGAACCAATTGTTGCTAAGATCCAAGATCTTGAGTTGTTTCAAACACCTGAAGCCATCATATGCTGGAAAAGAAATGTCAATACATTATTGACTCAATATATTTATTCATTATCCAAAGAAAAACAATTAAGGCATCAACATACATATATAGCCTATATAATCTATTTTTACACAATTTTTTTTTTTATGTAAAATTATTGATCTATTAATAGAAGACAAAATAGAAATTGTTTAACAAATCAAAACAGTACTTTTACAATTAATTAACAAATTAATAAGCATGCTTTGTAATTTAATTTTTTGTATGATCTATTAATGCATCAACATGAATGTTAATTATGAAAAAAATTAAAAAACAAAAAAAATATATATTGCTATACTATTGCAAAAGTAATTTAATTGGAGTATATATTTTAAACTAACTACTTAAATAATATACATACCTTTATTCTCATGCCAACCTTCAAAGTAATTGTAAGATAAATCAAGACTTTTCAACTCTTCAAAAGGATGAAACAAGGATAAATTTAGAGTTGGAAGTCTATGAGGAAAGATATATGGACTGAATTGCGTTGTTTGATTAAGAGAAAGTTTGATGACACGTCTAGTAGTGACGTTGCATTGAACTAGCTCCCAATCACAACAATTAGACATTTTATCATCAACCCATGAAACAAGAAATTTTTCCGTTTGAAAATCACTGACCGCTTTTATGAAGGACTTCACATCTAACAGACCAATCCTCTCATTCTCCAAACAACTGTTGAATCCAGATGTTTGAACCAAAACTAATAAAACCCAAAATGACAACTTAATTAACACCCTTTCCATTATGACAATTCTCTCTCTCAACACGTATCAATTTGCTTGTTCACTCTGCTTTAAGTTTTTCTTTATTCCCCTTTTTGTGTTGATTTATATAGAACTAAATTTGAAATCTCTATCAACTTATGTGTTTTTAGTCATGACAATCTCAATCAACTAATGGAGTAAATCAGACGGCCAATAATATTATTTAATATAGTCATAACAATCGCAATCAACTAATGGGCCAATAGTTTTTGTTTGTTTAGTTTACCTCAAACTTGGAATTTGGAAGGTCAAATCAATGATTTATTAAGCAAATATTAAACAAAAATATTAATTATTTTTATTTTTAATCAAATTATATAAAAGAACAAATTTTTAGTTTTTTTTTATTTTTTATTAAGGGGTAACCTTTTCTTTTTTAGTTAAGACAAGTTGACAACCTCAATCAAGCAGTGGAATAAATGGGATGACTAAGAATTTTAGTTTATTTTTTTCTCAATTGATTTGCCAAAATATTAATAGAAATTATTAGGCTTTTAAAAATTTTATATGAAAAAGCATTGGTGATGATGATATGGCAATAATTATTGATTTAAATCAATTTTTTTTAATCTTTTAATCCATTATATTTATTTATATATCAATTGATATTTAAAATCACAAGTCAATTACAATTTTAGTCTTAACAATCTCAATCAATTGATGGGCGCCAACCTTTTTTGTTCTTTTGGTTTACGATAAATTTGAAAGCTCAGCTAAAGACTTTCACATTATTCACACATCAACTTTTATAATTTTTGTCATGACAATTTTAATCAAATAATGGAATAAATTGATTGTCCAACAATTTTTCTTCCTCTAATTTTCAATAAAAAGGGAAAATTTTGTTAACCCCCATGCATTTCATATAATTATTAAGCACCCATTGATTTCGGAAATAGGACCCTAAGCCCCATTCCATTCAAAATTTCATATCAATAAAAGTTTGTTCAACTATGAAAGACATTTTTCCCCTTTAAACTAAAACTAAGAATCTAACTATTATCCCAAACCTTTTAAATGTTATCAAAGTTTCACAAAATTTACTAAATTTTATTTTTACCTTAAAAAACTTTAACAAAATTCCCTTTTACCTAATAATCTTAAAATCCAATTAAAATTATTAAATTCAACGTCTCCCATTCTTCCTCCAACTAAACCCGCCATATAAATTAGTAAACTCAACACATATTCTTTCATCATCCACCATAGAATTTACAATTAAACAAACTTTTTTCACACCACAAAATCCATCATATACCATTGATAAAGCCACAAGCAAACCCACTGTATATCAACATCACCATGGATCTTCAACATAAATCTAGAGGTGATGGATACCTTACCGGTCACTTGCCAATTTCCTTCTTTTAGTCACAAAAATCTCAATCAAATAATGGAATGAATTGAATGTCTAACAACTCTTTATCGTTTAATTGTGATAAGATTAGTTGTCAAGATTTTCATTAAAAAAAAAGAGATAGAGAGAGAGAAAATATAATTGATGTTTGAGTAGATGAAAAAATATCTTGACAAATTAAAAAAAGAAATATCAAATCTTGGAAATTTTTCGTTTAAATTACGCAAGTGCTAATAGTCAAGTGACTTGGCTCGAGTCTTTTATTAAAAGACAGAAAAGGAGAACGATATGTCGATACATATCTTGACAATATGTATCTTATATGGGCAAAAGAAAAAAATCTCCTTTAAACCTTCGTTATTGAAGAGTTTCTAAATATTGAATTGTCAAACTCTTGATAAACCTGACAAAGAAAGATAAAATATTGTTCAACTTGTGCTATCAATTAAGTACATTTTTTAAGATATCAAGACTAAATAAAGTAATGAGGTTTGAGATTTCAATTTTGTAGTTATGATTAAACCAAAATGAAATCATAAGCTTATTCTATGTAAATTGGTTGCATTGTCAAATTTTAGTGAAAGAAAGATAGTTGAGCTCCGGGGATTTGGTTTGACGAGTTTAACTTATGATCAAAATCATAAAAAGAATATTAACTAATTCAATTTAAATTCTTATATAAAATTAACAATAGTGTTCCAAATATTTGAGGCTAGAAACTAGGTGAGATACTAGGAGCTAATTTAGAAAGTTTGCTTATGTTCGATCAATTGCCTCACAAAAGTTTTAAAATTTATAAGGAACATATCAATTAACTCTCATATATTTAATTTACCTCCTGGACACCCTCAGTTTTTGAATATAACCCTTTAGCCCTAGAAAATGTAACTTATTCTAGCCCTACAATTCATTGAATATTACATTTTGCCCCCCACAAAAAAATTTATGGCTCCACCTATTATATACAGTTATAGACATATGAAAAGAAGAATACACATATGTGAGAGAGAACTGCTACATGATTAAAACATGAGTTGTGTTTATTGTTGAAGAAGATTAATTTCTTATATTTATTGGGTCTATGTTTCATCATCTTTGTTTCTATTTTATAACAGCTCCAGTATTATAGCACAAACATCATAATTGACTTCATAAGGTAAACGTCTGGGAAAAAAAAAAAAAAGAATGATGGTAATTTTGAAATTAAATGATACTTGAGAATTAGAAAAATAAAATAATTTTGGAACTTTTAATAAGTATGCTTAAAAAATTAATGAGTCTAATTATAATTTCCTAGCCCAAACTTAGGATATGTAGATTATAAGATTTAGACATATTGGTCACATGGATTATCTTTGGTTGCATGAGTGAAAACGCAAAGCCTAAAATAAAGAGTGGGAATTTTATTCGGTCCTTTACTTTCTATCTCAATGATCCTCTTTGTTAAATACAATGTTTAAAATTTTTAAAATTATAAAAATATCATTTTAAATCTCATGAAGTCTAAATCTACCCTCTTTTGTTATATATGATATTTGAATTATATAATTTTATGTGGCCCACCCTAGGCTAGTGTTGGCTCTACTACTAAGAATTATTATTTCTGATTTAAGTTGAATGGAATCTCAATCAAACAATGAAATAAATTGAGGAGCTGACAATAATTTGTGATAACTTTAGTAGTCAAGTCTTTCATAACAAAAAAGAAAATATTATTGGAGTCTGATTAGAGGAAAATATATCTTGACAAATTAAACAAAGAAAAGACAGATCTTGCAAATTTGTCGTTTAAATTACGCAAAATATTAATAGTTAAGTCTTTTATTAAAAGACAGAGAATGAGAGCGACATGTCAATACATATATTAATAATATGTATCTTACATGGGCAAATTAAAGAAGACTCTCTTTTTCACCTTCGCAATTGAAGGGTTCCTAAATATTGAATTATCAAAATCTTGACATGCGTTACAAAGAAATATCAAACATTGTTCAACTTGCGCTATCAATTTAATAAATTTATTAAGTTATATATCAAGACTAAATAAAATAATTAGGTTTGAGATTTCAATTTTGTAGCTGTGAGGTTAAACAAAAATAGAAATCGTAAATAAGCTTAATATATATAAACCAATGGCATCGTTAAATTCAAGTGAATAATGAAATTTGATAACCCGTAAATCTATCGTTTAAATTACGCAAAATATTAATAGTCAAGCATTTTATTGAAAGATAGAGAAAGAAAGCGACATTTCAATACATATCTTGATAGTATGTATCTTATATGGGCAAATTAAAGAAAAAATCTTTTTTTAACCTTCGTAATTGAAGGGTTTCTAAATATTGAACTATCAATATCTTGATAAATGTTACAAAGAACAAACGTTTTTCAACTTGCACTATCAATTAAATAAATTTATTAAGATGTCAAGACTAAATAAAATAATTAGGTTTGAGATTTCAATTTTATAGTTATGATTAAACAAAAATAGAAATAGTAAATAAGCTTAATATATATAAACCGGTGGCATCATTAAATTCAAGTAAATAATGGAATTTGACAACCCTTAAATCTTTGTTGTTTAATTTGTAAAAATGTAAGCTTTTGTGTCTTTTACTTAAAGACAGAAAAGAAGAAAATTTTTGATATATATATCCTATTGACTGAAAAATAAATCTCTTCTTAACCTATACGTTTTGAAGGGTTTTCAAATATTGAAATTTCTATATATATATATATATATATATATTGACAAACTAGATAAAGAAAGATCATAAACCTAGAGGTGATGGATACCTTATGGGTCACTCGCCAATATCCTTCTTTTGGTCACAAAAATCTTAATCAAATAATGAATTGAATTGAATGTTATTTTTTCTTAACTTATTTGCCATAATATTGATAGAAATTATTAGGCTTTTAAAAATTTTATATAAAAAGGATCACTAATGATGATATGGCAGTAACTATTAATTTAAATAAATTTGTTGCAAATATATATGCATTCACTCACATACATGCAGGGCATCAATTAATTACTTGACATTAAAACATTAAATTTATATATCATAAGAGAATTTTGATAATCTTTTAATCCATTATATTTATATTTAAAATCACAAGTCAAAAATAAATTTAGGGTTTTTTTAAGAAGATGAAATGTCAAATTTACCCTTTTTCAAAAAGAAAATTTTAATTATACTTGTCTCACAATTAACTGTGACATTAAATTTTAACAAAAGAGAGTTGGGCTTCTATTTTAACAGAATAATAGTTGAAAAACATTGGAAAAAATGTTAATAGTCAAGTTTGCATAAGAAGAGAAATAAGAATAATATATAACTGGAATCTATTTAGAGGGAACTATTTTTTGGCAAATTAAACAACGAAAAATTATAGATCATTCAAATCACTCTATGAGTAAGATAAAAGGAAATGACTTTAAGTGATCTCTTATCACTCATACAAACAATTGTTTTGTATAATTTAAGATCACAAGCATAATTTAACGTTGAATAAATAATCTCATTCTATATTGTTTTGAAGATAGTTTCCACTTAATTGTGAAGATCTATGTAAAAATAAATTATTAAGCTCATAGAAATAAATTTAATGTTTTTAGTTTTGATGATCTTAATCAATTGATGAAGTAAATTCAAGTGCCAACTATTTGTGTTTATTTAGTTTACCTAAAATTTACAAAGTCAATCAATAACTTTCATATTTTTGGTCATGACAACCTTAGTTAATTAAATATTGGAATTTAACAATCATTTAAATTTAAATAAATTTTTTGACATAATAATAAATATTGAAATTTTAATAACTTTATTCAATGCAATAAGAATTATGGTCAATGAAATTTTAAAAGTGATTATTCGAGACAACCATAAACATTAATGTTTATAGAACGTGTTCCACACTTGGTGGTTGGCCACTTTTTTCTTAATGAGAGAGAACACTTTTTCTTTTCTTTAAAAAAGTTTAGTTTTTTTTGTTTGTTTTCTTTGTCATTTTATGAAAGATTGTCTTCACAAAGTAAACTAAGAAAAATAAGTGGGGACATTCAATTTTGAGGCAACCATTCACAAGCAAGTTGTGTACTGAAATAATCACGCCAATGTTTCCAATGTGAAAGCAATGATTTAGTGAACAAATAATAAATTTGTTGGTTGATTTTTTCAGCTCCCAAGATCAATTAATATTTTGTGAGCGAGTAAGTAAAGCTCATATTAGTAATTTAGTGGGTCTTGTGGGATTGAGTGCAAAGGATAAGATATTTTGATAAAGATTCAACTTTGTCTCTGATTTCTTCTTGATTGATTATTTCATTGAGTTTATAGGGTTCTTCTATTTTTTTAGTTTTGTTTCATCACTTATTATTATTATTATTATTATTTTGGTTACAAAGAACGTTTTTATACTAAGATACAAGACCAATAAAACACTGACAGCTAGCATACGTGACAAATTCTACTATATTAACATAAATTCGACTCAAGTTTACAAAGAGGGTAACATGACATAATACCGACTATAGAACTGATACAATACATTGACATCAACAGTTTCCAATGTTAAAGCAATGATTTAGTGCAAATATAAGTTTGTTAAAATGGTTGAAGATGAAGTCAATCAATTACTAGTATGAATATCAAATTATGATAGCCAAAAATTAGTAAAAGAAAAAGTAGTGTGAACTCAAGATTCAAGTATCATGAAATTATTCATCTAACAGGAAACATGCATTCCATATGAGCTTCTAAAACTCAGTCAACCAACCTTTTAAGCATTGGAAACATGTTTTAGGAAGGATTGTGAACTGCAAAAATGAAAAATTATTGCATGATTAAAGTCCTTTTATTATGAGTTGGACTACATTTAGATTAACCCATACTGAGGACTAGGCCATCATCCTACTGGTAAATACACACATGCAAGACATTAATTACTTGGCATTAAACATTAAACTTATATATCGTAAGAGAATTTTGATAATCTTTTAATCCATTATATATATATATATCAATTGATGTTTAAAATCACAAGTCAATTACTATTTTGGTCTTAACAATCTTAATCAATTGATGGGCCAACCTTTTTTGTTCTTTTTGTTTACCATAAATTTGAAAGCTCAGCTAAAGACTATCACATTATTCACACATCAACTTTTATAATATTTCTCATGGCAATTTCAATCAAATAATGGAATAAATTGGAAGGCCAACAATTTTTCTTCCTCTAATTTTCAATAAAAAGGGAAAACTTTCCTTAACCCCCATGTGTTTCATATAATTATCTAAGCACCCATTGGTTTTTGAAATAAATTTTTGTTCAACTATTAAAAGACATTTTTACCCTTTAAACTAAAACTAAGAATCTAAATATTATCCCAAATCTTTTAAATGTCATCAAATTTTCACAAAATTTATCAAATTTTATTTTTACCTAAAAAAAAACTTTAAAAGTATTCCCTTTTACCCAATAATCTTAAAATCCAATTAAAATTATTAAATTCAACATCTCCCATTCTCCCTCCATCCAAACCCACCACAAAATCCATCATATACCATTGAAAAAGCCACATGCAAAACCACCATATATCATCATCACCATGTATGTTCACCAAAACAATTTCATGTAATATTGGCTGCCAATGCGGTCACATGTATGAAAATGAAGGGAGAAATATTAAAAAAAAAAATTATGGTTCTTTTAAGAAGCTAAAAGGTCAACTTTACCCTTTTTTCAAAGAGATATATCAATTATACTTGTCTCAGTCCTAGTTTTGAAAATAGGACCCTATCATTTACCCTTTAATGGAATGAGAGCTGGGGTCCTATTTTCAAAACTAGTGGGTGCTTGCTTAATAGTTTAAACACACCAAAAAAAAAAAAAATTGTTAATAATCAAGTCTTGCATAAGAAGAAAAAGAGAAAGAATATATCATTGGAATCTATTCAAAGGAAAATTTATTTTGGCAAATTAAACAGAGAAAAATCATTGGTCGTTCAAATCACTTCATGAGTATGATAAAAAGAGATGAATTTAAGTGATCCATTTATCACTCATGCAAATTGTTGTTTTGTATTATATAAGATCACAAGCAAAATTTAACAGTGAATAAATGGTCCAGCTTCATGTTGTTTTGAAGATAGTTTCCACTTAACTATAAAGGTCTCTGTAAAAGTAAATTATTAGGCTCATATTCTTAATCAATAGATGGAGTAAATTCAAGTGCCAACTATTTGTGTTTATTTAGTTTACCTAAAATTTACAAAGTCGGTCAACAACTTTCATATTTTTGGTCATGTCAATCTTAGTTAATTAAATTTTGGAATTTAACAATCAATGAAATTTAAATAAATTTTTAAACATAATAATCAATATTGAAATTTTAATAAGGCTCATGTTCGTGATCAATTGATGGAGTCATTTCAAGTGTCAACTATTTGTGTTTATTTAGTTTACCTAAAATTTACAAAGTCTGTGAACAACTTTCATATTTTTGGTCATGTCAATCTTAGTTAACTAAATATTGGAATTTAATAATCATTGAAATTTAAATAAATTTTTAAACATAATTATAAATATTGAAATTTTAATAACTTTATTCAATACAAAAAAAATCCTCGATGAAATTTGATTTTTTTTAAGTGATTATTTCAGTATTGTTAATCACATTAAGTAAAAAAAATCAAACCAGCATAATGAAACCCATATAAAATACTAATTTTTTAAAAGTAATCTAAATTAAACAAATAGATTAGAAGAAAATTTCTATGGTAATAGGATATTTTTCCTACATTAAAAACATAATAATCAAGTTTAGGGAAAAATATAAACTTTATAATATTTTTACATATACGAATTCAATTAAATTTGTATAACATGGACCTTATTTGTTTGTAATCTATGTATTGCATTTATCTTGTTTTTGAGTTTGATGATTGATTTAGTAATTTAGAAATCATATAAATTGATTAAGGTGTAATTGCAAATTTAAAAAATCTTGTAGATGTTTTTGAAAATTTCTGGGAGGGTACTAGTCCACCCTAGGCCAGTGCTGGTTGTATCACTATGAATTATTGTTTCTGATTTAAATTGAATGGAATCTCAATCAAACAATGGAATAAATTGAATGGCCAACAACTTTTTATCCTTCAATTTGTGATAACACTAGTAGTCAAGTCTTTAAAATATATATATATATATATATATATATATATATTATTGGAGCCTGACTAGAGGAAAATATATCTTGACAAATTAAACAAAAAAATATCTTATCATTTAAATTACGAAAATGTAAAAAATCAAGTCTTTTATTAAAAAAAAAAAAAGGGAACCATATGTCAATATATATCTTGAATGGACAAAAGAAGAAATATATTTTCAACCCTACGTAATTGGAGGGTTTCTAAATGTTGAAATGTGAATATATAATGACAAATTAAACAAAGAAAGATTAAATGTTGTTCAATTTACTCTATTAATTGAAAGCTCATTAAGATTTCAAGACTAAATAAAAAATTGGGATTGAGATTTCAATTTTGTAGTTATGATTAAACAAATATATAAATCATATATTACCTCAATATATATATAAACTGGTTGTATAGTCAAATTCAAGTAACTAATGGAATTTGACAACCACTGAATCTTTGTTGTTTAATTTGTGAAAATATTAGTTTTCATATATTTTATTTGAAGACAAAGGAGGAGAAAAATATGTATATATATGACAAAAAAAATAAATCTTTTCTTAATCTATGTATTTGAAGGGCTTCCAAATGTTGAAATATCAACATATATCTCGACAAACTAGATAAAGAAATATCATAAACCTTGAGGTGATGGATTCCTTATGAGTCACTTGCAAATTTCCTTCTTTTGGTCACAAAAATCTCAATCAAATAATGGAACAAATTCAATGGCCAAAATCTTTTCATCCTTTAATTTGTGATAAGATTAGTTGTCAAGTCTTTCGTTAAAATATTATATATATATATATCTTGCAAATTTGTTGTTTAAATTGCGAAAATGATAATGGTCGAGTCTTTTATTAGAAGACAAAAAAAAAAAAAAAAACCATATGTCAATACATATCTTAACAATATATACCTTGAATGGACAAAAAAAAGAAATCTATTTTCAACCCTACGTAATTGAAGGGTTTCTAAATGTTGAAATGTGAATATATAATGACAAATTAAACAAAGAAAAATCAAATGTCATTCAATTCATGCTATTAATTGAAAGTTCATTAAGATTTCAAGACTAAATAAAAAATTAGGTTTGCGATTTCAATTTTGTAGTTACGATTAAACAAAAATAGAAATTATATATATATCGATAGAAAAATAAATCTCTTCTTTGAACGAAATAGAGACAAAAAACAGGAATATAATATAATAGTAAAACAAATCAAACAGTAAACAAAGAAAATAATACACGCGATTTACCCTGGTTCATCCAATGTGCACGCCCAAATTGATAATATTATTGCAATATAACCCCCGAGTGCATCTCCGTTACCCATTAATGCTGAAGTAGTCGACACCTCCAACATTCTTAACCTACATATTTGAAGGGCTTTTAAATGTTTTTTAACATATATCTCGAAAAACTCAATAAAGACAGATCACAAACTTAGAGGTTATGGATTCCTCATGGATTACTTGCCAATTTCCTCTTTTTTTTTTTTTTTTTTCCTCAAAAATCTCAAACAAATGAATAAATTGAATGGCCAACAACTTTTCATCCTTTAATTTACGATAAGATTTGTTGTCAAGCCTTTCATTAAAAAAAAAAACATATGTTGCAAATTTATCGTTTAAATTACGAAAATATTAATAGTCACGTCTTTTATTAAAAGATAGAGAAAAAATGAAACCATATGTCAATTCATATCTGAATAATATATATCTTATATGAATTAAAAGAAGGAATTTGTTTTTAATGTAATTGAAAGGTTTTAAATGTTGAAATGTGAATATATATTGACAAATTAAACAAAGAAAAATCAAATTAAATATTAATGTGGTTCACGCTGTTAATTGAAAACTCATTAAGATTTCAAGACTAAATAAAATAATGAAGTTTGAATTTTCAATTTTGAAATTATGATTAAACAAAAACGGAAATTATATATAATTGAATAAAACACGACTATAAATATTAATGTAGGCGGGACATGTTCCACACTTGGTGGTTAGCCATTTTTTTTGAATGAAAGATAACATTTTTTCTTTCCTTAAAATAAGTTAGTTTTTTCTTTTTCTTTCTCATTTTATGAAAGATTGTCTTCATAAAGTAAATTAAGAAAAATAAGTGGGGACATTCAATTTAGAGGTAATCATTCACAAACAAGAGCTTTGGCCCCCAACTGGAGTAATCCTATCATTCTCTCAAAAGGCGTGCCTAAATTCATTGAATACTAGACAACTCTCTAGTATTGCGTACACGCCACGCCAATGTTTCTGATGTGAAAGCAATGGATTAGTGAACAAATACTATGACTTGTTTGTTATACTTTTGGAAAAATATTATTCTGAAAATATATTATTCTGAAAATATGTTTTAAGTTGAGATGTTTGATAAAATATTTAAAAATTACATAGAATTAGATAAAAAATTGAATAATTATTTAGTATATATTTTTTAAAATGTTTTTAAAACAAAATAATTATTTGATATATTTTCTAAGAATGTTAGTTATTTGATTTTGAAACTTTTTTTTTTTTCAATTTAAATAATGTTAACTAGTTTGATAATTTTTTTATCACTAAATTTTAAAAAAATTCTCCATAATAATTTTAACTACATACTGATACATAATTTAAAAACTAAAAAATTGAGTACATTACAACATCGGTTCCATAAAGGAGTCATACATCGTATCTGAATAAGAAAGGATACTCATATTGCATTATAATAATGATCACAATTGAAAATGAAAATGAGTTGATAATAATCATACTACATTATAATAATCATTACTTAATACCTACGATCATTAGAAAATATAAAGATAAATATATCAAGGATCATATTTATATACAATACTAACTGATCTAATGAAAAACTGTGATAATATTTTAGCCCATTTTTCAGTGTTTTAAAACCCGACTTCGGCTCGCCCGAGGCCAAGGTTGAAGCAGTTTAATCGCAGCTTTGACTTCAGGCAACGGGCCGAGTTTAATTTTCCCAATTCACCCCAAAACCTTAAGATTTGTGAGCATAATCGGCAAACAATCAACGGTCGGAAGGTTGAGGCTTTTGAAGAGTAAGTGCCGGTAAATGCAATAGTGGTGTCGACGTTGATTTCCGATGAGTAAATCGACCAAAAATCGAACAAATCTGGTAGCAGCAACAATGAGATTTTACCAGCGATTTGTGAGGCAAACGGGGTTGGAGTGAGGTGGGTTTTAGTCGAGAGAAAGAGGGGAATAATTCCTAAGTGATGGGGAGGGTTTTCGATGCCGGCGTCGATAAGATCTGACCAAAATCAAACCTATTTCGACCAGATCTTGAATAGATTTTAATGAAAATGGACTTAAGAGATGATTGATGTTGCATCTGGGCTGTTGCCGCCGTCAATCAATCGTCGGTCGATTTGCATTTAGGGTGTGATTGATAAAGTTCAATCCTATAGGGACTTCTGCGTAATTTTCAAGGATGTATTTGCTAAATTTTAGAAGTTTTTATTAATCAGTCCGCGCAAGACCTGAAACTTTGCTGGGTTTCACCTCGGGTTGGGTGTTAAAACACTGCCATTTTTAACCACTAATGCCAATTCAAACGGTCAAGCCTGTTAAAACCATTCGCATATCTATGATCCATCCATGAAGACAGCACCATGATCACTGGATTTCATAAACTTCTTCAGCGAAAGAACCAAAATTGCAATAGTAAGTCCACCAGCAGCCCACGTGAACAGGCGATCATCAACAGGTTTTTGAACCCTCATCTCTGCCCTTGGCGGCAGAAGATTATCAATTGAGCCGCTAGCATAAATCTCTCTTGATGCTCTAACTCCTGAAGGGCTGGGATTAGCTTTGGCAGGAGCCTCTTGTGATGCTCTAGCTACTGTCAGGCCAGGATTAGCATCGGCAGGAACCTCCTGAATTTCTTCAATAATCCTTTCACCCACAGCAAGATTTGGAAGCCCTTGCTGGGAGGGCATACCCCCAGCATCTTGGGAACTTTATTGGGCCTCACCCTCCCTTTTGCCAGGGTGATCTTCAGAGCACTCTAAAGGGCTGAATTGAGGAACAGGGGGTCTCTTGCTTGACATATATTCATGAATCTGTCATCCAAAAATTAATTAGCGCCACAAGGGCAGTACGCACTGCAAAAAGCCAATTGCTTTAGCCTAGAGCAATAATTAGGAATAAACAGATATTTGTGCATATGCCAAGTTGAAAAATCATTCAGCATTTTGGAAAATAGACTTTGCAGCATAGGTTCAAGCAAAACAAATTCATTCCAATATGAGGCAGATATCTAACCAATCTGCCAAGCCATTGCCAGAACTAAGAATTGTTTCTAAAGTAACAGCAATATTCAATGGTTTTTTAAACAAAATTCTATCCAGGCTAACAATGGTCTACAGTCCTAATATATCAAGCTAAATGATTGACTGCCTGAAAATGAGCCCCACTAACTAAATGAATGCTACATAACTTCACAAGCCTTAAGAGAAAGTGGTATTTGCTAAGCTACTTTAAATGTAAGCTGTATAACATACAAGAAGCACAGATATATCTTGACTCAAAATAGTTGCAAAAGGAAACACTATTGCTTGAACTGCTTTCAATTGTTTATATTGCTTGCTTTTGAAGCAATATAAAACTTAAGACAATAGACCCAACTCCAACTTCATGATATAGTACACAAAATGGATCTTCAAGAAGACCACTCAAATCACATCCACAAAAAGCCAAGAAGAATAAAATTTACCACTTCACGATGATTTGAAATGCTAAAGCATATCTTAATCTGAGTTTCAAAGCGCCCATTAGGCTGAAAACCAAAAGGCATATAAAAGCGAATTAATACATAATAACCAGGAGATGAGGAGCAATGCTTTTGAAGAGGGCAATATCCGTACAGTCAACAGTATAAATGATGGGGGCTTAAATGGATATTCAGCAGGCAACTGAATCCGTCCATGATAGATTCCACCTTCAGATTCAGTATCACACGGACCCCTGATGGCGAATTGCCATTCAAATATATTCTCCTGTGAACAAAAACCATAAGCTTAACAACACCAAAACTAGCATAAAGCACAGAAATAACCAAAATTGAAAGGGAAGACTCCCTTTCAAAAGAAAACTTCACTAATCAAATTAGGCATATTTTTAAACATCATTTCACTTCTAAGTGTCACTAATTTTTTGGTTTTTTTTCCTGGATCACATTCAAAAACTTAAGCCAAAAGATGATGACCAAATCCTTGCATAAAAAGTAATCACTACTCCTTTTCTCTTCCAAGTTATAATAAATCACTCAAAATTAAACAAACTGTAATTTACAAACTTTATCTCAATTCCAGGAAGCCCTAATTGATTTTAACTCATTTACGTTACACTTATGCAACTAATAAATAAATTCTGAATGAAGACTCCAATTTTTCAATTCAACAATAATCAAAACAAAAACACACTTCCAAAAAATCAAAATTTATTTAATAAATCTATAAATAATTGAAATAAACAACAAAATTAAGTAATCCATACAAGCCATTGAAATTGAACAACAATAGATCTCTTCGCTAATTATTTTCAAAAACCAGTAAAATTTTAAAAAATTACTGAAAATATATAAAACTTATACTAAATAGTCATACGAACCTCGAGTGGAAGGCTCATGAAATCATCTAATGGATTAGATTTCATCTCTTTAACCTCCTGTAAGATTCTCTTCACAGCGGGATTCTTCAAATTGTACTTATCGTCCGCCTTGGATTTCGATCTTATTTATGATCGATCAACCACCACCATCTGATTTGAAGACCAAATTCTTCTCTACAACGAGAGAAAAGGAGAGGAGAGGGGAACTAATTTTTTTAATCAAGTTGGGAGTCGAGGGAGGGCGATGGGAGAAAAGAAGATATTTTTTTACTTGAATAGGAAAATCAGAAAACAAGTCCAAGTTATTTTCAGTTTTATGGGTAAAATATTATTTGATAATGATCATTTTTCAAATTGGATTCCCTCCATAACCAAACAAACACATATTTTACTTTTTAATCCAAATATAATACATCACATTGATTCAAAATATTGTAACAAACAGGCCCTAAATTTGTTGGCTGATAGTTTCAGCTTGCAAGATCAATTAATATTTTGTGAGTGAGAACGTGAAGCTCAAATTAGTTATTTTAGTGGGTGTTGTGGGATTGAGTGCAAAGGATAAATAAATAGATGAGAAGAGTAAGACATTTTGATAAAGATTCAGCTTGCTTTGCTGATTTCTTCTTGATTGATTATTTGTTTGAGTTTCTACGATTCTATTTTTTTAGTTTTGGTTTGTCACTAATTTTTTTTTGTTACAAAGAAGTGGACAAGGCTGTAATATTCATCCTGTCCATCAACTGCTCTGCCATACCGCCCATACCACCCATGCCCTCGAATAGTGACTCAAACAAATCAAAAGGACTGCTGAAATCCTCGTTTAGTCAAGGAAATTCCAACAATGAGAAGCAGGCAGTGCAAGTATCCAAATAAATAATGTATTTTGAAATAGATGGTCTTATTCAGAGTATGCAGCATTCAACTTACCCCCATGCCCATACCAGCACCTTTAAGTCCAGCCTCTCCATACCTGTCATACAGGGATCGTTTTTCATCATCTGACAATACCTTCACAGTACAGAACAACTTCATCACTTGAAAAATCAAAACAGTTCAGATCATTAACCCTGGCTCATCTAATTTGAATAAGATTACCACTTAATCAACCAAGTATGTATATAATGCAACAGAGCATCTTTTCCAAACTTCAATGAGAGGATTTCTCCAACAAGGCAGCACGATCATCTTATAAAGCAAAATACAACATATGGGAAGGATCAAAAGGCTATTTAGTCCTTGTTTCTCAATCTTTTAGAATTGAGTTGTCTTAATTAAATTCAACTTTTATTTCCATGTTTTGCTAGGATCAGAATTATTACATAATGTTGTGAGTAGGGTTTGGTTTCTTAAGCCTATGAATAAAGGCGTCTAACTTTGACATGCATGGTTGACGAATGAATACGATTATTAGTTTCTCCATATAGATCGTTCTTCTGGATTTCTCCTCTCTCAAGCTGTTATCCATAATCTATCCTTCTTATTCTCTCTCTCTCTCTCTCTCTCTCTCTCTCTCTTCTATTTCTTTTTTCTAGTTTTCTATCACCAAGTCTCTTCTTTATCAATAGCCTAGTTGATTTAGATTACTTACAATTCTCACACTAACCCACAAGTTTAACTGGTGTTTATGCAAGGATGGAGTGGTGTACGGTCTGTGAATAGAGAAACAAATGTTTCTTCTTCATTAATTTTGGATAATTCAAGTTTCCACCTAGCTGGATATATCATCATAGGCTACAGTACCCAGAAGCAAATAGATCTGTTATTTTACATAGATCAAATACTTAAGGACGAGAGCGAAACAAATCCCACCATACTATTTCCTCCAATCATCCAACAGAAAAAAGTTCAAACATGTCCCACAGCATAAAAGGCAATGTTTTTTCCAATATGCACCTCTACTACTTTTGGTTGTTCCTTAATCAGAACTTCAGGACATTAAATGTAAAAACTGGACCAAGTATCATATCCACAAACTATTAGAATAGGTTTCAGTACTCTGTTTCAGACCAGTTTTTTAATCTTCAATTCAACTTAATTTTACATCATAATTCTCAGATTAAAGGTAATGTTGAGAATAAAAAATGACTCAGTACAATTATCAGCCATCAACCCGACCATTTTGGCACTGCCAAACCAGAAAAGAAAAGTCATATTCTAGCACAATAACCAAATGCTCATTTTTTTCAAGTTATGATATTTACTGAGCTTGATATTGACTTTCTGTATATATATATAATGTTTATCAAGAAAAAGAACCTCATATAGCTCTCCCACACTGTACTCAACATCATGTTATGAAACTGCTTCCTTTTAAAAGCAACAATAAAAGGAAAACAAATTAATGTTAATTCTGCCACAAACACAAAACAAATTCTCTATTCCCATGGACTTGAAAGAGCATAAGGATAATGTAAAATAAAAGTCTATCACATACACAGTTAAAACAACAAAACAAACATAGAGAAAATGTGTAATAGAACAATTCAGACAAAATAGAAAAGAAAAGAAAAAGAAAATCTACATACCACTTTTTATTTCAGATTTACTGGCATTTTTTGCACCCCTAGGACAGAACAGTAATCCTGCATGTGAGACACTATTAGTCATTAGCTATGTAATGGAAGAGTTAAACAGCATATCAATTGCATTACAAAGTATATCAAACATACATCTAAAGACCCACAAAAAGTATAAACTAACTAATAAAAAATAGAGATTCCATCATCCCAAAAGAAAGCTAAAGCTTATTCCTATACTCACCGCAGCAGCTCTAACATCAAATCGTGCTCCTCTCGTATTCTTTTGGATTGAAGAAGTGAACCAATGACATTTACTTGAGTGAATTACTTCGTAGTTTAACCAACTAATCATGCAAATATTAAAATGCCAATATTTAAGAGTAATACCATACTACTAAATTATCTATTCAAACTTTTTCATATAAACTATTTCTTAAATATTAAAATTCCAATATCTAAGAAAGTTTCTGTTTTTAAGAAGTTAGTTCAGTCAATTAAGAAGTCCATGACAGATTAATGAAAATGCTAACTTGGGTTAGTTACTGTAGCTTTTCTTCTTCAGAAACAATGTGTTGTAGCTTATATAAAATGAATTAAAAAAATACACACAAAGAGGAGAAATTGAAAAAAAACACAGCAGATTATAAAATGCTGAGAGTATTTGGCTGCAGCTATTACCCTTTTATAAGACCTTATCAAAAGCATAATTTTGCTTATCACACTTAATAACTGTGTATTCATTGGATATAGATTGACACATAAAGGTTATTTGTGTCTGTTGACAGAGCAGCTTCACATTTTAAAGTGTTGAACTGTAAAGAAAAAAATCCTTGACTAAGGAGTCAGTGAAATCAAATGTTGCCAAGTCAGCTCATAATTAACCTGTGTTTAGTTAGTTAGATACTAATTATTTACAGATCTTAGAACTTGATTAAGCTTTGCTAATAGCTGTATATAAAGGCCACTACTCTGTAACAAACAATATCTTCTCATTAATAGAAAATCAGAGAAATTAAGTTTTAATATTTTTCTCAACTTGACATATATCATCAAAAATGAAAAATTTTCCTTCCTTTTCCTCTTTACCAAACACTAAGGAAATTGAAAAAAAAATTTAAAGAACTTGATTCTGATGAGTTCTTTAGCAAAAGGAAATCAACCTTCCTCTAAAAAATGATTCAAAACCTTTTCCAAGACACTAACAAATTTGTGTGGATTCAAGTGTCTTGTCCTAATAAAGTTCCTAATGTGCTTCATGAGATTATTGATCAGAGCCTTTGGCCACATGTAAAATTTATTTTTAAGGCTATAGAGCAACATGGAGTGCATAACGGAATGAACAAGTTGGATTCGGTCAACATGGGATAAGAGCTTTCCTTTCCATTCAGAGAGCTTTGCCTTTACCCTATCTGCAATTGGCTTGAGGTATCTAATTTAGGTTGGCAATAAAATATAGGAACACCTAGATAAGTGAAAGGTAGTTTGCCTTCTTGGAAACCTAGGATGCCTTTTATAATACACTGCCTCTGATTGAATTTATGGTCAAGATAATAAGAGCTCTTAGATTTGTTCACCTTTTCGCAGAAGTTTGCTCATACCCATTGGAAAACTTGATCAATTGTCTCAAGGAATTGCAGTCAGCTCTACAGAAGATAAAAATATCATCAGTAAACAAACAGTGGGACGGAGGAGTACACCCTCCAGGAAAACAAATACGAGTGATTTGTCCCTCTTCTAGAAGTTTTGATAGACCTCTACTGAGAACTTCCTCTGTCAAACGAAAGAGTAATGGAGATTCAGGGTCACCTTTACTAACCCCTTTATTACAAGTCAGATAAACCTTTAGGAGAGCCATTCACTGAGATTGATAATTTAGCTGAGTGCAACAACATCTTAACCCAATTGATGAAGATTGGATCAAACCCAAAGGCTGCAAGAATACGAAGAAAAAAATCCCAGCATACAATATTAAAAGCTTTAGTAATGTCAAATTTGAGACCAAAGTAGTTGCCTCTGACCTTCTTCCCTACAAGCTGAACATTTTCGAAAACCATACCAATACAATAGGAGAATTATAAAGCTTCTTATAAAAATCAACAATATACTCACTAATAATAGCCTCATTTGAAGCAGTGACTCCATCCATACTTAGCTGTGAATTTTGGACCTAGCATACGTCACTTTAGCATGGGCATGAAAGAAATGAGTGCATTCGTCACCATCTTTAAGTTAAGAGACCTTATATTTTTCTTTCTTCAATAAGAGTGCTGGGATTTTAAGCAAGAAAGAAGATGACTTCTAGCATTAGTCTCTGTATTCAACACACAAGCAACTCAATTTCTCGTCAATTTTTGATCGCTACTGAACTCCGATTTCTCCAAATAACAAATAGCAAAGTCCAGCAGCTGCTGCACGACAGCAACAACTAAATCTCCCGCTTGTTCCCCTGTCCACACCGTCACACACAAAAAAAAAAAAAAAAATAAGCCAATCAAATCCCACACCACAACAAAATATAAACGAAGAGAGAAACAAAAACACAAACACCAAATTAAAGCATTTCCAAATTCGAACAACAAACAAAACACAAAACCAATACGATCAAACAAAATAAAGAATCAACAGCAGCAAAACTAACCAAATAGAGATCGAGAAGAAAAGGCGATCAAGTGACCGATGGAAACAACGAACTGAATCTGTCCATTGCTCCAACATTGAAACCCTAACCTATAGTAGCCACTCCGAACGACCGAACACTGTGTTGATGTATTGCGAGGAAGCTTTTGAGGTCGAGATTGACAGAATCATCGGAGCGGAGGCAGTGCAAGAAATCGAGAGGCGAAAGCCTGTGGTCGAACAGAGATTGGCAGAGGTCTGATAAGTGTTATATTGCCATATTCGAAAGAGAGAAGAAAAAGAATAGTGTTCATAAGGAGGAGTGACATGAAGGATTTTGAGGAAAAGATAAGAGAGGAATGAATTAAAGGGGCTGAAGAAAGTGAAAAAAAAAAAAAAAAACAAAGTTTCTAGCGGTTTGCTTCTTGACTTAACAAGGGAAATAAAAAAACTGAGGCTCCGTTCTGGTTCACTTTTTTACACTTTTTAGAAAAAAAGTTGAATTGAACGGGTATTATGATGTATGATTTAAAAATTAAAAAATACCTCTTATATTTATTTATTTAATAAATACCTCTATAATAAAACATTAAAAGTTAACAAAAACACCTTTAACCCACCCTTTAAATACGGACAGTCGGTCACCACCGTTGGAGGGTGGTCGGAGTGTTTTTACAATTTCTAAAAGAAATATTTGGGGGTGTTTAGTTAAATTAACAAATTTGAGAGGTTTAAAAGAAATTAAAAAATATAAAATAATATTTTGGGAATAATGACATTTTAGTGTTTAACTTTTTTAAGAATACTAATAATAGTATTCCAAAAAACGAACCAAACGGAGCCAAAGAGATTGAATTTGTAATTATAACCAATGTTCCGAAAACCAGACTGGACTATGACCCGTTCAAGGGGCCGGTTTCCGGTTTGACCGGTTGGATCAGTCGGTTGGACCGTATTCTATAAAATTACGTTTTAGTACCTAAAGGTTTGAAATTCATCAAAAACACCCCTATAATACTCCCTTAAGGTTTGAAGTCTATCTAAAACACCCCTATCGCGCAAAGAAACTAGTGCGTGGTGGCGACTGCGACGATCGACGGCCAATCGAAGTTGGAATCATGGGGCTTTTGATGTATAGGTTCCAGCGAAACTTATGGTGGTGCTAGGGAGTTCCATCGGCGCCGGAACTCGCTGGAATCAACAAAAGAAGCCCGACGGTGGCGTGAACTTGAGGTGGATGGTGAGCGACGAAGGCTGGACAAAAGCGACTGAAAATGGCTGGGTTTTGTCGTGGAGATGCCGTCACATCGAATGGTGGTGTTTTCTCCGTCGAACGATGCCAGAATCCGACGAGATTGAGCAGCAATTGGATCGTGACTCTGCGTATTCCGACAGTCCGACCGCGTTCAATCTAGTTTAACAAAAAATAACGGTTTTTATGAGATATCGGACCGAAAATACCGTCTGCCGGTCTAACCGGTCCGACCGGACGGTCTGGTCTAGTTCTCAGAACATTGATTATAACCAATTTTTTTTAGGGTTTACATCCAATTTTCACGGCTCTTTAAGATTGGATCCATAATATATTTGACAAGTATGGATCTACTCGTAGGCATAAACCTGTTTTGTCAGGCCTACTCGTAACGAAACCTTGTCAACTCATAAGGTCGAAAGACTTACACTTACCTAAAGTTTTCTGTATAAGTACTTTCCATTATATTCAGTTAGAAATTTTCGTCTACCAAAGGACAATATAGTAATTTCATGGAAAACTTCTCTTAGAAGATTAACTTGGGATCCCAATAGCCGACTTTGCCGGAAAAAAAGTCTTCGTTGTTTGTCTCCGAAGGAGTTTGAGCAAATCAATGGGAAGCCATCAATGACGACCAGTGTAACAGAAACCAGAAACAATGGAGAACAAGTTAAAACCAGCGACAGTGGCAGAGTGAGTTTCACTAAACGACAACGAACCCTAAAGGCCTAAATGGCAACGAACTCTAAAGGAGTTTATCTCTGAATATATGTTGTTTATTTGAAATTTTCTAGTTTTTGAATGTACACATTTATGTTAAAATTGAATCAATTTATATTGATTTGTTATCTTCATCTGACTTGGGTGAATTTTGATTTGTGGGTTGAGTAACTTTTCATGTTGAATCAAATTCACAGGTTAAGTTTTATACTCTTTTGATTTGCTGGTTGAGTAAATTTTTATATTGGAACAGATTAAGATTAAATTTTATATTATTTTATGGTGCTTGTAATATATATTCAATTTGTGTGATTATATTCAATCTGATGCAGCTATATCTGATTCATCTCATTTGATTTTGATTCAATTAATCCTCTGTTGCCTCTTATTCAACCTAGAACCTCTAGTCTGTTTGCTCTCTCTCTGTGGGGCTGGGAGGTTGGAGGTAGTTTTAGTTTTTCTAGTTTCTGGAACCTTTGGTCTGTTCGCTCTCTCTCTCTATGGGGTTGGAAGGTTGAAGGTGGTTCCTTTTTGGTTGGTGGGAAGAGTGTGAGGTATGGGTTTGGGGAGTAATTTGGTGCTAGATTCATTGGAGTGGTTTTAAGGGAGACATGGGGTGCTTTGTGAGGTGGACTGCTGTTTGTGTGGTGTTTGGGGTGTTGTCCATGTTTATTTCTGTTTTTCTTTTCCTTTTATGGATGAAACTGATCTATGTTTTTGCTTTTTGGTTGCTGGGATTATGGGCTGCCTAGGGCAGTTTTTTTTTTTTTTTGGGTTTTCTGGACTGCCTAGTTTTGTATTGCTGTATTGCTGTGTGGGGAATGATGACTTTTCATGGTTTGGCTGTGGCTGTGGATAGAGAATTTTGGTTTTTGGTTTTTTTCTTTCCAAGCCTTGGAGGAGAGCAGTCATGTTGATTATTCTCCTTGGAGTTGGAGGCAACAAGGGAGTGGGAGCTTTTCTATTGTGTTTATGGTTGAGGGAAGACTTTATCCTTTTGGGAGTTTGAACTTCAAATATGGATTAATGTTGTAGTTTGAACACTTATAAATCATCGGATACTATCTTCCTGAATGGGTATCTTGATAAATTATCAAATATTATGCTATTTGCTAGTTTGTGGGCTCTTGATACTGTAGTGCACCTGGATTGATGTTAATATAATATCAATTAGAAATTTAAGTAGTAATTTGGAATGAGCATTAATAACTTTTTTCTCCACTATTTTAAAATCTTTATTCTTTAAGGGTAATTGATATTAACAAATATGGAGGGTGAGAAATAAAAATCTAGGTTACAAATTTCTTATCATTAACAATTCTATGAATTGATTATTAACTTAAGATTTCCCTTTTTACTATATTATTTATATAGTTTCATCTTCTCTTTCTTTCTCAATAATGGACTTTGTCGTGTTTCATTTTTTACAAACTCATAGGGACAAACTGATCATTTCACTCACTTATAATAACTTGATGGCATAATTGTAAATCAGTACAATGATGTGTTTCTTTAGTAATTGAAGGAGTTGACTAGCCATAAATTAATAAAAAATTAAAATATCAAACTTTCAAAAGCATTCCAGTCTTTTCTATCAGTGTTATCTTTTAGCAAACATGCACATGATGGAAAGTGTCTATTTGTCATTTCCAAACCTATTGGGTACCACTTTGTCTTTATGGCAAACTTCAGGTAGCCCCCAACTCATAATGATGATAACTTAATTAATAAGCTCTCTACAAGTTTGAAACCAAAATTCTATTTTGGGGATATGGTTGTAAATCTTTATGAAATATTAATTACTTATACATAGTTTTAAATTAATGTTAATAGTATGAAAATATTTTATCAATTGAGTAAGAATGATACAAATTTTGGTTGTTTTATCATGTATGTATGTATTATTATTATTTTTTTTTTTTTTTTTTTGGTTTGTAGGGGTGACCAAAAGAAAAAGAAAAGAAAATCTTAAAGTTAGGGAGTGAAGAAAGAAAATGATTATTATTATGAAGTATCAATGTGTATGATAGATAAATATGTATACAAATTAAAAATTTTTAATTTCTTGTAATAAGAAAACTTTGAAATTTTTATTAATTAATGAATATAATTTTCAAAAATATAAAAATTATTATTTTGATTGTAAAATGATTTTGCATCAAGGACTCAATAAAAATCACTTCACTATATATATAATACTTTTTTAAAATGAAAATTTGACAAATAATTTTTTATTAAAAAAAAGTTGACCTCGAGACAATGAATGTTTTCGCCATTGGCTCTTGTTATAAACTTATTAGACTTTTCTATAAACTCTTCTGAAATAAGTCGTACCAAACATACCTTTAAATATTAATGTTTGAATCACCTCTCTATTATTAAGTTGTTATCCTATCAAAAAGCCCAAATATGTAAGATCAATGGACCCCCCACATGAAACTTTTATTTTATTTTATTTTATTTTATCTAGTTGAAATGTGAAGATTTGAACTTGTAACCTTTGATTTTGATATCATGTTAAGTAGCTAATCCACTTAAAATCTTAACTTAAACTTTTAAGTCATGTGATAATTTAACACTATTCATACATTTGAATTAAAACTATTGCAAATCATGATGATAATAACTGATTTAACCATGTCTCCATCGTCAACCCATAATGATAATAAGTTAATGACTAATTAGGGTACAGCTCTCTCCATTATAACACTTTCTCAGTATCTCATCAACCCATAATGATCCTGATTATAACTTGATTGCTAACCTCTCCATTATAACACCTTCTAAGAACCTCGTTAACCTTCTAAATTCAAATCCACTTTAAGTGATATGGCAATTTAATAGAAATGGAGCCAATTCCCATTGAAAATATGTCACGAATCAAATCTTTAGGTCATCAAGTTTATTCCATTATCTAATAAGATTTCTAAGACAAATCAAGAATGTTTTTCTACCTCGTTCATTTGTGATTCATACTTTAGTTGATGATTTTTTTCCTCTAGATTATTTCTATGGGAACACAATAATAATACTCAAGAGGTTTGTTGATGCTTGATTTTGACACCAATGACTCGCATGTGAGAAACGTTGAGTTGACTCAGGAGACACATGCGAATGAGGGATTGAGAGTGTAAAAAGTGGGGAAACAATGTTTAAAGTGGTTCGGATGCTTAAACAAGCGAATCCTACGTCCACTGATATTGTATTTATATTTGAAGGATCAGGTTGCGGCTAGCGAGCTGACTTTAGACTATTGAGAATACAAATGAGAGAGAGAGAGAGAGAGAGAGAGAGAGAGTAAGCTATTGTAGAGATAAATTAGCTAATCAAGTGTAAAATGAGCCCATCCCACAAACGGGAGAGGAGCTCTCTATTTATAGTGGGATGAATTGGGGTAATGATTTCTAAATCCGTAAAAAAGGGGCAGATCTCGTGCAATTCCTTCTTAACGTCCCATTGTTCACCTGTTTGAGTGATTTTCTCGGTTTGTGCAGGGATTGGACACGTGGACGGCTCTAGCCTCCTATCGTTCTGGCGTGCACCTGCAGCGGGAGCATCTTTGCTCATGCCGGCCATAGCAACGTGGTTGCGTGTGAATGGCGGCAGGTCTAACCTAAACTCTGACCACCTGAGCTGAAGGGGCACTGCGTCAGCCCTATTTTCCTAGGCATAACAGAAGTCCCCTGGTTTTTAAGGTTTGAGAATCGAACCTTAGAAACTACATAATTATGCCTCTATTTGATGCGTCAGAAGAGGTTGGTCAACCGAATTGGTTGGTCAGAGGTCGGAGAAACATCTACAAAGGCGACCTAAAATGATATTCGCTGTAAGGTCAACGACCTAACTTTAGATCGTATTCAGTGTCGTGATGACTTTGATTTGAGCAGAGATTCACGACCTGATTACACTTGGTGGAACTGTTGAAGAGGACCGTGTTGCTTCGCAACTAAGACGACCAGTTCGAAAGGTCGCGTCGCTTAGCGACCAACACAAGACGAGGTTGGAGATTCATGCACAGCGATGAAGGTGAAGACTTCGTCCGCCGCAGAGTGAAGGTGAAGATTGACGTCGCTTCGCGACTGATAAGGTGAAGAGTGTTGTTCGTAACGACCTCTTCAGATATTATCTGTTGCATTTTCATGGCTGATGTATTAATGAAGCGCCTTTTGCTCTAACGGACGTGTCTTGAGCGTAATAAAAGCCAGTCATGTGCTTTAAATGCGAGCCATGTCGAAACGACATTCCCTATTAGAGCATTAAACGCGGACGTGGACGCATTAAATGGGGAGGAAAGAGAACGTGCCATCGCTTGAGTGTTTCAACGGAAAGGAGTGACGATCTGGTTTCTCGAGGCGTGATGGTCACTCTTCTTCGCTGATTCGTGACACGTGATCGTGATCAACGGTCAGATGCGTTTTTCGCCCAAACGTCATTTGACTTCGGGAAACCAAAGTGCCACTTCCTTCACTATAAAACCCCAAGCTCTTTTCAGGCAAAATCACAATACTTTCATTCTTAGAGAGAGCAAGAAACTTTCGTGAGCCTTGATTCTTAGCCTTCTAGACAGGTGTTCTCTTGATATCTGGAGTAGAAGGGTCAGCTTCTTCATTTCAAGAGGTAAAAATGGTTCTCTTCTTCTATCTTTGATGTTTTTGCTTTCGACAGTCACCATGCAATGACTGTCCGTCGGTAGCTCATCGGAGATGAAATATTCTCCGTTGGGTCAGAGCCATTGATGGTGGCTCTTCAATATCCTGTTAAGGTTTCTCTAGGGTAAAAACTTGGGATGGGTTTAGGGTTTTATAAGGTGGAAGATGATGCTTGGTCTCTTTTATAAGTGACATTTGGGTGGGAACATGATTCCAATCGTTGGTTATGACCATGTGTCGCTAATCCAAACGAAGAGTGTTCACGCTTCATGAAGATCAACTGGTGCTTCTCTCTATCGAAATTGTCAAGCGCCGGCATTATTATCTCCTCCACATAAAATGCACCCTCATTCACATTTAATGCTCCAAAAGGGAATGTCATTTCAGCATGGCTTGCATATAATGCTCATGGCTTACACTTATTATGCATAGACACGTCTATCAAATAAAGCTTATTTTATTGACCAAGCTAGCTGTCAAGCGCAACGGATAACATCTAAGGAGATCGTTTGAATAAGGCATTTTTTCCACGTGTTAGACTTGAACACCAAACGAGATTATTCTCAGCTTTCAACAACAAAATGTTCTAAGTGTTTTCAGGTCGTGAATGACAAATAGAGTTCGAAACACATTTTTATAGCACTAGACAAGATCAAGCTCAGCTCGTTGGACCTCTGCACATGATCAAGTTAGTTCGCTTGTGTAACTCTCAAAATTCATGTCACAATCCTCACTTAGTTCATTGTCGGATCAAGCTGTTAGCCTCATGTTGTTTGTGACAATGTGGCTATGTTCAACTGTTGGCTCAAGCAGACATTCTTGGAGACAAGTCAGGTCGCGGCATAATCATGAAGTTCTCAAGATTCAATTTTTGAACCTTAAGAAATGGGGAGCTTCTATTATGCCTAAAAAATTAGGGCTGGCGTAAGCTTACATTAGCAAGTACCAATCAGAGTTTAGGAAGGCTTTGCGCCATATAGGAGCTGCCATGTCGCCCCAAGACAGAAAGAATGCGTTGTCATCAACCCAACAAATTCAGATTTTGTTTATAAGTGAACGAGGACCACATACCTGTCCAAACCCTAGATAATTTGAGGATATTTCCTAAGTTATCAGCCAATGGAAGGCAAGGAAGGACTTATACGGCACCTGCCCACTTGCAGATTTATAATCATTACCTTGAATTCAGCTACTATAAATAGAGGACTCTCCCTCTCATTTTCGGGATTCTAATTCTAATCTCTATTTTCATAAGCAAAGACAACCTACAAGAAAAAGACTGACTTGATATTCCCTCTGAATATTCAGTTATTGTACCTCTGCTTGCTGTTTACTATATGCGATCTCTTGTAAACTCACATACATAAAAGAACAGTGGACTTAGGAATCGCTTTAAGCATCCAAACCACTATAAAAATCCTCTGTCTTATTTATAATTCTCTCTTTGCATTATTGTTTAATCTTATCCTGACTATTGAATCAATCATATCACATGTAATTTCTAAGGCCAACGTAGCGTTTTGCATGTACGAGTCGTTGGTGTCAAAATCAAGCATCAACATATGTAAACCAAAATAACCGCCATATATAATTTATCATGCTACTATCCGTACTATATAACAACACTCTCTTGTATCCATCTTCACTCAAAGTTCTTCATCAAAGTTAAAACCATACCACATATTTGTTCATTCTAAGCTTCGTAATCAACAAATTTATAGCTAAAAATAGTGTGGGAGATTACCGACTTGAAGGAAGATGAGAAATGGAGTTTTCTTGATGAAATATATAATTAATTATAATAGGTTAAGATTTGTTAGAGATTAAACTACTTATTTAGTTTTATTAAGAGTCTAGTTTTGTCAGCCTTGTTAAAGTATGTCTTCTCATAATTTGTGATAAGTTTAGCATTTAGGAATCCTAGTTTAGGGTTTGGTACCTATGTAAAGTAGTATGCTTGTCAGTTTTTATTTGAGAGAATAAATAATAAGTCTTCAATGTGTTAACTTGAGATGGTATTATGTTATTGTTATTTTCATTATTTTACAAATAATTCTTACAAGACTTTTATATATTGGTTGTCCTTATTGTTACTTAGGAATGTGAAAGAGTCTGCTCTTTCGATTAACTTTTAGTTTCAACTCTTTCAAAATTTTCAATTTTTTTTTGAACTACAGTACACTAGTAGAGAACTTCTATCTATACTTGATTTTTAAGTTTTGTGTAAGTCATTTTAACATAAAATACAACATTTTGCAAAATTTTAAATTATACATAACTAAGCTATCTAGCGACTATTGATTTGATTAAAACTTATATCAAATCTTTTCAAGTTTTTTAAATCAACAAGAAAAAAGAAGAAAATTAATTTGAAAGTAAGATTAACTATGTGCCTGTTTGTTAATTGTTACACTAAATATTGAGGGTATCCAATCCTAAATGCATATCCTACTCAAATGACTTTTTACGCCTAAATTTGAAAAAGAACCTCGACTTGTTTTCGATTATGCTGTTCAGGGTGCGCTTAGGTCAAGGAATATTGTATTACGGGAGAATATTGTATCACTGGAAAGATAGATTACTACGGAATCTTTAGAGAAATGTGTTTGGTTGGTTGAAATAAATTGGTGGATATGTTATAATAATATGTTTGGTTGGGAGAATAAATAAGTGAGTATGTTATATAGATTACTAAATTGCCCTCCCTTTTAAATAATAATATAATATTATTTTTATTATTTTATTTTTAAAAATTTTTTAACTCCTTATATTTGAAATTTTGCTAAAACACCCCAACGATATAAAACTTTAATTTGTAGCAAAATCACCCCCACCCACCCCAAGCCACTGCCGATAGCCAGCCACCACTGCCAACAGCTGTCATAATGACGCACGACCAATCGGATCTGGCTGCTTATGCACCGGTAAGGCCTAATTCGGTCATGGATCAAATAAAAATGGCTAGATCTGGCCGTGAATATGGCCGTTTCACTGCCAAAGATCTGGCCTTTTGACGGCCAGATCTATGGCTTTTCACCGCCACATCTTTGGCCGTGAAATGGCTAGATCCGGTTGTTTCTGACCATGGGTCGAAAATGTCTTTATTGACACACGAGCGACAAGATCCTATCGGTCTTGCCCCAATATAATGACTTTCACTAGTGGCCAGCGGTGGTCTTGGGTGACTGGGGGTATTTTGTTAATTTTTAAACTTTTTTGTGGTGGGGTGTTTTAATTATATTTTTAAATATAAGGGGTCTAGCTAATTATTATTTGGTAGACATATAAGGGCAAATGTGTTCGAAATGATAAAAGATTGAGGGGAAAATAGGGTCAAAATTAAGATTACTTCGGTAATCTTATATTAACAGTCATTGGGAAGGTAATCTGATCATCACTAATATTATTAATAATAAATACTATTTACAATAAAAGATTTTGATTATGTAATATTTTACTAGAAGGAATCTTGAAAATTAAACAAAATTACATGATTAATCTTATATGTAGGGGTGTTCAAAAAAATACAAAAACCGAACCGAACCGCTAATCGAACCGAAAAACCGGTTAACTGAAAAAACGGTTCGAAAAATTCAAAAAACCGAATATTCTTGCCTTCAATGACGGCTCGGGAGAAATTAGAAACGATTAACCGAAAACTGGTTTTCAAAACCGGTTTTTCAAATATATATATATTATATTAAATAAATAAATAACAACCTACACTAAAATAAATCCCTAATTCACTCAATCTAAAATCCCAACCCAAATTTTTTTTCTTAGTTCCCAATATATTATCTATATTTACAATTTAATTTAGGACAAAATAAAAAAAAAAAAGTTTTATAAAAAAAATGGAAAAACCGGTTTTGAACACCCCTACTTATAAGACTCAAACCAAACGCAACCTCAAAGTTATATTTTTTAAAAATACTATCCTTATAAAAACTCATATAAAAAAGGTTACAAAGTAACATCATAAAAAAGAAAAAAACAAAGAAAAAAAAAATTATGAAAATCAAAGGTCAGATTGTCTTTATGCCCTTTTATACGTGCCTTTATAAAACTAGCATTCCTCTTCATTCTCTCTCTCTCGTGGCTCTCTCACGACTCTACTCCAGAACTTCTTCTTGTTTGTCTATTTCTCTCTCTTCTTCTTCTCCGACCCTCCTCTTCTTCTTCTCCGACCCTCCTCTTCTTCTTCTCTCTCACCACCGCGTCGAAGAGATCGAGACCAGTTTCGAGATTTGGTTTCGAAAGATTATTGAATCTAAAACTTGGGTATCGAAGTGTGAGCAAAACCCATCGAGGAATTCGTGTAAGTAAGCTTCAAGCAAAGTCTTTTCACTTCAAATTTCTTGCATTTTCTCTGTTGCGAAAAAGGAACATTTTTTTTTTCTTTTGAAGATCTGATTAGGTTAGGGAATTGAGAATTTGAGATTAGGCAAAACATGTTCTTTTCAGTCTTTGAATTCTAATACCGACTAGCTTTATTCAGTCTCAGAATCATTTATTCAAAGCTAGTTGGTATTAGAACTCAAAGCTTTATTCACTCTCAGAATCATTCTAATACCGACTAGATTTATTCACTCTCAGAATCATTTGTAGTCATATGATGACGTTTTTTGGATACAGCCTAGATCTTTTAAAGATGACTTGATATGTCTATATCGATTTCTTTTTGCCCCACTGGTTCATGTCTATAAGTCACTACTTAAATGCTACCAATATGTGATTAATAGTTTTAAAATTTTCTCCCATTTTCTATTTGGTGGAAGCATGGTTAGATATTGATGCTTTCCTTTACTTGTTTGGATTTTCGTGGTATGTCATAGTTGTTCTCATTCTCATTCGAGTATCACAAAGTTTAAAAAATTTCTCACTTTATCTGTGTACGTATCCTTGCCAGAATATATGTATAATACTTTTGCTTATTTTTGTTCCTTTATGTGTTTAGGAGAGTCTCTCTGTTTTGGATTTTCTGGATAAAGATATAGGGGATGTTGAACCTGTAGAACCCACATCAATTGAGGAAGCACCATTCAAGCCCGTGGAAGAAGTTAAAGATTTGGAGGACTTAGCTGCTAAATTGCGGAGTGTAAATGAGTTTGTGGTAAAGTCTGACTGCTGATTTATTTTTAATTGGTACATTGACGTGGGGTACTTAGCTATATGTGCAAGCCTGTATGGACTGCTTTATTTCTTAATTGGTATATTCAAGCCTGTTTGAAAATGGACTGCTTTATTTCTTAATGACATGCTTAGTTATATGTTCATAAGAGTTCAGTTTTAGAACATTTAGTTCAGAATATATCCTCATTGTAAAACCCTGCCTTGATGTTTATATATATGTGCTTTTTTTTTTTTTTTTTTCTGACAACATTATTTCTGCAGAAACTTGTTCTCTGAATGCTTTATTCCTGAGCATATATAACTTTACTTTGTTGTAATTAATTCAATAGAATTTTTTACACTTAAATTTTCATGTGTCTCTCTCTGTCTCTACTTTCCATTTATAAGCAAAATGTTCATGTTTTCCCTCTTCAACTTTTATTGATAGATTTTGCCTCATAAGGGTAACTGTTGTAATTGGAAAATAATGATATGGTTAGTCATACTTGTTTGGGGTAAATTCAGTGAACCAGCTTTTCCTACAGTTTGGCTCCTAAACTTTTTTCTATTTGTTAAATTACCACATTCGGTATTTTAATTAGTACAATAATGTTTTGAAATGACTCCGCTATGACTTGGTATGTTGTTGTTTGTGTAGACCTCAAAGAATATGCTTCTTAGTTCTTACCAAGTCTAATAAACTTTGATGCAGAAGGAGGATTAATAATCTGCCTTAATAAAATGAATTAACGAGATTCCAAAGAAGGAAAAGAAAATAAAAAATCCAAAAAAGGAAAAGAAAATAAAAAATTAGACTCTGGAAAATTCCCAAAACTCTCTAAGCTGTTATCTTTTTGGTGGAATGCTTTTAAGTGCTGATGTTTACTTGCTTAATCAATTGCCATCAGCTTTATTATATTTATTTCTCCTTTCCAAGTTTTGTTTTAGTTGGAACCAGATTATACAATGCTGTGAGTATTTGGCTGCAGCTATCACCCTTTTATAAGACCATATCAAAAGCATAATTTTGCTTATCACACTTAATAAGTGTGTATTCATTGGAATTTGGATATAGATTGACACATAAAGGTTATTTGTGTCTGTTGATAGAGCAGCTTCAGATTTTATAGAGCTGAGCTGTAGAGAAAAAAATCCTTGACTAAGGTGTCAGTCAAATCATATGTTGTCAAGTCAGCTCATAATTAACCTGTGTTTAGTTAGTTAGTTACTAATTAGTTGCAGGTCTTACAACTTGATTGAGAGTATTTGGCTGCAGCTATTACCCTTTTATAAGACTTTATCAAAAGCATAATTTTGCTAATAGCTGTATATATAAAGGACACTACTCTGTAACAAACATATCTTCTCATTAATAGAAAATCAGAGAAATTCAGTTTTAACATTTCTCTCAACTTGACATATGTCATCAAAAATGGAAAACTTTCCTTCATTTTACTCTTCACCAAACACTAATGAAATTTAAATAAATGCAAAGAACTCGAATCTGATGGGTTCTTTAGCAAAAGTAAATCAACCTTCCTCTGAAAAATCTCTTGATTACAAGGATTTTGTTCTACAATTCTCAACTCCAGCTCAGATCACTCTCAACCAGATGTTGTCAAGCTTCAGAAATCAAATTACAATTTCTAGAAATCACGGGTGTTATCTGGATCCAGAACTCATGGTTTGGAACCCTATCTCACTGGAGTTAAAGCTTGTCCTGCACTATTTGTTGAGGCAAAATCTGAAAACTTGAATGAGGTAACACTTCAAGAAAACCCTAAGTTTGTGATTTGGTAGAAAAGAGACCAAATTCCTATCGATTGGCTTCTTTCTTCAATTACAGAAGTTATGTTTGGTTATGTTGTTAGATTCATTAGTGTTGCTGAAATTTGCTTAACTCTAGAAAATAGCATTTTCACTAAATCAATATCTCGAATTTTACATCCGAGGAATATGCTACATAGTACCAAAAAGGGAACACTTAGGGTTAATGATTATATTCATAAAATGAAAGAAATGGTTGGTTTCTTAGCAGCATCAGGACATATTGTTACCCTAGAAGAGCTAATTTTGTATATCTTGGAAGGACTAGGGTCTGAATTCGATCCAGCTATTGTGAACTTGCAATCAAGGATTGTTGTAGTCTCTCTTCAAGAAACACAACTTGATCTGGAAAGTTATGAGGTTAAGATAGACGAAGCTCAAGCTATTAGAGTTGATCTCCATGCAGGAAACATACCTGTTAGGCTGTTACAAATATAGCTACTGGTTCACTGTCTAATTACATACCTCTTTAAACCCAAGTAACCTCTTATGGTGAAATTTCTACTGTCCATAACTCATCTAATGCTAGAGGAGGTTTTATTCCTGGGAATGGAGTAAGAGGTAGAGGAAGGTCTAATGGCCAAGGCAAACCAATTTGTCAACTATGTAACAAAGCTGGGCATTCTGCCTTGCACTGTTATCACAGATTCAATATTAATTTTCAAGGTCCTCTTTCAAACAAAGCTAGTTTCTCTTCTGTAACTACTGGCTTTGTTCCTAGACCTGGTACTGGTTTTACTGGTTCTACTCCACAATCAACAACCTCAACAAATTTCACAGGATATGTTCAGACTGAATTTCCCACTAATAACAATACATCTGCTGGTAGCGATAGGTTGTTCCATTATAGATTTTGTAGGGTAGGCAATTTGTCCAGAATTTAGTGTTAGATGTAATAAAGCTATCTGAGTTTTCATCATAGCTTTGTATGTATATTCTTGCTGTTAATCTTGGGACTTTATTTTTCTCATAAAGAATGCATCAATTTTTGCTTGAATGAGTTCCAAGTATAACCATATATTCTTCAATTTGAAATTTTAATATCATTTTCTTGAATCTTGAATTATTTTATTTATTTATTTATTTTTATCTAGGGCCTTAAAGTCATTGAGCTTGATCAGAAAACAGAATTAGTCCTTGAGCTTGATGGGCATGTCATGAGATGTGTCCATGACCAGAATGGGAATCATGTGGTACAGAAGTGTATAAAATGTGTACCTACGGAAAAAATTGGATTTATTATTTTTGCTTTTCAAGGACAAGCTGCCATGCTTTCTACACACCCGTATGGTTGTCTTGTTATTCAGGTAATAGAACTCAATTTCTTGGTTGTGCAGACTTATTTTATTTATTTATTTATTTATTTGAGATCCCATTTTCTTTGTTGAAACTAATATCTATTAATCTTTTTATTTATTTATTTTTTATTTTCAATAGAGAGTTTCGGAGCATGGTTCAGATGAACAACAAGGTCAATGTATGGTGGATGAAATTTTGGAATCTGCTTATGTTGTTGCTCAGGGCTAGTAGGGGAACTATGTTACCCAGGTAGGTATTGTGTGCTTTGTGTTGTTTACTTAATTCTTTAATTGTTGTTGGGTAGAATCAACTGTCTATTAAGTGCTTAGAAACAAGTCAATTTCTCATAAAATGTTGTATTTTTGCTTCTATATTCCAACGACAAATAGCTTATTATTGTATATGCCTCAATCTGACTTCTTTGAACTAGTTGATTACCAAGCTTACTTGTCTTGATTAGACTTGTAGTTCTCTTCAGCTTTTAGCACCGAGTTCATATACTTTGTTAAATAGTTTAGTCATTGTTGGCCTTCATTCACCAATGGTCTTATGATCTCACTGGTTCATGATATAGTTTCCTGAACAAGTATGTATTTCAGTGAGAAGTAATTTATTACTCTTCTGCTGCCTCATATGAAGAAAAACAAAATTGTATTAATGTTCAGCTTATAATGCTATTGTATAATATGCTATTTTTCGTACCCAAATTCAACTATATAAAGGGACATACCCTCAAACGGAAAGGCATATTTTTACTAATAACATAAGTAGCCCCATTTTCTCTCAACTTTCCTTTTTATTTTCTTACTTGCCAAACATCTCTTACAATCCTTTCTTTAGCTTGTATCTCTGATGATGGCTTAATCACCTTTAGAAATGTTAGATTAATCTATCGGACGACAGATATAATAACAAATTTTCACCAAGATTAAACAGGTAAGTATAATAATAATAATTTACAAGCTATCTTTTTATTTGAATATTAATAGAACTAATAGGTCCTTCTTTATTGTTAAATCAGGCATCCTTCATTGCATTGAATTATAACATGGATCCTTTAAATCGTTGCAAAATCATCATAACAATTAGTGGAAAAAAAAAAAAAGACAAAAGAAAAAAAAAATGAAAAACATTATTGTTTAATAGAAAGCAAAAAGCTAAATTAGCATGTATACGCTCCTTATTTATGAGAAAACAATATATATAAAGTTGTTAAAATATAAACCAAATTCAAGGAAACAACTTGAAGTGAAGAAATTATGGAAATTGACCACACCACATCCAGTAAGTGAAAACCAAATACAATAGAACAAAATGTCACAATAGCCAAAGGTAAAAACATTATTCAAGTTGCTCTATTGTGGCCTAGCATGATACATACTTTGAAGGCCAATAAAAACACAAATCAATGTATTCACCAATATAATAAAACCATAGCATACGCCAACGTGGATTGATCCAAAGAATCACCAATAACCCCAATATGATAGTGACATGATCCAAAAAAACTCCAATAAAATGCCACCATGTCAATTGTAGATTCTTCTCCTTCTTCTCCATTGGATGGTAACAAGGGTGGAGTTGGCGCACTGGTGTAGCTCTTATTAACTAATGTAATGCAAAGACCAGAATTACCTATATAATTGCTTTCACCAAAGGTAGCGAACTGACCTTCATTAGGAGTCGGCCTAGACAAGTTGTTGTACGATACATTGAAGACTTCTAAATAGTTTAACACGGTCAATTGTTGAGGAATTTGGCCACTTAATTTATTATGGGAAAGATCCAAGCTTTCTATACTTTTTAGATTGGAAAAACTCTTTGGTATAGATTTTGACAAGAAATTATTGGACAAATTCAATGCTTTGATTCCTTGAAGGTCTTCGATTTCTGACGGGATATCTCCAATCAAGTCATTGCTTGACAAATCTATTCCACTCATAATTTTAAGAATGTCACCCTTGTAAGAATCGTACCTATTCTTTGTCAAAAATTTCACTTCAAAGCGATAATATGAACCTGGAAAACCATCTTCAAATGAACTCAATGATAAAGTGGAATTGTAGTAATTTGAAGAATGAAACATGAACTCTTGTTTAAGTGCCAAATCATTTGTGGACCTATACTAATTATGAATATCACTTTGTCCTGTCCAAAATATCATCCTAATAAAGCATGAATTGATCCATTAAGTCTATTATGTGAAAGATCTAAGATGCTCAGGTTTTTTAATTGACATAACTGTTTAGGTATAGGACCTTGCAGGTGATTGCCTCCCAAAAGAAGAACACGTAAACTTGAATGCTTATTGATCAAATTAGGAATAGTTCCTGAAAATTGGTTGTGCCTCAAATTGAGCATCAATAATTCAGAGCTTCTAAACAATGACTTCGGAATTGGCCCTGTGAAAGCATTTTTCTGCATGAACAACTCTTGGATAAATAAAAAATTAAAAGAAGATGTAATGGGTCCAGTCAACCTATTTTTAGAAACATCTAAAATGGTAAGGGATGACAACTTGCTTAATTGAACATGAATATTTCCTTCTAAAAGATTTTTTGACATTAGAAGAAACATGAGGTTTGAAAAGTTACCTAACCAATTGGGAACTTTATCAGGTATCTTGTTGTTGGAGATATCTAAGACTTCTAAAGACGTAGAATTTAGTAATCCTTTTCCGATTTTTCCACTGAAGCTATTATTGTTCAAATATATGAAACTCAAGTAAGGCAAGTTCATATATTGAGGAAATATTTGCCCATGAAAATTGTTGTTTGACAAGTTCAAAAATTCCAATGAGAAGCAACCGATGAGAAAATCACTTGGTAACTCTCCTGAAAAATGGTTGTTGGACAAATCCATCCTTGTAAGTGCTTTCATTTCACCCATTGATAAAGGAAGATTGCCTTCAAAACAATTATCGGACATGGACAAACGGCTTAAGGAATTCAAAAAGATCTTACTAATATTCTTAGGGAGTTGACCACTGAAATTGTTATGAGAAACGTCTAAAGAGTCAATGGAATCATGTTTGGTGTTTGGCAGCTTAAGAGTTCCTGAGAATGAGTTGTTCACCAAATGCATTCCTCTCAAGTTTGTGTTATTTACTAACAACCAAGATGGAAATGTACCACCCAACTTATTATGAGAGAGATCAAGAGATAACAAGTCATATTGGTGTAGAAGAAAACTAGGGATGGCATGTAAGTTGCAATGAGTTAACTTGAGAGCCTTCAATTGAAATGTAGGGAACCATTTTTCATTTTCCACTTGAAACGTGTTGTTTCTTGATGAGAGTGCAAATGCCTGAAGCTTTGAATGGTTAGCCCATGAACTTAGTGAATATTTTCCTTCGAAGTTATTTTCTTGGACATCCAAATATTCAAGAGATTTCATGTGAGTAATAGCAGATGGCAAAGTTCCACTTAATTGATTTGATGAAAGAACAAGAACCTTGAGGTTGGTGAAGTTGGTGAGACATTGAGGGACTTGACCACCAAAATTATTGTCCATAAGATCTAATTCAACAAGATCCATTAACTCACATATTCCTGATGAAAAAGTTGAAGAAATCAGCCCACTGTTACAATTTGTGACTGTGTCTAACAGTTTTATATGCATCATGCAGTAGTTTTATATTAATACTATATTAATTAGAAAACAATATGTAAGTATTATGTACCCGAACTTGATAGAGAGCCATTCATTTCATTATAACTGAGGTCCAATGCTTTCAAATCTTTCAAACTCGCTAAACCTTAACCAATGAAGAGATAAAAAGAATTTGAAAATAAGATAGTTGGAAATTATAGAAAAAGTAAGATCAACATCTACGCAATTGTCAAATGAGACCAAAAGAGATAAAAACTGAAAATAAATAATCAAACAAATTTGAAACAAGTATAAAATATTTGTAAAAGGTTATAATAAGTAAATTTATAGATTGCTTTCTTCTACTTTAATATTATAAATATTTTAATTTTCGTACACCAATTGTAAAGAATGTGAAAAGTTCATTTCAGTTTACCTTTATATTGTGATGTGGCAACAAAAGAGTTGTACCACATCCATACATATACAAATTTTTATTAATTTCTTCATGCAGTTCCACTATTTAATTAATTAATTTCTCAATATTACTCTAATTAAATCTATTTAATCTCAAATCTAGTATAACCTTTCTACTTTATATTTTCTTTGCATTCTTTCAATTGATTACAACCACCAAAAATAGTAATATTTACTTGACGTTATATTTTGAAAAATTACTAAAATCATAATTAATTACAAAACAAAATCAATTTAGTTGTTTGTTTTATACTTTTCTTGCAATAATAAATTTCTCGAAATTATTTAAAAAGCACATATAATTCAATATATTAGTTTTAAGATGTTTATCATCTATAAAACAAACAACCAAATTCAAATTTGCAGAGCCATAACTTTCTAGTTTTCATTCAAATTCAGATACAAGGAGCCATTGATCTTGAAATGAAAATGATAAATTTGTTACCTAACCAGGTTAGATCACCGCTTATGAAGTTGCCGCTTAGATCCAACGTTTCCAAGGCTGTTAGATTTTCTAATCCTATACCAATAAGAAAAATATTAGACTTTATAAATATGAAAATTATAAGATTAACTTAATGTTCTAAAGGAATGAATATTTGGAAAATTATTAAGATTAACTCAACATATCTATCTAAAACAATATATTAAAGAAATAGAAGTAGGAAATTAATAATATAAATATATTAATTTCACAATCTTTAAAAAGTAAAAAAGATAACTATTTGAATTATTTTTTTAATATTACGTAACTTGACTTGATTTTGAGCCAGTTATCTGATTATTAGTTAGATACAACACTTTCAACCTTTTCAAATTTGATAAACCAAAGAGAAATGAAAAATTAAAAGAGATGGGATATTACAAAAAAATAAGGTCGATTGTATCTCAAATATCAATTTAGAACACATGTAAATAACTTGGATATACTTATTTAAATTGGTAAAAGTCAAATTAATTAAAATTGTACCAGAAAATTAACTTTTTTTTTTAGCAAACTAGCAAATACAATGAAACATAGTTTAATGAGTAGATACCATACTATTGGTCTATACGAGCTCTTCAATGTATATTGATTTGATAAGTAATTGTCATTTTATTTATTTTATAAGTTTATTTAATTAATTCATTTTTTTTATTATTGTTTATCGACATATCATGCAAGCAGTACTTAGAAAAAAAGTTCAATTATAAAGGTGCTATTATTCATTTTAACATTAAAAGAAAATTTTGCAATTTTTTGATTTTTCATACTTCTAGCATTTGTGATTTGATTATCACTTAAATCCAATCTTTTCAAATTGGTCAAATTTACTAAACCTGCACCAATGAAAAAGAGAAATAGAATTTAAAAATCAAATAGGAAATTATAGAAAAAATTAGATAATTATGTATTCTCAAAGATTAATTGAGTTCAACAGTTAAAATTACAAGTAATTTGATATAATTTTTTAGAAAACTACTTTAGACTTAAAAGGTCAAGTTATTATAAAAATTTTCAACATTAACATATTTAAATTAAACGCTTTAAAGTATTATGACAGTGGATAAGATTATTAAAATATTTAGATCTAAAACTTTAACAAATATCGGTTGTCATTAATGTTACCTAGCGAAGTAAGAGAACCGCTCATTCCATTCCATGCCATATTCAACTCTTCCAAGTTTTTTAGATTTTGTAAATCGGCATCAAGAGAGAGTTGGATGAGAAAGTAGGATAGTGATGTAATCATACAAATGATAATATTTCAATCTTTGTATAGTAGTGCCATACTACTAAACTACTTATATAAGATCTTTTAAATAAATTAATTGATATGTTTGTAATGCCATCTATTTAATTTTTAATTTTATGCAAGAGTACTTGTAATTATACTTTTCTTCAAGTGTGATACTTATAGCATACCTAAACTGCTAGAGAAGTGTTGATTTGATTTCCACTTAGACCCAAGCTTTTCAGGTTTGTCAAATTTGCTAAACCTGAACAAACAAAAGCAAAACCAAAAACAAGAGAAGAAACAGGATTGAAAAGCAGGTAGAAAATATCAGATGATTGTAACTATTGGTTGTCATTAATCTTACCTAGCGAATTAAGAGAACCACTCATTCCATTATACATCATATTCAACTCTTCCAAGTTTTTTAAATATTTTAAACCTGCATGAAGAAAAGTGAAAGTAAAATATAGCTGTTATTACTTATTTGATGGGCCTTGGGCCAAATACTAAACTACCTATTGATATGTTTGTTATGTGATCGTAATATCACCTATTTTAATTTTTATTTGCATAATTGATAACTCATTCATTTTTAATTTTCCTTTGTATGCATTAACTTATATATGCACTTGATCTAACTTCTAATTTCTCTAAGTTTTTCAAATATTTTAAAAGGCTGAATGACATTTTCTCAATCCAAAGTTTGGCCAATGTACATTTTCCAACCAATGATCTTTAAAAAAAAAAAAAAAAAAACAAAACAAAAAATTCGGCACAAATTTTATTAAAGGGTAATATTACTTACACACCTAAAATACAAATAGATGGTAATTACCTTCATCAACTTGGAAATTAGTTACTTAAAACTTCTATCTTCAATTTCTATTAAAAATCTGCTACCCTCAAACAGCAATTATAATTTTATTTATTAAAAATCGGTTTATTAAATAAAAGAGAAAATTAAGTTTTTTGAACAAATGAAAAATGTATAAATTAATAAATAACCAGTTTTTAATAATTTAAGGGGGCAAAAAAAAAAAAAAAACTGCCGAGCCCCTTTTATCTTTCTCCCACACCCCACTGCCACAAAATCCTCCGCCCCCAATTTTCTTTCATACCTGCTGTTCACCTTCCCTCATCCCCAAAATCTAACAACCTCCAAAAACCCAAGTGCCCCACCTTCATCGTCTTTCGAAACCACTACGATCTCTAGCATGGCCACCTTCTCTAATCTATTTTCTTCTTTGTCTTCATTCTTGTTTTCCCTCTCTTGCTATTTGTTTAATGTTTTCATAGATTTATTCGTTTTCAAGGTGAATTTAATGGTTGTTTGGGGTGCACTGGTTGCTTGTGTTGGGTTAATATAATGTTTAGTTTGGGCATTTTTGTTTGTTGTGGTAATGGTTTAAGGGTGCATTGGTTGCGGGAATAGCACCTGGCTTGGTGCTATTCCAGGCCTAATGTGAACTGGACGGTGGTGGAGGCTATGGCGACGACGGTCAGTATGGAGGCTGAAGAGGAAGGGGCGGCGGCGAAGGGGCTTGTTACAACTGTGAACAGAGTAGTCAAGTGGCTAAGGATTGTCACCCGGGAGGCGACGGCGTTGTAAAAAGGTATGGTGGTGGCGACAGATCTCTTTAATTGGTAATATATCCTACTCTATTTTATTATAAAATCTCCAGATGGGACAAAGTATTGGCATTTAGATAAATCATTTAGTTATATAAAATCTTTTAAATAAATTAATTGATATGTTTGCTATGCCATTTATTTAGATTTTAATTTTATGCAAGAGTACTTGTAATTATACTTTTTTCAAGCGTGATATTTATAGCATACCTAAACTTGATAGAGAAGTGTTGATTTGATTATCACTTAGATCCAAGCTTTTCAAGTTTGTCAAATTTGCTAAACCTGTAGAAATAAAAACAAAACAACAAACGAGAGAAGAAATAGAAAAGTAGGTAGAAAATACAGAAGAAAAAAAAAATAATTAAGTTAATATCTAAATATGAAATTGAAGCAATTTGAGAAGATGATTGTAACTTAATATTTTGATGGTTGTAGTTATTGTTACCTAGCAATGTTAGAGAGCCGCTCATTCCATTATGTCTCAAATCCAACTCTTCCAAGTTTCTCAACATTTTTAATCCTGCGCCAAGAGAAACAATCAGATTTTAAATTGAAAAATTAATTTTTATTCATACATTATCATATTGCAAAGAGTGCTTCAAAAATTTATTAGATATTGCATACCTAGGCTTGATAGAAAGTTGTTGATTTGATTCCCACAAAGATTTAATACTTTTAGGTTTGTCAAATTTGCTAAACCTGTACCACAAAATAAACGAGATTTAGAGTTAATTAAAAGCAAGATTGATGGAAAATTTTAAGAAAATATTATCTTTATATATAAAACATTAGAGGCATGGCACTAATCAAGATCAGTTGGCTCACTGGAAACAACTACATTTGGTTGATCTATCATCAACTTTGTTGGATAGATAACTTTACAACAATTCCATCCATTTGAGAACATGACACAACAGCTAGTTGGTCTATTTTAATAAAAATATAAAATTATCATTTGCATACATTTGAGAAATTTTAACTTATTATTTTTTTAGTTATTCGATTTTTTGATAATTAATTTTTATTTATAATTTAAAGTTTTTATCTAATAATTTAAATGTAAGGTTGTTTTGTCCAAACATTTAACAATGGGTTCCATCCAGACTTCAATTCCATATTATTACATTTCAAAAGTTAAATTTTTACTTCATATATCTTCGTTGTTCTATCAATAAAAATAATTTCCGTTGAAATTCAATAAAATTTATTTCTAAATATTGTATTAAGAAAAATGAATATTTCGAGTACTTTTATATGTGTAAAAAGTCCCACCTTGTTTATATCAAAAAGTTTAAATTAAAGTGTATATGGTAATTCTACACATTAAGAAACCGTTCTTATAGGTGGACCAATGAAAACTTTATATACACCTAAATTAATTATAAAAAAATATCAATACTGATAATCTATAAGATTCTCATATCCTTACTTTCAATTTAATAAATTTCTTTTTAAAATAAATGAATTTGTTTTGGACAAAGGTGGAATACAGTGATGCAGATTGCAGAAGTTGGGAGCAACAAGGATGGCATTGTCGTAGTTTTAAGAAAGAAGAGGGGTAAAATGAAAGTAGAAATACACAAGATTTCAAAAAAAAAAAATGAAAGATCTTCTGCATTATTGTAACTTTATATTTTGATGGTTGTAGTTATTGTTACCTAGCAATGTTAGGGAGCCGCTCATTCCATTCTCACTCAAATCCAACTCTTCCAAGTTTCTCAACATTTTTAATCCTGTGCCAAGAGAAACAATCAGATTTTAAATTGAAAAATTAATTTTTATTCATACGTTATCATATTGCAAAGAGTGCTTCAAAAATTTAATAGATATTACATACCTATGTTTGATAGAGAGTTGTTGATTTGATTCCCACCGAGATTTAATACTTTTAGGTTTGTCAAATTTGCTAAACCTGTACCAAAGAATAAAAGAGATTTAGAGTTAATTAAAAGCAAGACTGATGGAAAATTTTAAGAAAAGGAAACTGATTTTAAGAAAATATTATCTTTATATACAAAACATTAATGTAAAATCAAAATATTTGGGCACTCCAACATGAACAGTTAGAATTTTATCTATAATATGAGTATATATTATCTTTCAATTTGTCACTATATGTATCAATCATGTCATTACAAATAAAAATTGTAAATTATTATATACCATCAAAATTGAAATTTTAATTACTTGGAAGAGAATTTAGGAAAACCAACCCAATTTAGATATTATAAATTCATTAAACTATTTAAAAAATATATCTCAAGAAAATTATTAATAATATCTACAAGGAAAATCCTTTAATATCAAGGTGAAGTTTCTATCTACCAATTTAAATTGAATTTTTAACTTTAAATAATAAAAATAAAAATAAAAATAAAAATTGCTTCATGGGAGGTACCTAGACTTGATAGAGATCCATATATTTCATTACCGCCTAAATCCAATACTTTCAAGTTTTTCAAATTTGCTAAACCTGCAGAAATTAAAAAAAAGTCAAAAGTCAAAAGTCATATATAGGTATCAACAATTGAAAGAGCAAAATTAACTATATGTTCTCAAAGATTTCAGAACAGTGATAAAAAGATGGTAATAATTTGATAAGTTTGTCAGATTAGTTCTATACGTGCACCAATACAAAGAGTTATTATTATTTTTTAAATAAGAAATAAAAAGATTAAGATTAATTAATAAGAAGTTAAAGAATAATACTTAAAACATATATACCTTGTTTGGCAGATTTAAGACCTTCTCCCATATTATTCCCTCCAAGACTCAAAGTGGTAAGTGAACTTAGATTATTCAAGTATGACAAAAGAGTGGCATTGAAGTAATTCCAACTAAGATCCAAGATCTTGAGTTGTTTCAAACACCTTAAGCCATCATATGCTGGAAAAGAAATGTCAATACATTATTGACTTAATATATTTATTCATTATCCAAAGAAAAACAATTAATGCATCAACATACATATATAGCCTATATAATCTATTTTTGCACAATTGTTTTTTTTTTTATGTAAAATTATTGATCTATTAATAGAAGACAAAATAGAAATTGTTTAACAAATCCAAACAGTACTTTTACAATTAATTAACAAATTAATAAGCATGCTTTGTAATTTAATTTTTTGTATGATCTATTAATGCATCAACATGAATGTTAATTATGAAAAAAGTTTAAAAACTAAATAAATATATATTGTCATACTATTGCAAAAGTAATTTAATTGGAGTACATATTTTAAACTAACTACTTAAATAATATACATACCTTCATTCTCATGCCAACCTTTAAAGTAATTGTAAGATAAATTAAGACTTTTCAACTCTTCAAAAGGATGAAACAAGGATAAATTTAGAGTTGAAAGCCTATTAGGAAAGTTATATGGCCTCAATTGCCTTGTATGATAAAGGGAAAGTTTGATGACACGTCAGTAGTGGCGTTGCATTGAACTCCCTCCCAATCACAACAATTAGACATTTTATCATCAACCCATGAAACAAGAAATTTTTCTGTTTGAAAATCACTGACCGCTTTTATGAAGGACTTCACATCTAACAGACCAATCCTCTCTTTCTCCAAACAACTGTTGAATCCTGATGTTTGAACCAAAACTAATACAACCCAAAATGACAACTTAATTAACACCCTTTCCACTATGACAATTCTCTCTTTCAACACCTATCAATTTGCTTGTTCACTCCGCTTTAAGTTTTTCTTTATTCCCCTTTTTGTGTTGATTTATATATAACTAAATTTGAAATCTCTATCAACTTTTGTGTTTTTAGTCATAACAATCTCAATCAACTAATGGAGTAAATTAGACGGCCAATAATACTATTTAATATAGTCATAACAATCTCAATCAATTAATGGGCCAATAGTTTTTGTTTGTTTAGTTTACCTCAAACTTGGAAGGTCAAATCAATGATTTATTAAGCAATATTAAACAAAAATATTAATTTTTTTTTAATTAAATTATATAAAAGAACAAAGTTTTAGTTTTTTAATTTTTTATTAAGGGGTCAACTTTTCTTTTTTCAATCAAGACAAGTTGACAACCTCAATCAAGCAGTGGAATAAAGTGATGAATAATATTTTTAGTTTATTTTTTTTCTTAATTGATTTGCCAATATATTAATAGAAATTATTAGGCTTTTAAAAATTTTATATAAAAAAGGATCAGTGGTAATGATATGGCAGTAATTATTAATTTAAATCAGTTTTTTTTTTAATATTTATCTATATATCAATTGATATTTAAAATCACAAGTCAATTACAATTTTAGTCTTAACAATCTCAATCAATTGATGGGCCCCAACCTCTTTTGTTCTTTTTGTTTACCATAAATTTGAAAGCTCAGCTAAAGACTTTCACATTATTCACACATCAACTTTCATAATTTTTGTCATGACAATTTCAATCAAATAATGGAATAAATTGATTGTCCAACAATTTTTCTTCCTCTAATTTTCAATAAAAAGGGAAAATCTTGTTAACCCCCTTGCATTTCATATAATTACTAAGCACCCATTAATTTCGGAAATAGGACCCTAAACCCCATTCCGTTCAAAATTTCATATCAATAAAAGTTTGTTCAACTATGAAAGACATTTTTACCCTTTAAACTAAAATTAAGAATCTAACTATCATCCCAAACCTTTTAAATGTTATCAAAGTTTCACAAAATTTATTAAATTTTATATTTGCCTAAAATTTTTTTAACAATATTCCCTTTTACCCAATAATCTTAAAATCCAATTAAAATTATTAAATTCAACGTCTCCCATTCTTCCTCCATCTAAACCCGCCATATAAATCAGTAAACTCAACACATATTCTTTCATCATCCATCGTAGAATTTACAATTAAACAACTTTTTTCACACCACAAAATCATCCATATACCATTGAGAAAGCCACATGCAAAACCACTGTATATCAACATCACCATGGATATTCAACAAACAATTTTTTTTTTTTTAAAGAACCGATTTCATGTAATATTTTCACTCATAAATGGAAACTGCTTTAACAAGACAACTAAGGTTTAACAATTTAAAAATAGAACAAAAACTAAAAAATGGAAGTTGTCGTGGACCCGTGATGGCCATGGCCATCACTAGAGCAGTAGGATTTGGCTGCCGACATGGCCCATATGGCCATCCAGATCTGGCCGTCGACAGGGCCCAAATGACCGACCAGATCTGGTCATCTTTATGGCGTCACACAAGTATGGATGCCATGATAGATCAGAGAAACACAAGTTTTTAATAAACTTTTTAATATAATAATAAATATTGAAATTTTAATAACTTTATTCAATACAATAATGAAAACATCAATGAAATTTGATGTTTTAAAAGTGATTATTGTCAGTATTATTAAACACATTAAATAAAAGAAATCACACTACATAACGAAACCCAAATAATATACTAATTTTTTTAAAACTAATCTAAATTAAACAAATCAATTAGAATACAAACTCTATGGTAATAAGATATTTTCCTACATTGAAAACAAAATCATCAAGTTTAAGGAAAAATATAAACTTTATAATTTTTTTACATTTAGCGAATTCAATTAAATTTGTATAACATGGACCTTATTTATTTATAATCTAAATATTGCATTTATCTTGTTTTTGAGTTTGACGATTGGATTAGTAATTTGGAAATTATATAAATCGATTAAGGTGTAATTGCAAATTTAAAAAACCTTGCAGATTCTTTTGAAAATTTCAGGAAGGGCACTGGCCCACCTAGGCCAATGCTGGCTCCACCACTGAGAATTATTATTTCTAATTTAAATTGAATGGATCTCAATCAAACAGTGGAATAAATTCAATCGCTGACAACTTTTTATCCTTTAATTTGTGATGACTTTAGTAGTCAAGTCTTTCATATATATATATATATATTGATTGTTGGAGTTTGATTAAAGGAAAATATATCTTGACAAATTAAACAAAGAAATATCATATCGTGCAAATTTGTCATTTAAATTAGGCAAAATATTAATAGTCAAGTCTTTTATTGAAAGATAGAGAAGGAGAACCATATGTCAATACATATCTTGACAATATGTACCTTACATGGGCAAATTAAAGAAAGAATCTTTTTTTAACCTTCGTAATTGAAGGGTTTCTAAATATTGAACTATCAATATCTTGATAAACATTATAAAGAAAGATCAAACATTGTTAAACTTGCACTATCAATTGAATAAATTTATTAAGATATGAAGACTAAATAAAATAATTAGGTTTGAGATTTCAATTTTATAGTTGTGATTAAACAAAAATAGAAATCGTAAATAAGCTTAATATATATAAACTGGTGGCATCGTTAAATTCAAGTAAATAATGGAATTTGACAACCCCTAAATCTTTGTTTTTTAATTAGTAAAAATGTTAGTTTTGTGTCTTTTATTTAAAGATAGAAATTTTTTAATATATATATATATATAGAGACTGAAAAATAAATATCTTCTTAACTTATAAGTATTTGAAGGGCTTCTAAATGTTGAAATGTCAACATATGTCTCAACAAACTAGATAAAAAAGATCATAAACCTAGAGGTGATGGATACCTTATGGGTCACTCGCCAATATCCTTCTTTGGGTCACAAAAATCTCAAGACTAAATAAAGTAATGAGGTTTGAGATTTCAATTTTGTAGTTATGATTAAACCAAAATGAAATCAGCTTATTCTATGTGAATTAGTTGCCTTGTCAAATTTAAGTGAAAGAAATGAACCTTCATGGCATTAGATAGTTGAGCTTCAGGGATTTAGTTTGACAAGTTTATCTTACGATCAAAATCATAAAAAGAATATTAACTAATTCAATTTAAATTCTTATATAAAATTAACAATAGTGTTCCAAATATTTGAGGCTCGAAACTGGGTAAGATACTAGGAGCTAATTTAGAAAGTTTGCTTATGTTCGTCAATTTAATGGAGCCCCATAAAAGTTTTAAAATTTATAAGGAACATATCAATTTACTATCATATATGTAGTTCACATTCTGGACACCCTCAGTTTTTGAATATAACCCTTTAGCCCCAGTAAATGTAACTTTTTTTTGGCCCTACAACTCATTGCATATTACATTTGGCCCCCCCATAATAATTTCTAGGTCCACCCATTGTATACACATATGAAAAGAAGAATACACATGTATGAGATAGAACTGCTACATTAATAAAATAGGATTACAACTATTTGATTAAAACATGAGTTGTGTTTATCGTTGAAGAAGATTAATTTCTTATATTTATTGGGTCTATTTTTCATCTTCTTTGTTTCTATTTTATAACACCTCTAATATTATAGCCACAAACATAAGAATTGACTTCATAAGGTAAACGTCCAGGAAAAAAAAAAAAGAATAATGGTAATTTTGAAATTAAATGATACCTGAGAGTTAGAAAAATAAAATAATTTTAGAACTTTTAATAAATATGTTTAAAAAATTAATGAGTCTAATTATAATTACCTATCCCAAACTTAGGATATGTAGATTATAAGATTAAGATATATTGGTCACATGGATTTTCTTTGGTTGCATGAGTGAAAACGCAAGGCATAAAACAAAGAGTGGGAATTTTATTCGGTCCTTTACTTTCTATATCAATAATCCTCTTTGTTAAATACAATATTTAAAATTTTCAAAATTATAAAAATATCATTTTAAATTTCATTAAGTCTAAATCTACCCTCTTTTATTTTATATAATATTTGAATTATATAATTTTATATGGCCCGCCCTAGGCTAGTGCTGGCTCCACTACTAAGAATTATTATTTTTTATTTTAATTGAATGGAATCTCAATCAAACAATGAAATAAATTGAGTGGCTGATAACTTTTTATCCTTTAATTTGTGATGACTTTAGTAGTCAAGTCTTTCATAACAAAAAAGAAAATATTATTAGAGTCTGATTAGAAGAAAATATATCTTGACAAATTAAACAAAGAAATAGCAAATCTTGCAAATTTGTCGTTTAAATTATGCAAAATATTAATAGTCAAGTCTTTCGTTAAAAGACAAAGAAGGAGAGCGACATGTCAATGCGTATATTAACAATATGTATCTTACATGGGCAAATTAAAGAAATAATCTCTTTTTAACCTTCGCAATTGAAGGGTTTGTAAATATTGAATTATCAAAATCTTGACAAACGTTAAAGAAAGATCAAACATTGTTCAACTTGCGCTATCAATTGAATAAATTTATTAAGATATGTATTAAGACTACATAAAATAATTAGGTTTGAGATTTCAATTTTATAGTTGTGAGATTAAACAAAATAGAAATCGTAAATAACCTTAATATATATAAACTAGTGGCATTGTTAAATTCAAGTAAATAATGAAATTTGACAACCCCTAAATCTTTGTTGTTTAATTAGTAAAAAATTTAGTTTTCATGTCTTTTATTTAAGACAGAAAAGAAGAATTTTTTTAATATATATATCTTGTTGACTGAAAAATAAATCTCTTCTTAACCTATACATCTTGAAGGGCATCTAAATATTGAAATGTCAACATATATCTCAAATAAACTAGATAAAAAAAGATCATAAATCTAGAGGTGATGGATACCTTACCGGTCACTTGCCAATTTCCTTCTTTTAGTCGCAAAAATTCTCAATCAAATAATAGAATGAATTGAGTGTCCAACAAATCTTTATCGTTTAATTGTGATAAGATTAGTTGTCAAGTTTTTCATAAAAGAGAGAGAGAGAGGGAAAATATAATTGATGTTTGATTAGATGAAAAAAATATCTTGACAAATTAAAAAAAGAAATATCAAATCTTGGAAATTTTTCGTTTAAATTACGTAAATGTTAATAGTAAAGTGACTTGACTCAAGTCTTTTATTAAAAGACAGAAAATGATAACGATATGTCAATACATATCTTGACAATATGTATCTTATGTGGCAAAAGAAAGAATCTCCTTTAAACCTTCATTATTGAGGGGTTTCTAAATATTGAATTGTCAAACTCTTGACAAATGTGACAAAGAAAGATAAAATGTTGTTCAACTTGCGCTATTAATTGAGTACATTTTTTAAAATATCAAGACTAAATAAAGTGATGAGATTTGAGATTTCAATTTTGTAGTTATGATTAAACTTAAACCAAAATGAAATCATAAGCTTATTCTATGTAAATTGGTTGCATTGTCAAATTTAAGTGAAAGAAATGAACCTTCATGGTATCAGACAGTTGAGCTTCGGGGATTTAGTTTGATGAGTTTAACTTACGATCAAAATCATAAAAAGAATATTAACTAATTCTTTAAATTCTTATATAAAATTAACAATAGTGTTCCAAATATTTGAGGCTAGAAACTAGGTAAGATACTAGGAGCTAATTTAGAAAGTTTGCTTATGTTCGTCAATTTAATGGAGCCCCACAAAAATTTTAAAATTTATAAGGAGCATAGCAATTTACTCTCATATATTTAGTTTACCTTCTGGGCACCCTCAATTTTTTAATATAACCCTTTAGCCCCAGTAAATGTAACTTTTTTCTGGCCATACAGCTCATTGAATATTACATTTTGCCCCCATAAAAAATTTCTAGCTCCACCTATTGTATAGACATATGAAAAGAATAATACACATATGTGAGAGAGAACTGCTACATGATTAAAACATGAGTTGTGTTTATTGTTGGAGAAGATTAATTTCTTATATTTATTGGGTCTATGTTTCATCTTCTTTGTTTCTATTTTATAACACCTCCAATATTATAGCCACAAACATAAGAATTGACTTCATAAGGTAAACGTCTGAGAAAAAAAAAAAAAGAATAATGGTAATTTTGAAATTAAATAATACCTGAGAATTAGAAAATTAAAATAATTTTAGAACCCCAAACTTAGGATATGTAGATTATAAGATTAAGACATATTGGCCACATGGATTTTCTTTGGTTGCATGAGTGAAAAAGCAAAGCCTAAAATAAAGAGTGGGAATTTTATTCGGTCATTTACTTTCTATTTCAATAGTCCTCTTTATTAAATACAATGTTTAAAATTATAAAAATATCATTTTAAATCTCATTAAATCTAAATCTACCCTCTTTTATTATATATAATATTTGAATTATATAATTTCATACGGCCCACCCTAGGCCAATGTTGGCTCCACCACTAAGAATTATTATTTCTGATTTAAATTGAATGGAATCTCAATCAAACAGTGGAATAAATTGAATGGCTTGACAACTTTTTATCGTCCTTTAATTTGTGATGACTTTAGTAGTCAAGTCTTTCATATATATATATATTGATTGTTGGAATTTGATTAAAGGAAAATATATCTTGACAAATTAAACAAAGAAATATCAGATCTTGCAAATTTGTCATTTAAATTACGCAAAATATTAATAGTCAAGTCTTTTATGGAAAGATAGAGAAGGAGAACGATATGTCAATACATATCTTGACAATATGTATCTTACATGGGCAAATTAAAGAAAGAATCTCTTTTTAACCTTCGTAATTGAAGGGTTTCTAAATATCTAACTTTCAATATCTTGATAAATGTTACAAAGAAAGATCAAACATTGTTAAACTTGCACTATCAATTTAATAAATTTATTAAGATATGAAGACTAAATAAAATAATTAGGTTTGAGATTTCGATTTTACAGTTGTGATTAAACAAAAATAGAAATCGTAAATAAGCTTAATATATATAAACTGGTGGCATCGTTAAATTCAAGTAAATAATGGAATTTGACAACCCCTAAATCTTTGTTGTTTAATTAGTAAAAATGTTAGTTTTTGTGTGTCTTTTATTTAAAGACAGAAAAGAAGAAATTTTTTAATATATATGTCCTGTTGACTGAAAAATAAATCTCTTCTTAACCTATACATTTTGAAGGGTTCTAAATATTAAAATGTCAATATATATATTGACAAACTAGATAAAGAAAGATCATAGACCTAGAGGTGATGGATACCTTACGGGTCACTCACCAATTTCCTTCTTTTAATCACAAAAATCTCAATCAAATAATGAACTGAATTGAAAGTTGTTTTTTCTTAACTTATTTGCCAAAATATCGACAAAAATTATGAGGCTTTTGAAAATTTTATATAAAAACGATCACTAATGACGATATGGCAGTAACTATTGATTTAAATAATTTTTTTGCAAATATATATGCACTCACTCACATACATGCAGGGCATCAATTAATTACTTGACATTAAAACATTAAATTTATATATCATAAGAGGATTTTGATAATCTCTTAATCATTATATTTATATTTAAAATCACAAGTCAGAAATAAATTTAGAGTTTTTTTAAGAAGATGAAATGTCAAATTTACCCTTTTTCAAATAGAAATTTTAATTATACTTGTCTCACAATTAACTATGACAGTAAATTTTAACAGAATGAGAGCTGGGGTTCTATGTTAACAGAATAATAGTTGAAACACATCGGAAAAACTGTTAATAGTCAAGTCTTGCATAAGAAGAAAAATAAGAAGAATATATAATTGGAATCTATCTAGAGGGAACTATTTTTTGGCAAATTAAATAACGAAAAATTATAGATCGTTCAAATCACTCTATGAGTATGATAAAAAGAAATGACTTTAAGTGATCTCTTATCACTCATACAAACGATTGGTTTGTATAATTTAAGATACAAGCATAATTTAACGTTGAATAAATAGTCTAATTCTATATTGTTTTGAAAATAGTTTCCACTTAACTGTGAAGATCTATGTAAAAATAAATTATTAGGCTCATGGAAATAAATTTAATTTTTTAGTTTTGATGATCTTAATCAATTGATGGAGTAAATTCAAGTGCCAACTATTTGTGTTTATTTAGTTTACCTAAAATTTACAAAGTCAATCAATAACTTTCATATTTTTGGTCATGACAACCTTAGTTAATTAAATATTGGAATTTAACAATCATTTAAATTTAAATAAATTTTTTTAACATAATAATAAATATTGAAATTTTAATAAATTTATTAATCAATGAAATTTTAAAAGTGATTATTCTAGACAACCATAAACATTAATGTAGGCCGAACGTATTCCACACTTGGTGGTTGGCCATTTTTTTCTAAATGAGAGAGAACATTTTTTATTTCCTTTAAAAAACTTTAGTTTTTTTTTTTGTTTTCTTTGTCATTTTATGAAAAATCGTCTTCACAAAGTAAACTAAGAAAAATAAGTGGGGACATTCAATTTTGAGGCGACCATTCACAAGCAAGTTGTGTACTGAAATAATCACGCCAATGTTTCCAATGTGAAAGCAATGATTTAGTGAACAAATAATAAATTTTTTGGCTGATTTTTTTAGCTCCCAAGATCAATTAATATTTTGTGAGCGAGTAAGTAAAGCTCATATTAGTAATTTAGTGGGTCTTGTGGGATTGAGTGCAAAGGATAAGACATTTTGATAAAGATTAAGCTTTGTCTATTGATTTCTTCTTGATTGGTTATTTGTTTGAGTTTCTAGGGTTCTATTTTTTTAGTTTTGGTTCATCACTTTTTTTTTTTTTTTTGGTTACAAACAACGTTTTTATGCTAAGATACAAGAACAATAAAACACTGACAACTGGCATACATGACACATTCTACTATATTGACATAAATTCAACTCAAGTTTACAAAGAGGGTAACATGACATAATACCGACTGTAGAATTGATACAATACATTGACATCAACAGTTTCTAATGTTAAAGCAATGATTTAGTGCAAATATAAATCTGTTAAAATGGCTGAAGATGAAGTCAATCAATTACTAGTATGAATATCAAATTATGATAGCCAAAAATTAGTAAAAGAAAAAGTAGTGTGAACTCAAGATTCAAGTATCATGAAATTATTCATCTAACAGGAAACATGCATTCCATATGAGCTTCTAAAACTCAGTCAACCAACCTTTTAAGCATTGGAAACATGTTTTAGGAAGGATTGTGAACTGCAAAAATGAAAAATTGTTGCATGATTAAAGTCCTTTGATTATGAGTTGGACTAGATTAGATTAACCCATGTTGAGGACTAGGCTGTCATTCTACTGGTAAATACACACATGCAGGGCATTAATTACTTGACATTAAACGCTAAACTTATATATCATAAGAGAATTTTGATAATTTTTTAATCCATTATATTTATTTATATATCAATTGATGTTTAAAATCACAAGCCAATTACTATTTTGGTCTTAACAATCTCAATCAATTGATGGGCCAATCTTTTTTGTTCTTTTCGCTTACCATAAATTTGAAAGCTCAGCTGAAGACTATCACATTATTCACACATCAACTTTTATAATTTTTGTTATGGCAATTTCAATCAAATAATGGAATAAATTGATAGGCCAACAATTTTTCTTCCTCTAATTTTCAATAAAAAGGGAAAACTTTCCTTAACCCCCATGTGTTTCATATTATTATCAAAGCACCCATTGGTTTTTGAAATAAATTTTTGTTCAACTATTAAAAGACATTTTTACCCTTTAAACTAAAACTAAGAATCTAAATATTATCCCAAATCTTTTAAATGTCATCAAATTTTCACAAAATTTATCAAATTTTATTTTTACCTAAAAAAACTTTAAAAGTATTCCCTTTTACCCAATAATCTTAAAATCCAATTAAAATTATTAAATTCAACATCTCCCATTCTCCTTCCATCCAAACCCACCACAAAATCCACCATATACCATTGAAAAAGCCACATGCAAAACCACCATATATCATCATCACCATGTATCTTCACCAAAACAATTTCATGTAATATTTTAACTCATAAATGGAAGCTGCTTTAACAAGACAACTACGGTTTAACAATTTAAAGATAGAACAAAAATTTTAAAAAAGAAAAGAATGGAAGTTGTCGTGGTGGCCATGGCCATTACCGGAGCGTAAAATTTGGCAGCCGATGCGGTCACATGTATGAAAATGAAGGGAGAAAGATTAAAATAAAAATTTATGGTTCTTTTTAGAAGCTGAAAGGTCAAATTACCCTTTTTTCAAAGAGATATATCAATTATACTTGTCTCAATCCTAGTTTTGAAAATAGGACCCTATCATTTACCCTTTAATGAAATGAGTGCTGGGGTCCTATTTTCAAAACAGGTGTATACAACCTGACCTGGACATCCTTGATCAACAAAAAAAAAAAAAAAAAAAATTCAACTGAAAACAATTTTGGTGAAAAATGTCAACAAATGAATTATTGCCTGTGAAGAAAAGATAAATATAAGTACTAATAATTTAGACCAAAATATCTAAACGATCCAACAAAGTGCCCACTACCTAGGGCCATAATCATATACCCTGTAATTTTCTTATAAAAGTTTCTAGAATTGAATAAGAATCTAATCCTCTCTTTCTTTAGAAAACCTTAATCGTTAGAAAAATGTTGTGGGTAAATAAGTCTATCAGTGAAGGCATATATATAGAAAGTGTTGTGGTAAATAAGTCATCATTGGAGGCAAATGGAAAGTGTTGTGGTTAAATAAGTCATCAATGGAGGTAGATAGAAAGTGCTGTGATTAAATAAGTCATCAGTGGAGGCAGATGGAAAGTGCTATAGTTAAGTAAGTCATCAGTGGAGACAGATGGAAAGTGCTATGGTTAAATTAGTCTTCAGTGTACACAGATGAAAAGTGCTATTGATAACTCATTGGTAAAGGTATGATTAAAAGGTTGAATTAGCGAATAATGAAGATTAAAGTGAAACTCTTAATTATGTTCGAACAGTGTATTATTGAGATGATTAATATCTCGATACTTGGCATTGTACATATTTACTTATTAATAAAATTAGGATAAATATTTCATGAAAATAAATATTATGCTAAGACATGCATGAACCTTATTGATGGCATATATAATTAAAACCCTCACGTACAAAAGGTGTTTGTTGTAAATTATGTTTGATTTATCACTTTTATTATTATTTTTATTTTTTTTATTATTATTATATTAGTCGTGCTCACACATTTACATTTTGTAGCCAAGTAAATGGGCAACCTAAATTTAAAGAATGAGATATTTAAACCAATTCAATATTATTTTAGTAAAGCCTTGTAATGGACAAAAATTCGAGTTGATGCTTATAGATGCAAAAAATCTACCGTCATGAAAATAAAGTCTGATCCCGTGAGGTTGAGGTCATTGACAATCCGCTAGACCTGCACACATGAAAGGGTAAGCGTAAAACTTCCGAAAAACATCGGGGTGGTGTTTGCCGTAGCACTCCGATGCTCAAGTCAGCAAGGTTGAAATAGATTATTTGATAAGAATTAAAGAGATGAAGAATTATCAGGAGTCTTGTCGGAGGCTAGGACTACGACAGAGGCATCGGGTTCTTGGAAACAAGAACTTAGGAGTAAATAGATGATTTTGAGTAGTGTAGATTGATATGGGAGATTGCCCCTTAATGAGAGGGCAAGCCTCTGTTTTTATAGTGAACCCAAGGGGCTGGAATCCTAGTAGGATATTGAGTCCTCTTTTTTTAGAGATAATGCCTGTCAAGAAAGAAATATGATTTCTTGACATTATCAGATTAAGTTTAATAGTTTAAGTAAGATTTGGAATCTTAGTAGAACACTAAGTCCTATTTTGGGAGATAATCCCTATAAAAAAAGAAATATGATTTCTTGACCTTATCAGATTAAGTTTAATAGTTTAAGTAAGATTTGGAATCTTAGTAGGACACTAAGTCCTATTTTGGGAGATAATTTCTATCATGAAAGAAATATGATTTCTTGACCTTATCAGATCAAGTTTAATAGTTTGAATAAAATTTGGAATCTTAATAGAATTTATTTATGGACTGTTGCAGGCTAATAGTCTAAAACCCAGTTTAGCTTAACTTATAGGATAACCCAACTAGTAGAGTGGGTAGTTCACAAGGTGATTTTAAGCGTAGGCCCAATTGGGATTGGGTTAAGGCCTTAGGCCGTGACATGTTTATTTCGTTATTGGGTCTCGTCAAGCTGAAGACAATTTTTGGCCCTAACAATGCTAATTATATATATATATATAATATTAGTTGTGCTCATACATTTACATTTTGTAGCCAAGTAAATGGACAACTTAAATTTAAAGAATGAGATATTTAAACCAATTCGATACTATTTTAGTATAGCCTTGTAATGGACAAAAATTTGAGCTGAGTGGTAATTATAAATTTTACAACAAAACTACGAACACCGAAAAACTTGCACCGAAATTGTGTACCAGCCTACGTGTACCAGCCGCGTGAATTTTTTTTCAATTTTTTTCTAGTGACCGGCCGTCCAAAAAATTTGGACGGCCTTTCACTCACGTGGACCCCGTCCATATTACATGGACAAGGGTCCATATACCAGGGACGGGTGTCCCCATTTAAAGGACGCTCGTCCCTGACCAAAATACAATAAAAATTTTTTATAAACATTAGGGACGGCCGTTCATCCTTTATGGATGGCCGTCCCTTCATTTTGGACGGGCGTCCGCAAATAAGGGACGCCCGTCCTTAACCAAAATATGAAAATAATTAAAAAAAAAAAAAAACTTTAGGGACGGCCGTCCATAAATTTTGGATGGCCATCCCTTACGTTTGGATGGGCATCTATTCCTAATGGAAGGCCGTCCATACTTTAAAAAAAAAAAAAAAAAAAATTCTAAAAAACTCTTCTTCTTCGTCTTCATTCCCCATCTCCTCTCTTCTTCTTGTCCAGTGTTATTCTAAGATTAATAATATCTACCACAAAACCATTAGAAATTGTCACTAAATCCCAAAACAGAACCCAAACACAGCGAGAAACAAAACCAAAACCATTTCCTAACCACACTTATTATATTTAACAGACAAGAAAAATGAAACCACACCCTCTGCAAATGATATTTTCAGAACCATTGTGTGTAATGACAAGAAAAATGGGAATTTATATTTTCAGGTACAGCGACATTTGCAGCTGAGAATTGAAGCTCAAGGGAAGTACTTACAGTCTGTCTTAAAGAAAGCTCAAGAAACGCTTGCAGGGTATAATTCTTCTGCTGTGGGAGTAGAACTTGCAAAAGAAGAACTTTACCAGTTAGTTTCAATGGTTAACATTGGCTGCCCGAGTTCTTCAGTTTCAGAACTAACAGAAGCAGGAACTTCAAGTTTAAAAGATATCAAAAGCAAACAAATGAGAAACACAATTTGCTTCGTGGAAAGCTCTTTGACATCATCTGAGAGTTTTGAAGCGTTTGCAGAGGGTGTGGTTTCATTTTTCTTGTCTGTTAAATATAATAAGTGTGGTTAGGAAATGGCCCGTCCAAAATGAAGGGACGGCCGTCCATAACATATGAACGGCTGTCCCTAATGTTTATAATTTTTTTTTATTATATTTTATTCAGAGACAGGCCTCCTTTAAATGAGGACGCCCGTCCCTGGTATATGGACCCCCGTCCATATAATATGGATGACGGTCCATGTGAGTGAACGGCCATTCAAATTTTTTGGACGGGCGTTCACTAGAAAAAAATTGAAAAAAAATTCACACAGCTGGTACATGTAGGCCGGTACATGTAGGCCGGTACACAATTTCGGTGCAAGTTTCGGTGTCCATAGCTTTGTTGTAAATTTTATAGTGAGAAATTTGACTAATGCTATGTCAAAATCTCTAAGGATATAAGTTAAATGGCTTTCTAAATGTAGGTTGTCTTTGGGGCTTTTTTGAAACCTCAGGGGACGTTGTTGATATGTACCCTCGCTAATTGTAATTTGAGATTTTTCTTTTCAATTTGTTTGATAAAGAAATAAGCAGTTATGTAAATCATTTAAGAATCCTATTAGCTATATCATTCAACTATAGTGAATTCAATTGTGTATTGATTTTTGGTCCTTTTAGAAACATTAATTGTGCAACATGAGAACCACCACTAGATGATTGAGTAGTCAACTATGACTCTTGGGTGTATCACTGAAGAGATATTGAGTTTGATTTATCTTAGCCCCTAATGGTTAGTCGTATAGAGTCAAAACTATTTCGACCCACAATCATGAAAACTTGATTAATAACCTCTCCATTATAACACTTTCATTATAGCACTTTCTTGAAAGCTCCCTCAATATGCTTTGGTTGTTCACACTTCTTGAAGTCTTTTTTTTTTTTTTTTTTATTTGGTTAACCAATTATATAGAAGAACTAAATGATGCACTCTTAATCTTGGTAACTAAACTTTAAGACAAAAAAAAAAAAAAAAATTGAAGATAAATCTGCTACCGCTTCGAGGAGATAGCACCTCCCAACAACTATGAAAGTCTATTAATTATTTGCTTTACGCTTCATTCAGATGCTGATGTAGTTTAAATACAAATTAACAATCTGCAACAAAATGCCCAAAAAAATAGTGCCAAACCAGACAGAAAAATAGCAAACCGAAAATCAATCAAAAGATAGCTGAGGATTGGTTATGGACTTGGTCGTCTCTTCTTGATTAAGTCAGCTCTAGAGAAGAATTATTGACTGCAACACTAAAGTTT